>FXXK01000867.1:268814-321472 GCA_900184695.1 Betula pendula
GCAATTGGTTCTTTTGTCACTCTACTAGGCCTAGGACTCGGTCATCCATATTGACCTAGATAACAATCTACACATGTTATATGCATAAGATGACCAAACTCATACATAACCCATATGAAGAACGAACAAAAACCCGAGATAAATCAATTAAGTATCAAAACATGAATTGTAGCAAGACAAATTGAAACCTTAAAGAGACATGATTATGGCTTCAATCGAGCCCTAACTAAAGTATTAACTACACATAATTCGGATGAAAATCATCTTCATAAGAAAATAACAAAGAAAAACTAAAAAGAAAGAAAAACTAAGAAAAACCCTTCTTTGAAGCCTTTGATTCTTCTCCTCAAGCTTGTCTCCTTGTTTTGGAGGACTTAGGGGAGTATTTATAGAGTTTAGAAACAACCCTAATCAATTTTCTGCACCCTAGGAAGTCCAAGATCGAGTTGGGCTCGAATTACCATCTTTCCATATCAGTTCTGCCGACTTTAGAGTTTTCCAGCGCACAATGGCGCTCGAGCACCAGAAAGTGGGGATTGAGCGCAGCTAGCGCTCAAGCGCCAGAAAGTGGGGATCGAGTGCAGCTAGCGCTTGAGTGCCATTTTGGGCGATCGAGTGCACCTTGGATGCAAAAACTTTGGCCTAATTATTTATTCCTCTCTGAGTCCTCTTTCCAACTCACTTGACCTTGCCTTAATCCGAGTTTTGAGCTAAGAGTTATGGCCAAAATAGTGCACAAAGGTCAAATGCTCAGCAGCTTTGCAAAGTTCATGTGTTTTAAGCCCGAGTTGATGGAATTGACTTCTTTTCTTCCAAAACCTACAAAATAAGGGAAAAACACAAAAACAACAAAAATAATCATATTATAATGAAACTAAGAGATTAACATATGTGAATTAAGGGGCTTAAATGTGTAACATTCAGCACTTATCACACCCCCAAACTTACATATTGCTAATCCCTTAGCAATACAAAACTGAAAAATAAATGACAATTATTCTACCTCCTCTGTCGTGGGAAACACGATTGCATTTAGCGTATGCAACAAGCCTTTTAAATCCCTAGACATCCCTAGTAGGACGAGTGAAGTCTCGTGAGGGTTTAATAGGAATGATACCCACAAACATTATGCACAACTCATGTTATTTCCAAGACTAAAGTATCACAAACAACCATGATTATCATTATTAGCAAGCTTAAAAGGATAAACTCCATCTTCAAAATGAATTGAAATTTCAAAGTCTAACCACTCACAAATGACAAGCTGAGATTTCACAAATTCAATTCAGTGTAAAGTGAACCAACACATAATCATGAGGCTTCAAATTAATTCTGATGTGCAATGACTCAATATCTCAAAGTTGACTGGGTCCCCATCGGATTGAATAACCATGGCATTCTCTCTTTCTTTTCTTTCTCTTTTTTTTTTTTGGTCAGGCTGTGCAATGCTCAGTTCTTTTAAGCTTTCTAATTGACCCTTGTAACGAGTGTTAGGCCAATGCTCCCAAGCCAGATGGCTTTAGGGCACTAGGTGTAGAGACACCCTTAAGGCTTACTAACTTGAGTAAAAAAGGCTACAGAAGTAAACTAGCACAATTTTCTTAAGCTTTCTAATTGACCCTTGTAACAAGTGTTATGTCAATGCTCCCAAACCAGATGGCTTTAGGGCATTAGGTGTAGAGACAACCTTAAGGCTTACTAACTCGAGTCAAAAAGGCTACAGAATTGGGCTTAGCCTTGACTTTTTCTTCTTTTTTTTTCATTATGCCAAGGTATCCATCCAACAAATCACTCAGCTTCACCCAAAACATTGATAGCATAAACAATCAAGTTCACATGTCATACCTCACAAACTATGTGCTAATGTGCTCGTGGCAATTTGAATTGAAACAAGTGAATGCTCAGATGTCAAAGGTAAGCAACAAGACCTAGAATCCTAATCATATGATCATGTGTTCAACATTCTAATCTCGCCAATGAAATTCGAATCACAATTCCAGATTAACCAAATTCTTGAGAATAACAAGAATATGCAATTTTTTCAAAAAATATGGACAAAGTGTGTGTGTGTCCCAAACTTGAGTTACACATTGTCCTCAATGTGTAAAGAAAATAGAAAGATCATACTAGGGAGATGAGAAAACTAGTTGGACTAGGTATGGCTCGTAGCATACCCCCAAACTTGAATGCAAGCACACTTTTCCTAAAAAATAAATCTCGAAAACAAAACAAAGGAAAACTAAAAACAAAATAGAACTAAAAAAATAATCAGAAAATAAAACAAAAATTAAAAGCAAACAGAAAATTTTAAAGGATATGGCTTTTTAGTGCATGAAGTGGCCTCAGTACCACTCATTTCTTCTTGGGTTATCTCCCAAGTAGTTCTAAGTTTATTGTCTTCAATCAGACTGTGTGACTCTCAAGTAATATGCTGGATAGATTGGAGGGTCACATCCTCATCTCTAAATTGAACGTTCATCTCCATATAAGGCTTCACCCGATGTCCATGCACCTTGAAAGTTTGATTCTTTTCCTTACAATAGGCCTCCACAGCTCCATGAGGATAAACTTTTGTGACATCATAAGGACTATACCACCGAGACTCTAGCTTATTAGGAAAGAGTCTTAATTCTGAATTGTATATCAACACCTTCTGTCCCACATAAAACTCCTTCTTGACAAGCTGCTTATTTGGATATTTCTTGGTTCTTTCCTTGCACAACTCATCATTTTCATATCCACCATGCTTTAACTCCAAATCTGGTGCCCTGTTAATAAAAGGATCAAGAGTAGTGTTAGTAGGCACAAGAGTCTCAAAGGGAAGTATGTACCTTCTTAGATGAGGTGCAGAACCCTCAAGAGAGTGCATAGCATCAATGATGTCGATAACACGTTCATGCTCCAGCTCTGTGAGGTTATGAGTCATGGCAAACTCCAAAGGATCAATGCTGTGTACTTGCAAGATTTCTTTAGCAGTACTTTGGACCACATCAATATTGAAACACTCCTTATTATCTTGTGGTGACTTCATTGCATCAAATACTTTGAACTCGACCTTTTTCCCATTTACTTCCATGCTTATAATACCTTTTTTGACACATATGTTAGTATCAACAATGCTCATAAAAGATCTTCCTAAAATAATGGGTAAGGATGATGGCAAGGGTGATTCTTCCATATCTAGGACAACAAAATCAACAGGCACAATAAATTTATCTACCTTGACCAAGACATTTTCTAAAATATCTCTCGGTCGTTTGATGCTTCTGTCGGCCAATTGCAATGTAATTGAGGTTGGTTGAAGTTTCCCCAAACTCAATTTCTGATAAACCTCATAAGGTAGTAAATTGATACCTGCCCCCAAGTCTAACAAAGCACGGTCAAAGAATTTGTCACCAATTCTGCATAGGATAGTAAAACTACCTGGATCTTTCAGCTTAGGTGGTAACTTTCTTAACAAAACCGCACTTACCTCCTCAGTTAATGCAACTTGCTCATGCTCCTGAAACTTTCTCTTGTTAGTACAACAATCCTTTAAGAACTTGGCATAAGATGGAATCTGTTTAATTGCATCAAGNGTCGTTTGATGCTTCTGTCGGCCAATTGCAATGTAATTGAGGTTGGTTGAAGTTTCCCCATAAACCTCATAAGGATAGTAAATTGATACCTGCCCCCAAGTCTAACAAAGCACGGTCAAAGAATTTGTCACCAATTCTGCATAGGATAGTAAAACTACCTGGATCTTTCAGCTTAGGTGGTAACTTTCTTAACAAAACCGCACTTACCTCCTCAGTTAATGCAACTTGCTCATGCTCCTGAAACTTTCTCTTGTTAGTACAACAATCCTTTAAGAACTTGGCATAAGATGGAATCTGTTTAATTGCATCAAGTAAAGGAATATTGATTTCAACTTTCTTTAAGGTTTCAAAAACATCCAAAAAATTGTTTTTCTTTCTTGGGCTTCACTAACCTTTGAGGGAAGGGTGACAATGTCACATACTCCCTCTCAATTACCTTTTTGGAGGTTGTGGCTTTTGTTGGAGGTGCTTCTACTTCTTTTTCTGTTCCCACCTTGTTATCAATGACCTTACCACTTTTGAGAGATGTCACAGCATTGACCTGCTCATGTCCTCTTGAATTGGGTATTGTTTGGGATGGGAATTTTCCCCTCTTTCTCTTGCTCATCTCCTTGACTATTTGCCCCACTTGTATTTTCAATCTCTGAATGGCCTGGCTGGTGGTTGCTTCTAGTCTTTGAATAGACAGACTATTCTGAGCATTAGTCTGTTGCTGTGCGGTTATGAACTGGAGTATGACCCCTTCAAGATCATTCTTTTTCTGCTCCTGATTAGGTTGCATCACTTGTGGTGGAGCTTGATAATTATTCTCCTGCTGAAAATTTCTTTGCTGCCCTTGTGGATACTGCACATTCTGATTATTACTCCATGAAAAATTGGAGTGGTTTCGCCACCCTGCATTGTAGGTGTTGGAGTATGAATTGTTCTTCGGAGGAAATCCACCTTGTCCCACATAGTTGGCCTGTTCTTGATCTGCAAATGAAGACATAGGACAAGTCTCAGTGGTATGGTTAGAATGAGAACATATGACACATACCTCGACTTGTTGTACTTGCTGAATTGGAGAGATGTTGTGTGATGTCATTGCTTTCACAATCATGTCTAGCTTCCTCTCCATTGTCGTCATTTGAGATTGGACTCCACTGTTAGTGCTTATCTCATAAACACCCTTACCTTTTGACACATTCCTTCCTTTTGATGAGAATTGCTAAGAATTTTCACTTAAAGTTTCAAAAAGCTCAATGGCTTCCTCACTGCTTTTCTCCATCAGTACACCACCACAAGCTGAATCAACAAGACTTTTGTTATTATCATTTAGACCTTCATAAAAAGCTTGTACCTGGTCGTCTTGAGACAAATTGTGGTGTGAACATTTAAGAAGTAGCTCATTAAAATGCTCCCAAGCTTCGAAGAAAAGATCTCCATCCTTTTGTTGAATAGTCTGAATTTCTCTTCTAAGTTGCCTAGTCCTTTGGGCTGGAAAGAATTTTTTCAAAAATTTTGTAGCCAGCTCTTCCCAGTTGTTAATAGAACCTGCAGCCAAAAAGTCCAACCATAACTTAGCATTATCTTTTAATGAAAAAGGGAAGAAGATTAACCTGATATGCTCTGGAGTTAAGCCATGAATATTTTACGTCTTGCAAAGATCAAAGAAATCTCTTATGTGCAAGTATGAATCCTCGAAGGGTATGCCTCTAAAATGTGGTAGCATGTTGAGTAAATGAGGAGATAAATTGAAGCTGCCCTGTGCATTTGGCTGGTAGGCGATGCATGATGGTTGATTGAGGTTTTGTGGATTGAAAGAACTTTTCATCGGCTTTCGCTCGAGTTGATTCTCTATGTGTGCTTCAGCCATCTTTTCCTTAACTTCAAATTCTTCCTCTTCTTCAGAGTCTTCTTTCGGCCTTCGAGGTTGTCGAATGGTGCGTTCAATCTCTGGATTGTATGGAATAACAGCTAAATTCTGAGATCGACGTCCTTGCATGGGAAAAAATCGGATTCTGCAGTGGACAGCAGCTTCAGTGCTGCTGTCTGGAAGAGGGCACTCAAGCGCAAGGAATGGGCGCTCAATCGCAGTTGTCTGAAGGAAGGCGCTCGAGCGCAGGGATTAGGCGCTCGATCTCCCTGCAGCAGAACAAAACTGAATTCTGCAAAAACTTCAGAGAAACAGATTAATTTTTTTTTTTTTTTTAGAGATGCAAAAACAAAATAACTTAAAATAAAAGGAAAAACTTTNAAAAATCGGATTCTGCAGTGGACAGCAGCTTCAGTGCTGCTGTCTGGAAGAGGGCACTCAAGCGCAAGGAATGGGCGCTCAATCGCAGTTGTCTGAAGGAAGGCGCTCGAGCGCAGGGATTAGGCGCTCGATCTCCCTGCAGCAGAACAAAACTGAATTCTGCAAAAACTTCAGAGAAACAGATTAATTTTTTTTTTTTTTTTTTTAGAGATGCAAAAACAAAATAACTTAAAATAAAAGGAAAAACTTTAAAACCACAATTTAACGCAATCCCTGACAACGACACCAAAAACTTGTTGTACAAATATCCACATAAATAAATAGGCGAATAAATGCACGTTTTACTCGCAAGTGCACAAGATCAAAATGATAGTATAGGCGGCAAATACGAGATCAATCCCACGAGAATTGGTAAATCATGTTTAAAAAGCAATTCCTAAAAAAATATTGTTAAATAGAACGAAATAAATGATTGAATTGAAATTATAATATAAAAAGCTAGGGCTTCGATATCCACCACTAATCATACTCAAATAAGATAAACAATATGCATAATGCTACAATCATATCAAGATACTCACTGTTTGTCAGCCTAAAGGCATGATATCTACTCCAAAAGCCATTGATTTCCCTAAGCAACAAATTAGGCATGATATCTACTCTAATTCTTTTCTTTTTCAAAGGATTTAGCATGGTATCTACTAAGTTGTTCTTTGAGAAAGCATAAATCTATGGAAATTGACAAACACACTAAAACCTAGAACATGGTATCTATTTCGGTCTTTCATGTTGATTACCCCAAGAACTCGCAATTGGTTCTTTTGTCACTCTACTAGGCCCAGGACTCGATCATCCAAATTGACCTAGATAACAATCTACACATGTTTTATGCATAAGATGATCAAACCTATACATAATATATATGAAGAACGAACAAAAACCCGAGATAAATCAATTAAGCATTAAAACATGAATTGTAGCAAGACAAATTGAAACCTTAAAGAGACATGATTAGGGCTTCAATTGAGCCCTAACTAAAGTATTAGCTACACATAATTCGGATGAAAATCATCCCCATAAGAAAATAACAAAGAAAAACTAAAAAGAAAGAAAAACTAAGAAAAACCTTTCTTTGAAGCCTTTGATTCTTCTCCTCAAGCTTGTCTCCTTGTTTTGGAGGACTTAGGGGAGTATTTATAGAGTTTAGGAACAACCCTAATCAATTGCATGCACCCTAGGAAGTCCAAGATCGAGTTGGGGTCGGATTACCATCTTTCCATATCAATTGTGCCGACTTTAGAGTTTTCCAGCGCACAACGGCGCTCGAGCGCCAAAAAGTGGGGATTGAGCGCAACTGGCGCTTGAGCGCCAGAAAGTGGGGATCGAGTGCAGCTGGCGCTCGAGCGCACCTTGGATGCAAAAACTTTGGCTTAATGGTTTGTTCCTCTCTGAGTCCTCTTTCCAACGCACTTGACCTTGCCTTAATCCGAGTTTTGAGCTAAGAGTTATAACCAAAATAGTGCACAAAGGTCAAATGCTCAGCAGCTTTGCACAGTTCATGTGTTTTAAGCCCAAGTTGATGGAATTGACTTATTTTCTTCCAAAAACCTAAAAAATAAGGGAAAAACACAAAACACACAAAATATCATATATAATGAAACTAAGAGATTAACATATGTGAATTAAGGGCTTGAATGTGTAAATCTCAGCACTTATTAAGAACGCGAAGAACACCAAGAACACCATGAATACCAAGAGCTCCAAAATCTTCAAAGACTTAAAGAACTCCAAGAACATGAAGAACATGATGAGCAAGAAGAACAATGAAGAACATGAAAAACACTGTTCTTCATAAATCCGAATCTTCTTCTTGATGGCTAAACATGACAGTGAGTGTGGACTCACAACTAGAAGTAAGAGAACAATATTTCTCTTTTACAAAAATCACTCTCTAATACTTTAATGCTTATTGTCTACAGTTTGTAGAGACTAGTATTCTAAGAGTGAATTTTCTGTTTCTGATTGAACTTCTATTTAATTGCAAGTCTACTTGGAGAACAGGTAAAGAGAGAGTTCTCGAACTCCGTAATTAAATAAATATTTAATTACGGTCACAAGGTGAATTAATTCCCCTTGTGCAACTTCAAGGGGAACTAAATCCCCTTGTGTAGCCACCGGCCATGGGGAGCATTATGCTCCCTATGAGCCTAAGGCTAGGGTTTTAACCCTAGCCTAGTCTGTCTTATAACTATCTAGGACCCTTGATTTTATCTTGTATGCCCAATGCTCATTTTCTATTGACTGTGCTTTAGGAATTAATTCCTTAGCCCAAATACTTCCAAACTAATGGCCTTTGAGAAAAAATTTCTTTAGCCCATGTTTAAATAAATAAACAAAACAAATTAATATAAATATTAATTTCTACCTCATGTCTTATTTAAATAAAACCACATGCAATTAATAAGTAAATAAATAACTGAAACTGATAATCACTTAGTCAATTTACAACAACTCAAGAAGGAATTCGGAAGGAAAATAGAATTAGCTACTTTAGTCCTGTGAAATCTTGTCATCCAATGACTCATCACCTTGACTAAAAATCACAAATAATTCCACTAAATAAATGTGATTGAAGTCTAATTCATATTTTGTCATAAATAATTAATCATTCATGACGTACTTATTAAATTACCATATTACCCCTTAATGGAATATATTCCGCGATTGAACCAAAGATGATCAACTTTCACTTTGTTCACCACATTTCTTTCCTTGAGTACCCAGATCCAAACCTCATGATTTATCCCAATGTACCCTATGAGATTCAAGTTATCTTTGTACGCAGTTTTAGTTAAATCCTAAAGCAAGGGGAACTTCCTTATCTCTTTGTTCTCCTACGAAGGACTTAGACTCATTCTTGAAGAGTGATCTTCTACAATGCTACATGTGTATTACCCAACGTAAAGAGAGTGTTGACCACATAATTGATCTCACTCTATACATCAAAGTAATCCACACTTGACATCTGGTTCATAAACTTCTTAACTTTTAGAGTAATATTCATAAGTCGTCGTGCACGCTCATCATTCTCTATGACAGTTATTATAGGAAGATGGCTCATGCGGTCTTGTTCAATGCATATCCCTATATAAGCCTACCTTGCTATAACACCAACTATGTCAACCTAAAGCTACACTGCTTCACTTGATTAAGACAAATCATCAAGGTTGACATGTTATAGTTTAGGTAAAATTCTCGGTTCCACTTGCGACTACGAACTGTTGAAACTGGTGTCCAATACTCCAATTGATCATAGAATTATATTTGGTGTAATGAGTATTGATTGATTATTCCCTGATTAATTATAAAACATTGGGCGTATCCATTAATGTTTTGCATAACATATATGTGTTTTGAATATTCACCCGATATATATATATATATGTAAAGATCCTTAAGTTGCATTGTATTTGACTATAGTGTGAGTAAAGTATTTTAACACACATGAAGATCATAGTCAAATGATTCTTGTAACCTATAAAGTGTTTTTAGTTCATAATCATAAGGTGAAACTGGGCATTCTACCCTAGACTATATCATGGTCAACTTTGGTGATCTATCTTGATCCAGTGAAGCAGGGATAGACTTTACGTTGACATGATGGTGTAATAGCAAGGTGTGATACATGTATAGGGCTATACATTGAACAAGACCACGTGAGTCATTATTCTTTCTAATAACTTTCAGAAAGAATAAATGTACGGGCACGACAACTTATAACTATTACTCTTAATCTTGAGAAGTTAGTGAACCAAATGTCTGAGTGAACATCACTTTAATGTATTGTGGAGTGAGACCAATTTTCTTGAGCAACATCTCTATACATCAGGTGATTGACATGAAGAATTGTGGAAGATCTCTCTTCAAGAAGGAATCCAAATCCTTTGTTGGTTAAACAAAGAGATAAGGAACATTTCCTTTGTTTTAGGATTGATAAGAATAGTTTATTTTGTATCTTAGACCGGAGTGGATTTCGGTGGAATTTACTTGAAATAGATGTACAAGGATAAGAGGAATTTCACATGGTACAATGAGATAAAACATAAAGTCGAATCCGGTGACTCAAAAAAAAGATGTAGTGAACAAAGTGACAGTTAATCATCTTTGTTTTAACTATGGAGTAAGTTCCATGGATGTGTAATATGTTTAATAAGTATGTCACGAATGATTAATTGTATATTATCAAAATATGAATTAGAGTGCAATCACTTTTGTTTAGTGAAATCATCTGTGATTTTTTAATCAGGTGTGATGAGTCATTAAGTGACAAAATTTCACAAATGACCAAAATAGCTAATTCTATGTTTCTTCAGGTTCCTTTTTGAGCTGATATAAATTGACTAAGGTAAATATGTTCCTCAATTATTTTATTAAGGATTTATTTATTTAGGTTGTTTTTATTTAAATAAAATTGAGCTTTGAATTTTATTTAAGCTTATTTTATTTTTATTAAAAACTTAGGTTAAAAGAATTTATTTCTAAGAGCCTTGTATAAAGAGGTTTGGGCCAAAGGAATTAATTTCTAGGCTTGATCCAAAAGGAAAGGAACATTGGACCAAAGAGGTGAAAAGAACGGGCCCAAGCTAAGTTCAAGGGAGACAAGGGCTAGGGTTTATCCCTAGCCCATAGTCAGCCAAGGGGGGGAGAATATTCCCCCCCTATGGCCGATGGCCACTAGAGGAGAAATCCTGTAGTGGCTTATAATCCTTTTATTCTTGTGATTTGTTTTAATTATATTTTTCAATTCCATACCGTAATTGGATTATAGAATTTTCTCCAAAGTAAACCTAAATCTATAAATAGAGGATCATAAGAAGCATGAGACACACAATTACTACAACAAATAGTTGAGAGCTACAATATAGTAGAGGGTGTGAGAAAAATATTCTAGAGAGTTTTAACTCTTATGCTTCTAATTCTGAGTCCACACTCACAGTCATATTCAGCCATCAAGAAAAAGATCTGAAGATTGAAGAACTTTGTTCTTCGTGTTCATCGTGTTCATTGTGTTTCTCATGTTCTTCGAAGCTCCTTCAAGTCCTTAGTGATTTTAGATCTTTAAAATATAAAAGTTCTTGGTGTTCTTGGCATTGTTCTTCAACCTTTGAAGATCATCAACAACAAGCAAGGAAAAGGATTCAAAGTCTCATAGAAATATTTCTAAATGCCTAAAAGACGCCCACACGATTTGTAAGTAACTATAAACTTGTTGTTTCTCTTATCACTAGAATAATCAAATGCTATGTTTTCTCTTGGAGTATGCTACGATCATATGCTATTTGTTTTTTCCGATGCGTATGATGTTTTCATAACACAATCCCCAACACAAACAATATTTAATAAGTTACAAGAAACTTTTGACTATGGTCTTTTGTGTGACAAAGACCATTGCTCACTCAATAAAATTCAATGTAACTTAGGGATTGTCTACATGCATATAACCGATAAATATACAAAACCACATATATGCTATGTAAGACAATAACAACTATGCCTAATGTTCAATAATCAAATAAGGGAATAAGCAAAAATATTCATTACATCTAAAATATCTTTATGATCAATTGGAGTTTTGGACAATGGTTCCAACATTTTTTTAGTGAAAAATGCTTCTGTATGAGTCTCTATTTATAATTGCAGGTTTGCTTGGAGAACAAGCACAAAGAAGATTTTGGAACCCCGTAATTAATTAATTAATTATGGCAACAAGGGGAATTAATTCCTCTAGTGTAGCCGCTGGCCATGGGGAGCATTATGCTCCTTATGCGACTAAGGCTAGGGTTAAAACCCTAGCCCAATCCCTTTTTATCTTTTGCATGGACTTGGGTTTTATCATGCAGGCCTAATGCTTTTTTTTTTGTGGACTGTGCTCTAGGAATTAATTCCTTAGCGCAAACTTCTCCAAACTAATGGCTCTTGAGAATTAGATTCTCTAGCCTATGAATGTACAAGCGAAGCGGTTATTAACTGCTTATAATCGGATAACCTAAAAATCGGAAAACCAAAAATAACCGCAACCGAATAACCTAATAACTAACTAGGCCGGTTGTGGTTACCGGTTAATAACTGGGTAACCGATTTTTATATATATAATTATTAATTTAGAAGTTTTCCCAATCTAGTAAAGGAATTATGATGGTAGTCACTAAAAGCCGTAATAGTCCAGTCCTACCAAGAGACAAAATAGATATACAAAGGCTATATATATAATTTAAAATCTATGTAAATTCAGCCCTATGTGTTATTTTTATTTATTTAATTATTAATTTCATGTATTATTCTTATGTCATTTCTAATATTTTATTTTATGGGAATATAAAATAGCTCTAAAAAGAACCAAAAAGTGAGTTTTAAATAGCCTAAAAAGAAGTCCAAAAAATTAAAAGAGGATCCAAAAGGTCCATTATATCACAATCGATTACCAGTTTCAATAATCAGTTTAAAACCGCATTGAAACCGATTATTGGAAACCGCATTGAAATTGGTTATTGGCAATCGCAACCAGTTTGTGGTTATTTAAAATTGAATAATCGGGGACTCTGGTTGCGGTTTGTAAGGAATAACCACAATTACAACCGGTTGTACACCCCTACTCTAGCCCATGTTTTTATAAATAAAAACAAACCAATTTAATATTAATATTAATTTCTTGCCCATGTCTTATTTAAATAAAAACATACCCAATTAATAAATAAATAAACAAAGCTCATAATAACTTAGTCAATTTACAACAACTCAAGAAGGGACCTAGAAGGATAATAGAATTAGCTTTCATAATCCCGTGAAATCTTGTCATCCAATGACTCATCACCTTGACTAAAAATCATTGATAATTCTACTAAATAAATGTGACTACACTCAACCTCCCTAGAAGTTGAGGCTGGTCCGGCCATCTCCGTCCAAACGATGGTTCCGCCTAGTGACACTGGCGAAGCTGTCAGCGACGAGACTAGATCTCCTCCTCCCTCTTCGCTAGGGAGCGTCTCTTTGGGGGCTGATTTTGAGTTGGCCCCCCTAAAGGTAACCTTAACGCACCGAGATGAACCTTCTAAGGGGTTCTCTTCAAGAAGCATCGCAAACTCAGATTTCTCCAGATCTCTTTTCTTAGAGGAGGGGGAGAATCCCTATCCGCTGACTCTTCCGGAGCTTTCCTTTTGAATGCTCGGGACCTTCTCATTAGAGGAACATCATCCTTGTTCTCAGTTAGGCTGTCATCAAGAATAACCAAACCCTCTGTGAGGGGTGAAGCTTGCTCCCCTTCCGAGCTTTCCTTTTTAGATGAAGCTAAGGAAGCCGCCCCTTCAGCAGAAGAAGCGGATGCCTCGGTTTCTTCAATAGGCGCAGGGTCGGGGTTTCAAGATCTCGTTTTGCGAGTTTGGCCCCCAATTTTTCCTTTCTTCATAGGCCCGAAGAGCACGTCGGGAACCTTGGTCATCCCTGTGCATCTATGTTCGGAATAGCCCAGATACTTTAGTAACAAAGCAGGGCGAAGCAAAAACCCCAAGTTCGATTCTTCACTTTTTGCCTTTAGATGCTTCAGGGACCAAGCGACCATTTGATTAACTCTATCCTGCTGAACGGCCGTCAATTTTAGTTTCGGAAAATTCTCCGATGTCACTTCCTTCTATTGGCGAGGAACGTGAATTTCGGGAAGGCAGCCTCGCAGAATACTCGAAAGTTCCCATCCTAACCCAGAGATGAAGAAAAACGAGGATTCAAAAATGGGGTTGCTACTCCAAGAACTGGGGGTTGAAAAGAACCTCGTGTTCCGGGCTTGAATCGTCCAAGTGTGGCTGTACTTGACCGGGGCGAACAGGTTCAGAAATTCTGGCGCAGAAAGATGGATGCCTTCCCCCAAAACCATCAGCCACGCCACACAGCAGGCAAGTATGTTCCGCCACCCGTTTGGCTTTAGTTGAGTCGGCGCCATCCCTAAGATGTGTAAAATTTCCCGAACCACGAGAGGGAAAGGAAGACTAACGCCGACCTTAAGGGCCATCTAAAAAATGTATACCTTGTTCTCTAGAACGTTTCTGTTGATACCTTCGTTCGGCTTGGGGATCCGAATGTTCATATCGTTCGAAATCTCATAAGTTTCCCTTAACCTCTCGGCGTCCTCCGACTTTAGGGAGGACCGCCATTTAAAAGGGGCACCAGAAGCACCAAGCCTTGACGACTTCGTCATGAAATTCAAGCGAGATATTATGAATCGAAAGTGTGGAATGTGAAATCGGTTGCAGCGAAAAACAATGAAAAAGGAATGACAAAGAAGAACCCTTAACAAAAAAGATAAGATCGAATCTTCTCCGTGTGAGCGTACTTATATGCGCTAGAATAAATTCATCTTGAAAATATGTGGAAGAGGAGAAGACACATGGAGCTATTTAGGAGGGGAGCGCGACATTCGGGGACGCTCAGGAAATGAATCGACAGAATATTTATCGTCATCCTTCTTTATAACGAGAAAAGCCCTTCCGCCATTCTCAGCACATGACACGAAGGGTTTTGGGGGGTAAACTGTAGGGAATTGAGCTTGAAAAGATAACGGCCCAATTCTATCTGCTAGCCCACTCAGTTAAGAAAGGTCGAGATCCACAAGGGGTCGACTAGTCTTCTAAGGTTCGGTAGCGCCCTTAAGAGACCGAACCAACTTTGGTTCGGTTTCTAGTCGAGAGCTATAATGGAACTTGATGAAGAAAGGACAAGGTCTAAAAGGACATGCATTTAAGAAAGCCGACCTCGAGTGACACCCTCATCTATCTTCAGGACACGCCAGCTTTAGGGATGTGACGGATGTGACATGTGAACCGCGATTTGGACACCGTGGACCAATACTCGGCCAACATCTGACATATTCTTGACTAATCAGTACAAGCGCTGGGGTAGAAGAGGTAACCTAGGGGCCCACAGCATGAAGCACATTAAATGAGCCTTGGAGAACACGCCATTGAATATAAGGACAAAGGGAGCATGTCAAACAAGTAAGTAACACAAAAAATGTAAGAACTTCGTCCACAGTTATTTCCTCAGAATGAAAGGGTTGAGAACTGACTTTGGCATCAAAGCTATCCCCCGCCGACTAATCTCGGCAAGCTCTTGTGTCTAACTGTTTTTTGTTTGCAGCTCGGAAACTGTCTTTACAATGACCTTGTATGACAAAGACCATTGCTCACACCCATAGTTTATATTCAATAATTCTCTGGACCCTTTGTATGAGAATTTATTCAATGAAATCATACAAAGATTATATGCTTATATGTCACAAATATATTTAATCAATGAATAAAACTTTATTCATAATAAAACTATAATGTCAATTATATCACAAATTGAAATTTAGGCCAACAAAAATTTTCTCTCTAGCTTCTAGTTGTGAGTCCACACTCACAGTCATATTCAGCCATCAAGAAGAAGATCTGGATTTCTTTAAGAACATTGTTCGTCTTGTTTTTCAAGTTCTTGATGATCTTGGAGTTCTTAGTGTTCATGGCGTTCTTGGTGTTCTTTGCGTTCTTCATCAACTTCGAATATCATCATCAACAAAGATGCAAAGAAGAATTCAAATAGTCCTAAATGTCTAAGGAGAGGCCGGCAAGATTTTTAAGTAAATATAACTTGTGTTTACTTTAATCTTAAGAAATCAAAAACATATTCATTTTGAAGTTTATTTTGATCCTAGATCAGTAAAAGTTTTTTATATTCCGTTGTACTATGTTTTTTTGATAATATGATGCATGATCCCCCAACATTTAATAAGTTAAAAAACACAAAAGAAGGAGACTTTCTCAAATTTTGACCAATTTTCCAAATCTTCTGCATCACTATATGAGAAATTTATGATTGAAATTTCCTTATGTAATTGACTTGACTTTCACTATGTTTTAATTCATATCAAATCTACTGATGTAGATGATCACCCGAAGCCCAAGCACATGAGCACATGTGATCAAGAGTCAGATAAACACTGAAGCTTACCATGTAACACCCTAGCTCCACATTGTGTGGGTAGATTGTAAAAGCACTTATGGTGTTAAGTTTCATATTGGTTCCTTACTAGGTGAGACTATAGGAAGCTCCAATTGCAACTTGATTAGTCTTTTTAGAGTGATAGCGCAGATGTAGTTAGTAGTTTTCACGAAGACGTTAAAAATTTAAAGGGAAGAGATTGTAGCACCTCAATCCCATATTGACAAGATGAATAGCCCACATTGAGTTGATAGATTATAAAGGCACTCAAGATGCTAAGTCCTATATTGGTTCTTCATTAGGTGAAACTGTGTTTTAGTTATCATAAGAAACTCCAATTGCAACTTGAATAGTCCTTTTGGAGTGAGACTAACGTCTCCTTGCTCAAATGAAATTTCCCAACAGTACATTCCCCGACACTAGCAGGCACTGGAATTAAAACATTCGGAAAGTATTTCCGGCATTTTTTTTTTTCACAATCCACAACATTTTTTGGGGGTCGAGTTTGGATTTTTTTTTTTCTTAAGTGTGTACATTTATACAAGCAAAATGAATGAAGTGTTTGGATGCATTCCCACTTATTCTTCTTTCTTGTCTTCAATTAGGTTTAGGAGTGGTAAAGACCCTCCTTTATAATTTTCCTTTTTCCCTTTCCCCTTGTCTTGAATAGAAAAAAAAGAAAAAAAGAAAAAAGAATGAAGTGTTTCAGTTTTGCCAAGTTTGAGAAACTACTCAAATTCGTTAGCACTTCAGTGAGTAAGGATGGTCGGCGCTGCCAAAAACTTTAATGTGTGAGAGCATAGAGCCACACAAATTGCATGTCCCCTACTTGTTGATACGTCAGAAATCGCATGTGCCTCAAATTCAATTTTTAGCAAAATTTATAACCCAAATACGTCGAGTAGTTGATTGGAGATACACAAGTCCCTAACGAATTCCAAACAAAACGGAGATTTTTCTAAGATGCCAAATGCTTGTTTTGGATCATTGGATGTTAGTAGGACACTGGCAATTCTCCAACGTACATGTGTTTGGCAGTTTTCTTGTTACAATTTTTAGAAGTATTAACATAAATTTGGTCATTATCTTGCCAGTACTCTTTCCCGGTTTCCCCGTACGTACCATTTTTAACGTAATCAAGTGTCCAACTTTTCAAGACTATCTGGACAACAAATTAAGAGTGATTGAAGGAGCATGGGAATTGGATGAGAGAGAGAGAGATTAATTCTTAATACCATCTTTTCTTTTCTTTTCTTTTCTTTTTTTTTTTTCAGAAATCATCCGGGAAAAATGATGTGTGATGGCAATTTTGTAATATTGTCATCTATATCTATGCTTTTATATTACAGAATTGCCATCATCCATCATTTTTTCCGGATGATTTTCAAAAAAAGAAGATGGTATCAAGCATTGCTCGTGTGTGTATATATATATATGACTCCATTTTGTTGTGGGTTTCGGCCATCTTTTTTTTTTTTTTTCCTAGATAAATGGGAGGAAGGGTTAGAAGGGAATCCGGCCATTTGTTGGTTATACTAATTTGAGGGATGTCAGCGTGTGTACGACTACTTCCCCTACTGCTTGGCTTGCTGGTGGGAATGTACTATAAACGCTCACGGAAATGTTATGAACACAGAGAGAAACTTAACGTGTTATAGCTAAACATAGGACAGGTCCTCAATGGATTGGCTGGTGCATTGAGGACATTGTCAAGGGACTGCAGCCTCCCTTGACTGCCTCCCGTGTCAAAGCTCTACCTATAACTGCCACGTTAAATCATTTTCAAAATTAGTATTTATATATATTTATTTAATTTGGAGTTTGAAAATGTATTAAAGAACATTAAATGAAGAGAGTCTCACTCCACATTGAGAAAAGAGAAAGTGATGTTAGCATTTAAAAGGCCCAACGCACTTAAAGCATTTAGTTTAAAACAAGGTTTGAGTGTATACACTTGTGTGCATACACTAATACGGTGCGAAGCACCGGATGCACGCACACGTGCACGTGGCAATGGGCTATAGGGCACTAGTGGCGTCTTGATGGCGCACTTGGCACTTAGCTCGGAGCAATCTGATCAGACCATTCAATTTTGGACAGTCAAGATCATTCGATCTGGTAGTTTGATCTAGACCATATGATGCTTCTAAGGTAGATCCAACAATTGGATTTACTAGATTGTTAGTAAAGTCAACTGTAAGATCATATTAAGTTTGATCTAACGGTTGTAATTAAGTAGTTGTTACTAACAATTACGATCTAACAATTATAATTAAATAATTGTTAGCAATAATTTAATCTAACGGCCAAAATTAAGTGCTTGTTAAGATTTGATGGTCAGATTTTAGTGACTGTTAGAATAGCAGTTTGTTACAGTTAGAATAGCAACTATTGTGTCATACTTTAAAAAACTACTACAGATATATAGAAAATATGATCTCTTCTTCTATTTCTCTTAAACACCTTCTATACTTTGGAATTTGAGTCTCTGTCTCTTTCTAGAATAGAAAATCTGAAGGTGTACGGATTTAGTTTTCGTTTGCACAAAACGCAACTAAACAACGGAGTTTTTCTAGGCTCCATTATGTCCTAGAGAAATATTTGTTGTAACCCTTTACATACCAATTTTAGTGGGGACAAATAATTTATTAACGAAAACGACGTTGTAAGGCACCTTAGGAGCATTTCATTTTCCTACTTTATGTATTATTTTTCTAACATTTCCGACAACATGGATTGCTCCAAGTACACTCATCTTCTTGCTCTCTCTCTCTATCTCTCAAAAATGGACTGCTCCAAGTACAAAGCAGAAATCAATATATTCTAGAAATTTTTGTTTAGCTCGAACGGTCTTACTCCCAATTCGAACTTAGCACCTAAATTTACACTTTGATCAAAACTTTTTAGCACTTTCTTGTCCTAATTGTTATAGGTTAAACATCAACCAATATCTTATTATTTTTTGGGTGTTATAGTATAAGGTCATGACTGTAAGTTAAAAAAGGCTTAGAATGGTCTCATGCAATCCCTGAGGGTATGGTATGGAAAATTCTTTGAGGCGGTATTGGAGTTGGTCTTCAAAGATGTCAAACAGATCATTCAGTATTTCACTTACATACTAGTGCAGACTATATTCTACTTGTGGTATACGTAGATGATATTGTGATTACCAACGATTATTTGGAGGCATTGCTCGATTGAAAATGTTTTTGCAGCAGAGGTTTCATACAAAAGATTTGGAAAAACTTTTAGATATTTTTTGAGGATTGAAATTGCTAGATCTCGGAAAGGTATCAATTTATCTCAAAGAAATTATGTACTTGATTTGTTTGAGGAGACGGAACTTTTGGGTGCTTGTCCTACTAACATTCCAATGGATCCTAATAAAAAATTACTAAAGGATGAAGGAGAATCATTTGAAGATCTTGGTAGGTTTCGTCTACTAATTGGAAAGTTGAATTATACTATTACCAGGCCAGGCATCTCATATGTAGTTAGTGTTGTTAGTTAATTCTTTGAGGCTCCTAGGGTTTCACTTTGGGAAGTTGTTACTTGTATTATTTGATATTTGAAAAGAGCTCTTGGTCTTAGGATATTGCATAGACTGAACAAACACCTCCAGGTAGAAGGTTTTACTAATTGAGTAAGTTCTCCCTCCTATAGATGATCTACTATAGGATATTGTACATTCTTAGACAATAATCTGGTCACTTGGAAATGTAAGAAACAGACAGTAGTGGCACGGTCAAGTGCCGAAGCAAAATACAGTGCAATGGCTCATACTACTAGTGAGTTGACGTTCTTACAACATTTTCTCTAAGAGATTGGATTCGTAGCTTGTACTCCTATGTCAGTTTTCATGAAATGACTAAGCATATTGAGAATGATTATCATTTAATTCGAGATAAAATACTCAGTGGAGATATATCTACTCCATTCATGAAGTCTGAAAACCAGATAGCTGATAGGTTTACAAAATCCTTATGTCAAAAGAGGTTAGAGTTTATTTGTTTCAAGTTATGCTTCTATTATATATATGCTCCAACTTGAGGGGGAGTATTAGAAGAGCTTCTTAGGGTTAAAGAGTATGTAGGTAGTAGGAATTTTGTTAAAGGGTATTTTGGTCTTTGTATGTGTATATATATATATATATATATACTTCCCATGCAGACCCTACAAAGTAAGCCCACTTATATATGCCTAGTTTTGCCACATGTGAAGTGATATGGGACTGACTTGAAACTAGGGAGGGAATGAAGCCATGCGCTTATACCCCTTCTTGTTTGACATTACAGTTCCAAATTATCAAAGACTAAAATATGTTCACACAAGTTTCTGCAGACTGGATGGATTAGATCCCTTAGCATTATATATGTTTTTACTAAGAAAATTACACAAGCTTCTGACACCTTTTACCACGGACAGCTTATGGGGCATAGAGCTATTAATTGAATCTTTTCAGGAGCATATCCACTTCATAAGCATCCAAGCATAATTCCAAGATTCCTCGTCTTCTCAAGAACCAAATGGAGAATAAGACTAGCTAAAGATATATTAAATAATTGGCCCTAAGAGGAGGGGGAAAAGAATATTCAAACTAGTGACCTCCGATTCATGAGGCATGGTCTTCATCCGATCAATCCTAAAATCTTTTTCAAGACTAACTTTAACATTCATATGTATAAGAATTTCTTGTTGACTTTCAGAAACTACAAAAGAAAGTACTCTTTGCAGCTATCACTGTCCAGTTCTAAAAATCTGTGAGTGAAAAACAAGTTGATGGCTTTTGAATGTTCATGATCATTATTAAAAACTGAAATAATGAACACATGGGTCTAAGGAAAATGTCACAAATAATTATATGTGATTATCATACAGTCGCAGCTTTGAGGGGAAGGAAATCTGAAATCTTGTTGGTGTAGAAATCAGGTTGTATGGAGTTGTTTGGATTCTGAAGCATTGATAATGTAGTCACACCTGTTAAGAAAAAAGGCGACAAGATAATCAGATTTCACATGACAATAGATGAAGCTAACCAAGGCACAATTTATACAGCAATTAGTTACCTGAGAGAACAAGAAGAGTTTTGCAACCACCATTTTGTCCAAAGAGAATATCAGTATCTAATCTGTCCCCAACCATGCATATCTGTGACTTGAGAATGCCAAATCTGTGGTTGTGACAATCAATGAGACTAATATGTTTGGTAATTTCAAACAAAGAGTTTAGGTCAGATATTGAAATGTAGCATCCACCAAGACTTTCATGCAGGTTGTTTCTTTTGTTGTTACTGTGTTACTCAAGATTTTATATCCATAAACTTATACCTCAAGATTTGGTGACTAAGCAGATTAGGATAGGTGTTTGCTTAATTTTCTGGGTACCAATGACTAACTGTTATTCCAGATGCTTGCCCAGCATATGCTTAAGTGATTAAACAATGACTATAACAGTAAGCTTATACAACGTCTATTAGAAAAGCAAACAAAGTAACAAATATTATCTTCTCAGAAAAGAAAAAGTAATGTGTTATCTCTTCCTTGATTAAAATGGCAAATAAGACAACAAACTAAGAAACTTGACCTACATTTGACCTATCAAATTTGTTTTTGATACTCATTAGCAAATGCTCAGTTTTATCTTGCATAATCGGAAGATGGTGGTAGCATACTGTTTCTACATTGTACTTGAATGAATTCCTTCACTTGCATGTTTATTATTGCTTTCAATCCCCATTTTTATACTCGTCTTTTTTCTTTCTATAGACAAGGTAGACCCTCCATTTTTATGCTGTGGCTAATATAGAATGTAACTTTCTTACTCCTAAGTTAAATTCTATAATCTTGCACAAGAAGTTTCTGAATCAATGAATGCAGTAATGCTAATGTCTACATCTGGACTGCAAAGGCAATTTGAAAGCTCTGATATAAGCCTATATGCCAAACATAAAAAATTTGCTCAAGCCATTTTTTTTTCTTTTGGAGAGTAGTATTTGCTGAAGTTATGTTTTTTTTTTTTTTTGGTAAGCAATATTTGTTGAAGTCATGGATTAATTACAGCCAAAGCAGAGTGGAGAATGAGAATAAGGAGTTTGAAAGATGTACTTGTTTGCTACATAGTCCATCATAAACGTTGAGGGCTTTCCCACAACCAGTGGCTCACGTTGAGTAGATCCACTGATAGCAGCAACCATAGAACCACCACCTGAAATCAAGTACCCATAACAGTGTGAATACAACGATAATATAAAATTTATTACAATCAATTGACACTATGTTAGCGCTTGGGAGTCTGGAAGGAGAATAGAGGAAAGGATAACGAGAAGAGGGAGAGGAGAAGAGAGGAATAGTTATCCCTTCATTTTGCTTAGAGGGTTGATGCAGGCAGCAAGAGGCTCTCAGAAAAGCGAACTTTCAAACCAAAATTATTTGAAATTGCAGTCTTTATTTAATGTGATTCCAATGTGGTATTTAGATTAAAGTCTGATTACTCAAGTTTAGTACTGAACATGGCAGTGTAGAAAGTGTTGAAAGCAGTGCTGAAATTTAAATTTTAGGGGAAACTTCAATTGGACCCCCCGAATTTTAGGCCGTTTTGACATGCCCCTTAAACTTTATTTTCTCACTTTGGTACCCAGAACTTCTAATGTCTATCACTTATACTCCCTCCGTTAAAATTTTCTGTTAACCTAATAGAGGGGTGCAAAAATTTTCAAAATATCTCCTATTTTATTTTATTTTTTCAAAAAAATACATGGGTATTTTGAAAATTTTAATATGATTTAACGGTGAATCTTAACGGAATGGGGTAAATGAGAGAGGTTAGAAGTTTAGGGTACTAAAATGAGAGAAAATAAAGTTTAAGTGGGGCATGTCAAAACGGCCTAAAGTTTGGAGGGTCTAACTAAAGTTTCCCTTAAATTTAATTATTTGTGGGTCCAATTAGTAAGGATTTCGGGTCTTTTGTTTACTTGGTAATAATTTGCTGTCCAGATTAATTTGTTTCAAATGTCAGAATTGAGCATTATTAGGATAATTTGAGAAGCTTATATAAACTTTATAGTGACTCTTATTGTTATGGATGCATAACCAACATTTTGACGGCTCACTTTGAGTTTCTCTCAAACCCTAGGTGTTATGCTTTCTTTCGCTAGGAGTGATTCCTAGGAACCTACTAGTGTGATGCTAGTAGTTATTTTATGCTTTCATTGTATGGATTGTTTATTTCCAAAAGTGCAACCAGATCTGAAAGCCCTTAGTTGCCTAACCAATTTCAACAATTTCCCAATCTCTACAAACCCTAACCCTTATTTCCTATACCCTAGAATCTTCACTTGACATCCTACATCAGCATTTCAATAAAAATAAGAGGGCAGGGGAAGTATATATCCCTTCCCTTGTTTGGTTAAATAATGGAAGAGAAAATGATAATATATCATGTAAGTTAACAAAGTGAGATACGAGTGAAAAAAGTTGTGTGCACATTATAAGAAGTTTGATTATGTGTTGGTGGACTGCCGGCAATACTCGGAGCGTTACTGTGTGGAAGATGGTGCCTTCGTACCTTTTGTGGTGTCTTTGGGGGGAAGAAACGATAGGAGTTTTGAGAATCGCGAGAGAACTTTAGAAGAGATTAAGTCTCTGTTTTTCAACACTTTTATCTTTGGACAACTGCTTATATTTCTCCCTTGGTGATTAGTTTTCATAGTTTTCTTGTTCTTTTCGCCCATACTTGTTAGTTGGCTTCTTTTGTATACTTCCTGTGTACATAGAGGCGCCTTTTGCTTTTATGATATTTCGATTAATTATCAAAAAAAAAAAAAATTGAAGTAGAAAAGAAATAATTAAAATTGATATTCTCTTCCCTCTTGCTCCCCCACAATTTGAGGGAATTAAAAGAAGGGGTTTTGAGGTGGTACAGTATTCTTACAAGTCTTTCAGATCCTCTCTCCCTCCCACCCCTTCTCCTCTCCTTTCCTCCTCTCTCTCGATCCAAACATACTAGGGAAAAATATAGTTTGCCCTCCCAAACTTTGACCACTTTTTCAATTTAGCCTTCCAAGTTTAAAAACTAACAATGTACTTCTATGAAGTTTCATGGATTGTTAATGTAACCCATCTGTTACTCTAATCCGTCTTCACTAACGGAATTGAGGTCACGTGCACGGCACATGCGGTTTAGAAGGTAGAAAGTCTAAATACCCCTAATATTCCTTAAGAAAAAAAAAACCGACAATTGAGGTGGCCGTAACCACCCCTATGGGCCATTTGGGGGTGGCCGTCCACTCCCAATGGCCATGTAGGTGGCTCACCACCCCCATTCCAGTCAGATGGAGGTGGTTCGGCCGCCCCCTTGGCCAAATGGGGGTGTCTGAAACCACCCCCAAAGGGTTTAAGACGATTTCGGCCACCCCCATTTGGGCTTTGGAGATGGCCGAACCACCCCCATGGGCCATGGGCGTGGCTCACCACTCTCTTGGCACTCCTTTTTTTTTTTTTTTCTTAAAGAATATTAGGGGCATTTTAGACTTTTCTACCTCTCAAACCGCATGTGTCACACATGTGACCCTAATTTTGTTAGAGAAGACAGATTAGAGTAACAGATGAGTCACATTGACAATCCATGAAACTTCGAAGGAGTACATTGTCAGTTTTTAAACTTTAGACGCTAAATTGAAAAAGTATTCAAGTTTGGGAGGAGAAACTGTATTTTTCCCAACATACTATAAATCAAAATGGATTTTCATTCCTACGAAGAATGGAATAAAAAACAAATATTCCGAATATAAATTTCCAGACATTGATTATTATGCTGTTTGGGATCATTACCTTAATTCCTACAATGTTTTTAGTAATTGGAAAAACTACCATGAGCTTTTGTATATTTCAATTCAATCTAGTACATAAATGCACGTGTATGCATAGCTAATAGACAAGGAATTGAAAAGGGTTCTACATTGAGATTTTTCATTAGATCGATGGCCTAACCCTTCGTCATAATCTTAAATGCGAAAGCAAAAGGATAATTTTGCGATCCTGAAAGTCAATTGAGTTCTTGATATTGTGACAGGTGCATATTTCAGACAATGCTTTATAGAAATCTTGTTTCGTGGGCATATTGAAGAGAAAATATTTTCGGACTTGAGGATTATTCAATAAATCATTTCCCCAGAATGAAGCAATTAGGCTCTAAATTATTATTATTATTATTATTATTATTATTATTATTATTATTTTATAAATAAATTAGGCTCTAATTCTGAAGTATAACAAAAGAGAAGGAAATAATTCCAATAAATCAAAGATCTAGGCGGGCACTACCAGGGCATATGGAAAACAGAGAATTTAAATCATATCCACAAAGGAACCACAATTATTGAGGAACAGATAGAGAAAATGACTATTAATGAAAAGAAGAAAGAAACTTAAACATCTGTTGAGAAACTGTATTTGTCAAGGAAGCATCATGGGTTCAATGCTGCCCCATGACGAATCCATACAATAAATACTATATCTGAACTAATAATTTTATAATTTACCTGATTTCTTTTTAAAAGGAGTTACGTCATAAGAGAAAATAGTTAATGGAAAAGGTAAAAATAAAGAGTCTTATGTAAATTAAATGCATTAGATAACAGCTCATATAGACCCCAAGGACAACAACCATAGACTGCTTACAAAGTTATAAAGATAATTCTTAGCTGCTTTTAAGAACTTATCTTAAACATTGACTCAATAACCAGTGCAATATTTCACATTGTAACTACAATAAATAAAACTAGTTTCTATCTACAATTATAAGCTTTGGTAACCATGGCAGTGAACTAAGACCTGTCTAGCCCACTTCTTAGTCAATAAACACTTTTTTGCTTGGTCATGTCTTATATTGGCTTAAATCACATAGAAAATGCTGATCTAACTTTCGTGTAGTGTCTAGTACCCAGTACATCAATAAATGCAATATTGCCAGTCTAGGAAAGATAACAACAAACTGCATACTTATCCTCAATCTAATATTATTAGCAACATTAAAACAATTGAAAGTATATGTTTCATCTAATACAGTATTAATTCTTTTTTTTTCCTTAGATAATACAGTATTAATTCCCATCTGGAAATTGGTGCCAAACCAAAACCGAGAACATTCTATTTTAGTTTGCCCATTTTCTGGGCTACATTTTGATTAATCGATGTTGTGTTTGGATAAATAATTTGAAATTTATTTAAGATTTTCAAAATGACAGAATTTAAATTAATGAAAATTTTAATCCATGAATTTAAATTTTCATTTTTTGAATGAGTAATAACAATGATGATGATAATGGTGGTGGCAATGACTTGGAAGATGGCATGTTATATTGTCATGGTAGTGGCGGTGATGGCCACAGTAGGTTATGGTGGTGTCATAGTGGGTGGTGGTGGTGACTGTGGCAATAGCGATGGCGCAATAATGGTAGTAGTGTTCAAGTGAATAGCAATATAGGATGGGAATAGAATAGTAGAATTTCTACAATGACGCCTTCTCCTATGGAATTTAAACTTGAGATTTTTTGTCCTTGAAAATTCTAAAGTTTAAAACTCCACAGAATTTTTTAAATGACTCTTATTAGCCCAAACAAGGGAAATCAATATTATCATTAAATAAGCACAAAGAAATGCAACCCTAGTACACAGAAAATCAATATTGAAAAGTGAATTACAACTTCAAGTAAAATCCCTCGTCCAACACAAGATAAATCCTTTAGTAACTTCCATGAAGTAATTTTCCAACACAATAGTCCTAGTAACTACTGAACCAAACCACAAATGAGATGCAGGCAATACTTTCCCCCTTTTTTTAGTTATCAAACAATTTTTATAAGAGGTGGATGATAAATCTATGAAAATGAAAAATAAAGGCTGGAGAGAAGTTAACCTGCCCATTCCTGAGCATCTGTTAGATGTGTGACAGCATCACGATTGGTAGCAATGAAAAGACACCCGGGGTTTTCGCGTATACAGAGTGTTCCATACCTTCCATCAGATATAAAATTTGTTAATCACTCCCATCATGGAAGACTGGACAGAAAATATGTTTCAAGTGCATCTAGAAAATATTAGAGATTTAAAGAAAAATTGGCCATTATAGTAGTGACTAAAGTTGGTAACGATCAATGATTATTACAAAGTAAAATGGTAGAAGTGCCTTCTGAATAATGTAAATGTGTGTACTAAAACAATACACAAGATGATTGAAGTATGTTGTATGTTAAATTTGACAGATGTCAACTAAATCAGAGCTGCCAATTAGAACAGTCTCAGCTAATTAGTATGATAACAGAAATTGAAGAGAAACTGATGCCGACACCAGATACAAGCTATTGATTACACCTGTGTTTGAACGTCAACATCAGAGAATGGCCTAGCCCAGGACTTTGTGGCTGGATGATCAAGAGCTGGAGATGTTATTATGGGTTCTTTTGTTATTTTCTCATTTTATTTATTTTGTTATTTATTTTCAGATTGGTTATGTTAATTTTTGGGCTTTCTATTGTTTTAGTGGACTGTTAGCCTAAGTGTTATTATGGTTAAGATTAGAGTTTAATCCTCGCCTATTTAAGCATAATTTTGTACCGGTAATTAGCTTTTGATGAATAAGAAATAGTCAATTGTTTTGTCGTCTTCCTCCTAATTTCTTTCATCTCTCTTGTTGCTTCTTCTTCTTCTTCTTCTTCTTCTTCTTCTTCTCAGTTTATTGTTGTCCGAAATCAATTTTGGTACCAGAGCGAAGTTCGATTGTTTTGCATAACAATCAAGAGATCACCGCTGTGTTGAAACAGACTCCAATGCAAGAACAAGTTTGCCACACCTCTACACCACCTTAGTTATAATCCACCAAAGAAGATTTCATAACCACCCAAACGGCAACCACCACAGTTAAAATAAAAAATAAAAATCCAAATAGAAAACCCAAACCCAAGCCACCATTTCGCATAACACCACCGCTTCGAATCTTAGCCACCACACAGTACCCAAATCCCTTTCACGCCATACCGCCCCAAGCCACCATCTTGCACAGTGTCGCATACCACAAAACCACCGCGCCTTCCCCTATCGGCCTTCTTCTCCATTAGCCAATGAGCCATCGCATTGCACCACAAATCTCTATAGCACCGCCACAATCATTTTGCTGGTGTCGTCCTGCTGCCTTGAAGCCCCAGTCCTAACTTTGTTGTTGTGATACGAGGGAGACATGCATTATATGAAACTCTGTTTATTTTTGCTCATAAATAACTAGAAGAAGCATAGTTTTTGAAGAGCCTTGGTAAGTGGTCAAGTATAGATGAGCAAATTAAAGACTAAGAGCATCTTCAGCAGATGCTTTATATGGCTAATAATAGCCATTATGAGTCATTTTACTCCTCAAAGAAGCTTCAAAATAGAGCATTTCCATCCACTTTGCTATAGTGAACTTTCACATATTTTTTAATATTTTCTCACTCCCTTCTCTCTCCCTCTCCCTCAATGCTCAAACTCTCTCTCACCACAAGCCTTCAAGACTGAACAAAGAGGCAAACAACCACCCTCTATTCTGCGTCTTCACCGAGAGAGAGAGAGAGAGATAATGAGAGACATTGGGTTTGAGAGAGAGGGACCTCAAGATTGAGAGAGAGGGAGTTGTATTTTAGTCGTAGAAGACGAAAGGGGAAAGAGGCTTTAAGAAGACTCACGACTTTACAGGGTGAGACTACTCGATTGGGATGAGGTGTTTTGATTGGGATTCCAATTCAAGTTAGGTGTTTTGATTTGGAGTTTTTATCTTGAATGTTTGGGGATTCTCGGTGGCAGCAGGTTTGGTTGAAATTTTTGGCTAGTTCTTGGTGAGTGCCAAATAAGGTGGTTGTTTTGATGAAGTTTGTTGTATGAGATTTCTTGAGTTGGTTTGGATGTTTTTGGTTGAATGGATATTTTTCATGTTGGATCCTTTTGGATCGATTGATGTTGAAGGTTTTGGGGCTTTGATTTCTTATTGAATCAGTTGAAATTGGAGTTGATGATTGATCATGTTTCGTGGTTGATTTTGGAGTTTTGAGTATTTTAACCTAATGGTGTTGAAGATGGTGGTGTTGTTAACCTTGAGTTATGGCCAAATAGATTGAATGGTTGATTTTTGATTTGTGTTGTTCAATTTGGGTGTGTCTTGTTGCTGTTCTTGGCCGAGAAATGGTGAAGAGTTCCTGTTGTTGATGTTGTTTAAAAAAATAAAAAAATAAAAAATAATATTTAATTAACCGAAGTCCATGATAGTAAGAGTGCAAGCCAGTGAGTGAGCCCAAATCCGTGACAGCAGCAGCCCATCCCAGACAACGTTGCTGAGGTTGTGTCAGTGTGGGTGTGGTTTAAAGGTGGGCAGATTAGCCGTATTCCGCCTGCCGACTGCTGCCAAACCGTCACCGATCGGCAATCAACTTCCAGCGGCCGGTAGGCAGAATGAAAGTAGTGTTCCGACAGCGGTTCGGTTCGATAGGCAATAGAAAAATTTGAGAGTCGGTTAACCGAAACGAACCAACTCTAACGCTCTAAACAATAGGTTAAACACCCAATTGTCGAAATTAATGGCAATACATGTTGAAGCACACATGGACAACATGTAGCCATCATCATTCATCAACTCAAGACACACTTGATCCTTTCACACGCAATAACACACTCACCACAAGCAATTGCATCAAAACTGGATCCTCCTTCAACGTTAGCAAAACTTGCACATCAAAAACCCCATCTCTCTCCAGTCTCCCCAGCCACTCTCGAACAAGAGCTTTGTCACCTCCATCTCAAACTACAAAACAAACATGCAAATAAAAAACCATGCATCTTTTTGGTCTCAAATCATACCCCTGTTGTGATTGCTTTACTGGTTTGTTCCATTTTCTCTTCTCAATCGCCTCAAACTCTGCATCTTTTCAGCCTGATTTTTGCGTCTCTCTCTATATGAGGAACCCTCGGGTACCGAATCCTTGCAGAAGAAAAGGCTTCTTTGTTGTTGCTCCTTCAGCCCCAAAACTGAAAAGCACAAGCCCCCCCTTAACCGCCTACCGACATTACTGTCTAGTAGTATGGCGGTAACGGTAATGTTGGAAGTGTTGTTGTCGGAATGAAGTCAGTCAATTTAACTAACTTCACCGACCGTGGCGGAGCGGTAGGCAGAAACCCCCCTACTGCTTAACTGATACCCAACCCTAAACACTGTGATTAACTACCCAAGGTTCAGTTTGCTTACTCCTTTTTTCTTGGTATATTATGCTTGCCATTTAAAATTGTATAAATATTTCTTTTGTGCTCAGTGCATTGTCCCAAATAACCCAATTGCCTTAAATACCTGTACCCAATAGTTTTTTCTCTAAGCCACTTCAATTTTTCATTGGTTATTCTGTCAACATAAAAATAAAAATTAATATAAAACAAAACAAAATTCACTTCTAGTAGCTACCCTTTTATTAATTGTAAGCTTGCCTAGACCCGTGGAAAGTTAAGATTTTTCGTTGGCCACCGTCTATACTTGGAGGATCGGCACTATTTGTTTACATTTTTGTCTATTTGGATTTTGACTGATTTCCAAAAAAAAAAAAAAAAATTAAACTAATTAGCTTTAATTTGTAAGGTTTTGGTCGGTCTCAATTGTATTCATAGAACGTTTGTTGCATGCATCTGCATAGTGGGCAAGTAGTCTCTAGTTTTACATCCTTATCTATCATGGACCCCACCCAATTTGACACCTTTAGGAAACAATTGCTACACCAACTGAATACCATCCACGACTAACTGAAAACCTCCATGTGCCCAATCAAAAGACCTCTTTGAGAGGGTTAAGTTAAGGGATGCTTCTCATCAAAGGATGGAGGGTCAAAATGAGGGCGAGACCTACCACAATGGAGGACATCGCACCGCAGGTGAAGGCAAGATACCTTACAGTCGTGTCCTTCATGACCAAGGTGGGTGGTACAGGATATTGGTACCACCATCATGTTAACCCTAATCAAAGCCATCCAAACTAGTACAATCAGAATCAAGGTCACCAAAATTTTGTTGGCCTTCATTAGAGAGTCATGGGACACATGAAAGTGGAGGCCCCTATTTTTGATAGTCGTCTCGACCCATGAGTTTTCACCAAGTGGTTGTGTGACATGGATCAATTCTTTGAGTGGTACAATTTATCAGAGAATAGGAGGTCAAGTTTGTTAAGATGAAGCTCATTAGTTGAGCCCAGCTTTTCTAAGAGTGTCGAGGAAATCCTCATTAAGAGGAATGAGCCCCTATCACTAATTGAGTTGAAATGAAGCTTAAACTTCAAAAGAAATACTTACGGGTATCATTTCAAAAATTTTGCCTAGACAAAGATGCCTTATTTGCAAGATGGAAGACCTGTTGATATGGTTTTCAAGCCATTAGGAGTACCTTCACGAATGAATGTAGGACAGATATTTGAATGCTTGCTCGGGTTAGCGGGGGATCTGCTAGGTAGACATTATCGAATAGCACCTTTTGATGAGAGATATGAACAAGAGGCTTTGAGAAAACTAGTGTTTTCTGAATTATATGAAACCAGTAAGCAAAAAGTGAATCCATGGGTATTTGAACCCGAGTACACTGGTCATATCGAGGTAACCTTTTAGATCAATAAAACAATTTGAGGGAAGGAAGTTGACCTGTCACTGACCACGTCGCAAAATTTGACTAGTATAAGATGAAGTGTGTTGTAATCGAGGACTTAGACGACAATTGCTCGGGCAATCCTAGCCATTTGGGTTGCATCCGAGATACATCATTTCAGATTGGTCAGCCAGGGAGTGGTCTTGAAATACTCAGGTAGGTGTGGTCAGGTGTGCGCTCAAACAACCTAAAGAGACCGATGATTGGAGAAGGAGTGCAATCTTCCATACCTACATCAAGTGTGGAGACAAGAGGTGCATGGCTATCATAGATAGTGAGAGTTGCACTACCGTGGTCTCTTCAAGCACAGCCAGCCGCCTAGGTTTGAAATCAGTTCTCCATTCTAACCCATAAAGTGTATCCTAGTTGACACGTCTTTGATGGATGTGGCTGAGAGGTGTCTTGTCCCTATTCAGATTCTTGATTACAAGGATGAGATTGATGTCGTCCCCATGAATGTAGGACATATCCTCTTGGGTAGGCCATGGCTTTTTGATTTGGATGTCACGATTTATGGTCGCTCAAAGTCATGCTCTTTTAAGTTCCAAGGGTAGGACGATCCAAATTAATTATTTACCTCCAAGGCCTACCGATAAGAGCAAGAAAAGGGATGCAACAAAATGAAAGGGCTTGAATATCATAAGACCTAGAGAGTTTGAAAGGGAAGCTAACGGTCTAATCTGTTCATTGTGGTCACTACAGAGGCTTTCATGATCTCTCAAGAGGACCCACCCAAAGAGATAGGTTCTGGACTCTCAGACGCTTCTAAGATTATCAAGTTATCTAGTCTTCCTAACCTACCTTATGACCACATCAATAGGTCTATCGCGTGAGCCCATTTGAAGTTGTACACTGTTATAAGCCTAGGAGACCTTAGACATTTTCTTGATGTCACCACATGCTAGAGCTTCTGAGTCAGCCAACGCAGTTGCACAACATGTTCATGACTTGCAAAATGAGATCAATAAACAAACTCAAGCAACTAATGCCCAATATAAAATTGAAGTTGATCTATGTAGGTGTCTCACTGAATTTAACATAAGGATTATGTCATGGTCTAGATTAGATTCGAAAGGTTTCCACCAGGACTCGTCCAAAAATTGCAAGCTTATAGTGTCGGGCCATTCAACATATTGCAGTGGGTTGGACCAAATGTGTATGTCATTGATGTTCCACCCAACCACAGCATTAGCCCCACATTTAATATAGGGGAACTAATTGCTTATACAATCCACACCATTCTTCAAGACGATCCTTTCGAGGAACCTCCCCCAGTCCTGACGTAGCGGAAGACTTGGTAAACAAATCAGAAGCGTCTATGTCTTCTGATTGAAAAATAAAACAAGCCCGCAGACTTAAAAGTAATAAACTCCGCAGAATGTTTAAAATAAATTCTTTGATTGATAAATATTCAATTGTGTGATGATTTATAATGCAAACTCACCTATAAATACTAGTAAAAAACTTGAAGAAAAAGTAATCCTAGTCCTAGTAGAACAAGTAAACCTAGTCCTTAGTAAAGCAAAAATAATAATTACAAATCTTAGTAGAGAAAGTAAACCTAATCCTAATAAGGAAAACAATTACAAAATCTGAAATCTTTTTTTTTTTTGATAAGTAAGTAGAAAAGAATCTTCCTCTCTCTTCTCTCTCTTCTCTCTCTGAGAGACGCTCTCTCTCCCTCTCTCAGGGGCGGCGCGTGCAAGCGCATTTCGGTAGGTTGATTCCTTAGGTTGACGTAGCTGAGATCGATAGGCTCTGGGCTCAAGGTGTACTCCGGCTGGTGTGTTCCTGGGCGGTATTTTGGTCAGCGCAGTTGGAAGCAGCGCTTAAGTATCCACGATGTGAGTGGGTCGCAGAGATAGCCGTGTGGTGGCCGGTCGGGAGCCGTAGTTCTGTGAATGGGGTTGGAGAGCCGCTTCTTCGTCGAGGCCAAAACCTATGTATTTTCGACGATGGAAGGGAAATCGGAGCTGCGGGTGGAGGAAAGAAGGAAAGGTTTCTATGGGTCTGTTTGTTTGGGATCTTTGAGCGTCGCTTGGTTGATCTCGAAGGTGGAAGAGGTGATTAGGGATCCAGGGGATGAGGAGTTTGTCAAATCTTTCAGGGAACAGTCGAAGGCGATTATTATTCGGAGAGGTGGGAATAAGGTTGGGCGGTTCTTAGAAGTGGCGGTTTATTCTGAGGGAGGCCGGAGAGGGTTGGTCATGTTCCCTGAAGGCCGTGGAGGGCGGGGATGGAGCCGGGTCTCTGGGGAGTTGAGCAAAGCGCAGGTCCTTCTTGGAGCTGTGTATGGGTCTCAGTCATCGGACACTGGTGGTTCGATCGGCGGTTCTGTTGGTGGGAAAGGTGCGGTGAGGCGCTTTAGCGATGGCGGTGCTCTGTCGTTCGCGGAGGTGGTTGGCTCAGCGGTTCCTTCTATGGCTTTGTCGGAGAAACAGTTGGCTTCTACTGTTTCGTCGAGTGAGTTGGATTGTTGTCCTTCGGGGACGCCGGAGAAGCAGTCGGAGCTGAGGTCGGCGATCAATTGTTTTGAAATGGAGTCGGCGGTCTTCGATTCCTGTGCTGTAGACAGGCCTATAGCTCGAGGCTGCGGCTCGCGTGGCTCGGTGAGCGATCCTGTCGGCTGGATGGGGGTGGTGGATCTCTTATTCAATGATTTGGGCCGGGCTTTTGGGCGTTTGAAGCAAGCCTGGCTGGCTTTGGGTTTGGGCTTGAAGCCCATTTTGGGTCCATCAGGTTTTAAAATGCCTTGGCCTTTTAAGACCTCTAAGCCCGTTAAGTCACGATTTAGGAGGCCTTTGAAGGTTGTATTGGATCCGAGCAAAGGCGCTGTTGCGGTTCGTGGAGGTCATCGTCTATCAGCTCGGAGGAGGAAGCCGGCTCCGGCGACCGGTTCTGAGCCTCTTGACTCTTTGATGCCGTCTCCGGCGACCGGTTCTGAGATCGCGCAGTTTTCCGATGTGGCTCTTGGGTCGTCGACGGTTTCTGGAGCGAACCCGGTTTTGGGGGGGAGTTCTTTTGCTCCTTCGGAGGCGACAACGCCGACTGTGAGGAATGATTGCTTGAAGTACGAGGGGTCTGTCTCCCTTGCCGATACTTCTGTGAGGAATCTTTCTCCGTCAGCGCCGACAGTGAGCCTTCCGGTGGCTGGTTCTCCCCAAAAGCCGACCAAGCTTGTGCACTTCTATAACTGTAAACACAAGGTCAAGAGGGCTTCGAATTTGGATTTGGGTCAGTTTGCGGGTGACCTGATTAGCAAAGCCCCTGGTGCTATGCCGCTGGTGGGTGATCAGAGCTCGGTTTCTGGTGGGTCTTCTGGGCTGTTCTCAACCTTTGAGTCCAGTGGTTTTTCGGGCTCCAAGGAGGTGGGCGGTCTCTTGGCTCCCGCAGTGGAGGCCGGTACGTCTTTGGTTCATTCTTCTCCGGCGAAAGGGTATGCTCCGGGGGGGCTTTCTCATGCCTCGCCCCTGTGGCGGGGTTTCACGTCGGTCTCCTGAGCCTGTGAGCTTATCGGAGGTTGGAGAATCTTCTGAGAGGAGTAAAGTGCTTGGGGAAGTCTTCGCACTGCCGTGGAACATCTCGGAGGCTGGGGTTGAGGTTGACGATGGGGTCTTGGGGGCTAATGGTTACCCTGAGGCTGTGGCAGATGCGTTGGCGATCGCTCCTTTTTTGGGAATCTAGTGTGGGGGAGATGAGCAAGGCTTCCTTGATTTGTTGTGTGACATCGAAGAGGGCCATAAGCGGGAGGGTGTGTTTGCGGATGAAGGGGGCTCTGTTGTAAAATCAAAGGGTTGGAGGGAGCGAAAAAATTTAGAATGTTCCCTTAACTTTGATGTTGGAAGTATTGGGTCCAGCCGGGTTAAAAATAGGCCGTTGCGGGTTTAGGGGTTTTTTGTTGTTGTTGTGGGGGCTTGGGGTTTGTTTTTTCTTCTTTTTTCTTGCTTTTCTGTTGAGGTTTCCTCTTGTTACTCTTGTATACTTCTAGTGTACTTAGGGGCGTCTTATGCTTTTTAATTTCTACAAAATCTGAAATCTTAAAAGCAATAAAAATAAACTAAAGATGAAAAAATAAAATAAATGGTAAAATCCTAACCTAAAATAGAAAATCAATAAATTGATTTTTCTGTCAACCGAATACGGTTAACAATCAGCAGTGATCATGACAAAATCTTTCCTTCTATACTTTCACTGTCTGAATCTGAACAAAAATCTTTTTAAACGGCATTTTCCCAATAAATTATTTATTATTCTTCTTATTTTGGAATTTACCAAAAATATGGGTAAATTCCGTCCTACATCAAGTACCCAACACATATCCTATACAACAACCCTTCCCACTAACACAAAGAAACTATTGATACTTTTTTGGATGAGCAAGTTGTATTTTTCCTGGGATGAAGGAATTTGGCATTTCCTACTTCATTGAAAGGGCCATCCAGACTCAAACTGCACTTGGATCACTAGGGACACTTTGCAACAATTGATCATGACCTGTTGGAGTACTACAAGAGCTACCAAGCGCTACACCCGACGGGGTCATGTTCTTTCCATCCTAAAAGAGTTGATGCGGACACCAGACATATGCCATTGATTACACATGTTTGGACGTCGACATCAGAGGATAGCCGCCCATGACTTTGTGGCTTTGAGAGTTGGGGAATAATTCCACTAATGTGTTTAAGTAATTCAAATTCATTAAAAGCACAGAGGGAAGTTCATTTATTCCGAGCTATGCTTATAGGATATACATATAATATATATGCTTTAGCTTGAAAGGGGAGTGTTAGAGTGATGCGGTGTATTGGTGAGGTGTCCCTATGAGTTGTCTTATAATGAGGTGCCCATACTCAGATATTGCATTTGTTCCTATATATCAATGGATTGCGAGGGTTAGAAATATATAGATCTTTAGCCTCTCTCTTTAGCGAAAAACACTAATCTTGACAACAATGATTATGGACCAGATTCCTTTCACAGAGATGCATTTACGGGGAAGAACAATCTAACAAAGGATTCCTAAAGCAGCAATTTATACACTATGCTTCAATATAAAAGCAATGACTATTTTCCCAAGATAAGTGTGTGTGTGTTGTAATTAAAAGCTTGAGATCTTACTGGATTTTGTAGTAGTTAAAATTACGATCAAAGCCAACAACAACAGCCCCAACCTGAAAAAAGCATAGAGGAACTCCTTTGTTACGGCTGAAAATTGAATCATAATGAAGCAATTTCTTTTAGGAGCAAAAGAATACGCAAAAGATGATTCAGACTGAAAATACATTTTGTCATTTTCATTGGTAAGAACTCTTTGAAAAACTCAAATTAGAAAAGCAATTGTAAAGCATGGGAGAGAAGAAGCATACATCTTTATCATGCTCCATGAGAAATCCAGGCTTTAGCTCTATCTTTTTACCACCATCTTCCTGAAAGTTTTAAATGAAAAAAAAAAAAATGCATATAAATAATAAAACAGTTCCACATCCATCATAAAATTAGAATATGCCAAACCTCAATATCCTTAAAATTTCCATTGGTTAAAGTGATATGTGAACACATTTGTTATAAATTGTTAAAATTACTCTTGCATCATATAATAACAGTCCCACCACCCACCCAAAAAGGGCAAAAAATAGAGATATACTAGGAAATCTGATATTGTATGCAAAAAAAACATCACTTTTATTCTGTTATGAGATAGCAAGTAACTGTTGTCTAAGATCTCATCTTAACATAAAAATCTCATCCATATGGACCATATGTGATACTTAAAATAGCCACCTCTTACTATGTGTGATTTAAATTCCAGAATGTTTCTTTTCTTTTGAAAATAGTACTTCTGGGGATAAAGAATTACCGGCATAGACTGTCAAGACAGTGCACCTAAAATAAAATAGAAACTCTCAGCTTTTACATGCAATTATCTCACATAATTAAGCTAATATATCAATTAAGAGAAAAGAATACTTTAATTTCGTTAAAGAAAAAGGTTTTACAGGAGGCAGGTGAAGCTGAAATCACATCCTCAAGGAAGGTTTTTGGATATCACGGAGAAGTCTAAAATATTACTCTACATAATAACACTCCCCCCCAACACACACACACATACATATATATGAAGCAGCAATTAGGATATATTTACTTTTGTCACTTGATTAGTAAATGCTACATTTGAATCAAGCCCTTCAAATATTTTCTTACCAAGTTTCTCTGTCGTCCATGTCAATATCATCATTTCAACTCTCACAATTCTTCCATAGGGTTAAGCAAAACTAAAAGTCTTCCTATACTTTGATTTTTCAAGCATCTCAAGAGAGAACACTCCATAAAGCTATTTTGTCAGAATTGGACTATTTATTTCTTTGAGGGACACGTACAGATCAAGTGTAAAATTTTGCAAGCAGAATAAGAGGGACCATATTCTAACTTGATCTTCGAACTATTTGATTGAAAGTTACATATCAGTAGTGAAAAGAAGTTGCATCTACTGGTCTTTGTGATGCAATTCAGTCATACTGAAAACAAAATCAAATGTTCACACAATATCAGGTGAAAGTTGCAGGTTTAACACTAATTAGAGCATGAAGTGAAACTTATACGATGTAAATTTCATACATACTGGGCCACCAAGGTATTGAAATCCAGCAAGCTCAAGCTCCTTCAAGATGCCATCCTCACCGATCACATACACCTAAATCATGACCATCTATTAGTCCTCTATTTTCTGTATCCAAAGCCACCATATTCATACAAGGTGTCAACAAGGTTTCTAAACATGGTTGACCATTGGTGGATTTATGAATAAGCACACATTGTGATGATTAGAAGGTTAACCATAAGCAAAGAGTCATTACAGTTCCATAGTCTCAAAATACTGAAATGGTTTTAAATAAATTTTAACAAGCATTAATTAGAATAAAAACAAACTACAATTTGTTTAAGTGGTACCATATAAGTTTTGAAATTAAGGCCTTAGAGGAACACCAGAAAAAATACAAACGGAAGGAAGATAATGGTAGAAGACTCATCACATAGCACAGTAAAGTATCCTCTTCAGAATCATATATCTCACAGATAGTGGATGTATTGGCATCCTTCCTGTGGCTGTAAGATGGCTATGAGCACACTACCAAAACACGTAAGTTTTTGTGGTTCTTTTGTTGGACATTTTCTTACTGCAGAGATTGCACACTACTGAACACACATGAATTAGGCCCTGGGTCTACATATATATACATACATACTTGTATAAATATGTAACCAGTATATATGTATATCTACACACTAGTCTGTTTTCCACTACATCTACTGGAAAAACAACTTCCTGTAATAACCTTCTTGATATATTGAAAAAATTTAGTGCAAAATTATTGACCACAATTGAGGCATATGTAAAAGTATATGGCTAATGAAAGAAAGAATTCCTTTCGCAATAACTGCTCTTGACTAGACATATGGAGCTGGGCCCCACATAGCTGGTCTAATAGCATATTTTCTTTGGTCACCACTATGAATTTAAATATATATATACCTTTTTATCTTTTGGGAAATTAATTGACTTCAAATATGCAGCAGCAGCAAAAGATGATGCAAAAATTTCCTCCTGAAACATTTCAGTTGCATTAGAAGTTATGGTTGACAAAGTTTAGCAAACATGGGGAGAAAAGAATCGTGAACTAACCTCACTGACACTCAGACCAAGTGTCTCAAACTTTTTACCATATTGTTTTCTAGACTTTGTCGAGTTGTTGGTTACAAAAACTAATCTCTTTCCCTGAAGAAAAAGAAATTGAGGAAATGTCTGATAACCATAAACAACTCATTGCCTCTTAAGACTTTGTTGCAACAATTCCAATTGTGACCATTTTGCTAGGAATTCATGCAAGGTAACACCTACAGTCATATACAAACCTTTGACCGGAGCATATCAAGGGTTTCTGGGACTCCATCTATTAGTTTATCTCCTTTCCATATGACTCCTGCAAATTAATTAGAAGTATCAATCCCGAAGGGGAAAAAAAAAAAAGAGGCCGTAGACACATGATTAATAATTTAAATTAGAAACTTTAATAGCTACTAAGAAGAGGAACTGATTCCAACTGAAAAGGCAATAAATGTGTTAGAATATAAGATATGGTAATAATTCCTTATAGGATTTGATTATAATCAGGTTTGATGGTAATCAAATCTGGTTGATTTGTACTTATCTACCACAATTCTCCTACAAATATGAGTCCTTTTATAATTGTAAAGAATAATCGAGTGAGTAAGAGCAAAAGTAGCCCTTAGCCCTTTTTCCTGTGGATGTAGATCATAGATCAAACCACGTAAATATTTTGTGTCTCTCTCTTTATTCCTTTATTTCCTTGTTTATGATTCTCTTCATGAAACTTCTAATAAAAACTTTCTCCAATATGTTAGCACTAACTTTAAGCTCTCTATGAGAAATTTTAGACCTAGTCATTCTAAAATTGGGAATGTATTTAGTGAACACAACATAATGGTAATGCCTGATGTTGGATTTCATGTTTGAGTGTCAAGTCTCACATCAAGAGATAATGGAGAAAAGTGAGAGATTGCTAAGGATCAGCTTAGAATCCAACACGTACATCAAATACTCCCCAAGTTTCAATCTCCCATCACTTACACTTATCTAATATTATTATGTTATTCAAGTTCAATGCTTAAACCCTCAGTGAGAGGGGGGGGGGGGGGGGGGGTGCGGGGGGGCACACACATTGTACAAATTGGCAATCTAAACACTGACTTGCTCTTTTGCTGGTTTCAATGTTGAATTCTTATAGGGCAAAAAGAATGACAGCCAACGCCACAGTGAAGAAATCATTTATGCTTCCATTAGATGCCAGAATCAACTAACAAAAGCAAAGGAAAATGTTAAAATCCCCAAGAAATTAGGGGAAAATTTTGTGTAGGAAATTTAGTTGTTCAACTGTTTAAAAAGGGTAAATATGCTCCAATTCCCTCCCTCCAAATTGTGTAAGCATGGTTGCAATATTCACTACAAGTGTGTGATGGACCATAAACTACATTTGCATGTGAATACAAATCCGAGGTGGCTTTAACCGTTTCTTTATCCTAAACAAACAAACAAACACAGATTAGCACGCGTGAGCGCACACAAAACAACCGTCCTCACATCCCAAACGCACATAGTAATAGACTGATAAACAAATAAATCCAATTCAACAGCATTAAATAAATTCTTTCCTTTTTTTTTTTGTCAATATAACAGTATTTATTCAAGAATGAAAAACAATAAGACCCCTCACCATCGCAGTCAAAGATGAAGGTTTCGACGAACTCGATGAGCTCCTCCGGATTCTTGAGGGGCTGCGCCGATGCCCGGGTCGTGAAACTCTCCATTCTCGACCTACCACAATTGTTGCTTGTGTTGTTTTTATTGATGTTCAATCTTATGCTCGCGAAGTCGGATAAAGGGTTTGGAGAAGTACACGAGAGCTTCTTGAGGCCCAAGAATCTGGAAGCTTTGGGGCTCCAATGGCAGAGAAATCGAGATGGGTTTGTGGAAGAAAGAGCAGAGACTGAAAGAGAGGCTGTGGCTGTTGTTTTGCTCAGCATTTTTAGTGCTTTTTTTTTTTTTTTCTTGGGTTGGTCGTTTGAGGCAGTTATGGTTTTCACTTTTCAAATGGCTTTTTGGGATGACGTGTGCGTTGAGTGGATGAGTTGAGACGAATGGGGTTCACACACAATCACGCACTTTTTCTTTTTCTTTTATTGTTTTTTTAATACAACAACATGTCCAGGAAAGAATAAAGTAGTTGTCACGTTGTTGTATTCAGTTTTCTCTTCCTTTGTTTCTTTCTTCGTTTTTTCTGTCTAAGCAGTTTCCTCACAGATATAAGCTGATTATAGCACTACTATCAAATGCCCAACTATTTTTCCTAAATTTATAAACAAAGCTATTTTTTAATCCTTGTAAAAAAACACTCAATTCCTTTAATCTTTTCCTATATCATTAAAATAATATTTTTTTTTACTTTTACTTTTTCTTTTCTCTCTCTCGTCTTCGTCTTCCTCCATCTCATGCGTCTTCCTCCATCTCATGCGTCTTCCTCCATCTCCTGTGTCTTCTCTCTTTCTCTCTCTCTCAATCTCTCTCTCTCCTCCAGTGAAATAAGGAACAGAGCCTCTCAATTTATGTCCTCCATTGATTTATGGGTTTTGCTCTCTTCCTCTATCTCCTGCATTTTCTCTCTCTCTCTCTCTCTCTTCTGTTGAAATCTGAGATTGGGTACGATTTGACATCGCTGGACTCAGGAGAGATGACACAGCCGACGATCTTTTCAACAGCAATTTTTGGGTTGAACATTTTGCTTGACTTTGTGGTTAGATTTTATGGGTTGAAGATTTTGTGGAAGAAGAAGATTTTGAGGGGGATGAGAGAGATGGGGGTGCTTTGGTGTTGCGAGAGTAAGAAGAAATGGGATTGGAAGACGTGAGATGAGAGAAGACAGAGAGCCTGTTGTTTTTTTAAGCATTATAATAATGCATTTGATAGCTAAAGTGCTAGCAATAGTGCTACTCAATGGTTTAGGGAAGGAAATCAGTCATTTAGGGCATCTGATTAGTATTGGATGTTTTACATTCAAGCCCTTCAATTCGCACATGTTAAGCCTTAGTTTGTGTTGTAAATTTAATATTTTGTTGTATTTAGTATTTGTCTTATTTTTAGGTCCTAATGGAAAACACAAGCAAATCATTAACATTAGGCTTAAAGATACATCAAGGGAAAGCTGAGGAGCTGAAGAAATGCCAATGGATTGATCGCCACTTTCTGTGGATCGATCGCAGCCTTGGATCGATCAGATCAGCAGAATTCATGGATCGATCACAGCCTTGGATCGATCGCCAGAAAGCTTGGATCGATCGTCATCGAAGCTTCCAGAAACATAAAAGATCTTTGACAATAAATGATAGTACAATGATATTTTTTATCAAAGATTGCAGCTTGGTAGGCTATGGTGGACTTAGATTTTCAGCTTTATCTTATCTTGTAAAAAGATCAAAAGCACTCTTTCTCTATATATGCAAAAACTGGCCGAGGGAGGCAGGGTGTTTTGTTTAGTTTATTTTCAGTGTATTTTCTAGTTTATTTTGCATTCTTTTGTTGCTTAGATAATAGGTAGAACACGACCCATAGCTCTAAATCTCCTTAGGAAATGGTTTTCTCCAATCCAATGGAGATTCTCAAATCCTATATGAGGAACTAAACCCTTTATAAGATTTGATGTAAGTATTTCCAAAAGTGCTATGGGTTAATTATGCTTAGCTAGGATTTTATGCATTTTGTATAATGATTGTATAGCCTAAGAGATTGATCTTCATGATATATCATTTTGGGATAAACTCTCTTTCCTTGTCTATGAGAAAGTCTTGATGTCTTGAATGAAATTTATGTTTCTATTGTCTTTGATTGAGGAAACATAGGCTATGCAATGATGCTATTTGACATGATTTTATGTGAGTTTAATAAGTTATGCTAGGGGCCACAATTTAATCCACACTTAGTTTAATTTAATGCAAGTGGAAAGTTTAGTGGGAACCTATAATATCTTATGCTTTTTCCATAGAATTGTTTAAGCTTTTAGAGATTTTATATTGGATGCTAGGAAACACAAGTTGTCTCACATTTAGATGTTTAGGTGGGTGATTAGTGTGTAACTATGATGTTTTATTATTTTCTCTTGAAAGTGTTTTCATGTTAAGCTAGTTGTAGGGTTGACAACTTTTACACTCTCATATTAAGCTTATATTAAAGATCCATGCTAGATATAGTTTGCTTGTAGTATGAGAATTGAATGAAATCAAATCCCTATACTCTTCCTACTACCTTTATCTTAAATTGCTTAATTTAGTTTTTATCATTTTATGCTTGTTTTAGTTTATAGTTAAAAAAATCCAAAAACATCTCTTTTCATAAGTTGAAGTAGATGGAGTTTTAGGAACTTGGTAGCAAAACAATCACCACAATTCCTGTGGACCGATACCCTCTTTTAGAACTATCCTGCAAGGGCTTGCTCTATCGCGAGTGGTTTTTATAAATTTTAAAGTCGAGCGCTCACACGTATCATTTTTGGAGCCGTTGCTCGGGACTTTTTTTTAAACGGTTGTTTATGAAATTTTTAGGATCACATCTAGTTTAATTCTGTAAGTACTGTATATTCTGTCCATAGTGTCATTTTTGTACAAAAATTAGTCTTTGTTTAAAGTTGTGTTTCAGCTTCTATTTCTTTTTGTTTATGTTTCTGTAGAATTGAGTTTGGATCGATCGGCAGAATTCTTGGATCGATCGCAGCCTTGAATCGATCGGCAAGCTTAAGATCAATAACACTGAAGCTACTACTGCAAGGCATAAACTAGTACCTTCTGAAATTTTTTCTTTTACGTTGTTTTAATTGTGTTTTGTATATATTATGAGGTTGTTATTAGTTTATGTTTGGTCGCTGCTCATTATCATTGCCTATTTTTCCGTGCAATCTAGATTTAGAACGTATTCTTAGACAACAAAGAACCGAAAGGGACTTGAATATAAGAGAACGTACAGTAGAACACATGGCTGAAAAGAATTGAATTGTTTTATTGAGGGATCATTATATTCCCTCCACATATACACCATCTTCATGCCTTCGGTTGCCAAACATCACGGCAACCCAATTTGAAATTAAGTCCAGCACTATACAAATGCTTCCATCTTTTTATGGACTTAATAATGAGGATCCTTATAAGCATTTAAATGAATTTATTGATATATGTTATTCTTTAAGATTGCAAAATTTTAATGAAGATGCTTTGAGAATACGCCTCTTTCCTTTTTCCCTCAAGGATAAAGCCAAGCATTGGCTTAATTCCTTAGCACATGATTCCTTTACTTCTTGGGCTCAAATGTAAAGAGAATTTCTTAAGAAGTATTTTACAATAGGGAAAAAAAATCAAATACGGAAAGCTATCATTGGCTTTTCGCAAATTGATGGTGAGTCTTTCCATGAAACATGGGAAAGAATTAAGGACCTTTTGAGAAAGTGTCTGCACCATGCTGTCCCAAAGTGGCAGTAAGTCCAATGCTTCTATGATGGCTTAACCAAGCCTCATAGACAGATGGTCGATGCTTTGTGTGGAGGCACTTTTATGTTGAAGAGTGAAGATGATGCTTGGAATCTTTTTAAAAATCTTAGTGAAAATTCTTTACACCATGCATCATTCGGTCGTAAGGCACCTCCTGCAAAAAATCAAAAGCATGAAGATCTTTTCGAAGTGAGCCATCCTTCAGAGGTAACCTCTAAAGTAGACGCTTTCTCTCGAAAGATTGACCAAATCATGGCAGCTGGTTTTTTCCCTACACCCGTAGCTCCCATTTCTACTCCACATAAGGTATGTTCGTTTTGCTCTAGCCCGCCGCATCAGGCGAAAGATTGTCCTATCATTGGACAATTTTCTAAAGTTCCTCCCAAACAAATGAACGTAGCTTTCTCTAGACCGGGTAATGATCCTTATTCTAATTCATATAACCCAGGATGGAGAAATCATCCTAATTTTTCTTGGCGAGCTCCAGCTCCAGGAAATCCAAGACCTTCTGGAGGATTACATAATCAAGCACACCCGTTGCCTCCTAATCAATCCTCCAATTACCGAACCTCTCAGCATCAATACCAATCAGCTCTTCCTCCTCCTAGGAATTTTGCCTTTGAGGATAAGATAAGGTATTGACTACTCTCAACAATCTTGAGGCAAATACTCAATTGCTAAATTCTCATTTTCAATCGATTGCTAAGCTAGAAGGTTAAGTTGGATAGCTGGCAAATGCTCTTAATTAGAGAAAAGAAGGGAAGCTGCCCTCCCAACCTGTGGCCAATCCTAAAGGACACTACATGATCAATGGAAGTGCTTCTGATAGCACTACTCACGAACTGGTCCAGGCAGTCACTACATTGAGGAGTGGACCGGTGGTTGATAACAAGGTTGAATTGAAGGCCAAAGAGAAGAATGAATCCCCGAACAATCCAAAAAGGAAAGAACATATAACTCTTGAGACATCTTCTAAGCCTAGAGCTCCATTCCCTGAACGTCTCAAGGAGCCTCCTTTGTGCTGGAAAGCAAGGAGAGAAATTTCAAGAGATGATGGAGATTTTTAAGCAAATCTAAATCAATATCCCCATCATTGATGCCATTCGACAAATCCCATCTTACGCCAAGTTTTTGAAAGACTTATGTACCCAAAAGCGTAGGATGAGAAATCGTAGTCCTGAGAAGATTTTGTTGACCAAGCAAGTCAGTTCACTTATTCAACACACTATTCCTACCAAGATCAAGGACCTTGGTGCTCCAACCATTGCATGTATCATTGGAGACCACGCTATTGAAAAAGCCCTTCTTAATTTAGGAGCAGGTGTGAATTTGCTGCCCTACTCGATTTATATGCAATTACGACTCAGAGAGTTGAAACCCACGACGGTTGTCTTACAACTTGCTGACAGATCCGTTAAGAAACCTCGTAGTATAGTTGAAAATGTTATAATACGAGTGGACAAGTTCTACTTTCCGGTAGACTTCATAGTTTTTGATACAGAACCTGTCCCTGATCCCACTAAATTGATCCCCGTCACCCTTGGTCGTCCTTTCTTAGCTACGGCTAATGCATGCATTAATTGCAGGACTAAGGAGATGGAAGTAACTTCTAGGAATATGAAAGTCAAGTTAAACATCTTCAATGCTTTTCAGCATCCGTCGGATACAGAGGAGTGTTTCTTTGTGGATAGGATTGAAGAAACTATTGAAGACACACTCCCCACCTTCTGACAAATGACCCATTGGAGGTTTTCCTATCTCATTTTGATGTTGAGGACTTTAATACAGAGAAATATGTTGACGAGGTTAATTCATTGCTTGACATTGCGGCTGCAATAGACTTTCCACCCTGGAGAGTACCAAAGAAGCCCTTACCCCTTACATTAGGCATTCCTCTTGTTTCTTTCCTCATCACCCTGCCAAAACTTGAGCTAAAACTGCTTCCTGCAAAACTCAAGTATGCCTACTTAGGATAAAATGACACTATCCCAGTCATCATTGTTTCTGATTTACAAGAAGACCAGGAGAGCAGTTTATTGGATGTTCTGAAGGAACACAAAGAGGCTATTGGTTGGAGTGTTAAAGACTTGAAAGGGATTGACTCCTCTATTTATATGCATCGCATTTATTTGGAGGATAATGCTAAGCCCTCTCACAAGGTGCAACGTCGATTGAATCCCAAGATGAAGAACATGGTCATGGAAGAGGTAGTTAAACTACTAGATGCAGGCATCATTTACCTCATCTCAGACAGTAAATGGGTCAGTCCCATTCAGGTGGTACCCAAGAAATCTGGTATCACCGTAGTTGAGAATACGGTAGGAGATTTAATTCCACAATGCACGACCACAGGATGGCATGTTTGTATTGACTACCGAAAACTTAACTCAACCACTAGGAATGATCATTTCCCACTTCCATTTATTGATCAAATCTTAGAGTGTCTTGCCGGCCAGAGTTACTATTGCTTCCTGGATGGATATTCAGGATATAATCAAGTGGCCATTGATGCTCAGGATCAAGAGAAGATGACTTTCACCTGTCCCTTTGGTACCTTTGCATATAGACGCATGCCCTTTGGGTTATGTAATGCACCCGCCACTTTTCAAAGGTGCATGATGTCTATTTTCTCGGATATAGTGAAAACTTTTCTGGATGTATTCATGGATGATTTCTCTGTCTTTGGACCCTCATTTAATGAATGTCTCCATAACCTTTCTCGTGTTCTTAAACGATGTAAGGAGACAAATTTAATTTTAAGTTGGGAGAAGAGCCATTTCATGGTTCAAGAAGGAATAGTATTGGGACACATAGTGTCCAAAAGAGGACTTGAGGTTGACAAAGCGAAAGTGGAGCTAATTTCTAAACTTCCACCACCTACTACAATGAGGCAAATTTGCTCGTTTCTTGGACATGCTGGTTTTTATCACCGCTTCATTAAGGATTTTAGCAAATTTTCAAGGAAACTCCCTTTAATTTTGATGAAGCGTGTTTGCAGCTGTTCGAGAAACTTCGGTCTCTTTTATCCTCTGCCCCTATCATGAAGACCCCCGACTGGTCTCTCCCTTTCGAAATAATGTGTGATGTATCTAGCTATGTCGTCGATGCAGTTTTAGGTCAGTGTGAGGACAAGCTCCCTCACACTATTTACTATGCTAACAAAACTCTGCTGGACACTCAAGTGAACTATACAACTACAGAGAAAGAGTTGCTAGCAGTCATTTTTGCCTTGGACAAATTCCGCTCTTATCTTTTGGGGTCCAAGGTAATCATATACTCTGACCATGCCACTCTTAGGCATTTAATGGCAAAACGGAAACAAAGCCCTGTTTAATAAGATGGATCCTCTTGTTGCAAGAATTCGATTTAGAGATTCGAGATAAAAAGGGATCTGACAATGTTGTCACCGACCATCTTTCTCGCATTTTTATCGACTATTCTCTCATTCCAGTTCATGATTCCTTCCCAAATGAGCAACTGTTTGAGATTACTCTGAAAGAAGTGCCATGGTATGCTGACAATGTAAATTACCTAGCCATAGGTAAAATTCCTTTTCATTGGACGAAGCAAGCTAGAGACCACTTGTTTAAGCAAATCCGATCCTATTTTTGGGAGGATCCTGAGCTCTTCAAATACTGTGCTGACCAAATCATCCACCGCTGTATTCCCTAAAGCGAAGTTCAGAGTGTCATTTCCTTTTGCCACACTTTGGCTTGTGGAGGGCATTTTAGTGCCAATCAGACTGCGGTGAAGGTCTTACGAATTCTACTAGCCGTCCTTATTCAAGGACGCAAATAAATTTTGTCGGGCGTGTGATAGATGTCAACGCCTTGGAACAATGTCCCGAAGGGACATGATGCCTCTAAAGCCCATCTTGATAGTATAAATTTTTGATGTATGGGGAATAGACTTCATGGGACTCTTTTCCCCCTCTTTCGGATTTGAGTATATTCTTATGCGGTGGACTATGTATCCAAGTGAATAGAGGTTGTGGCTACCAGAACCAATGATCATAAAGTTGTTATCAAATTCATTCAATCTAACATCTTTAGTTGATTTGGTATGCCTCGCGCAATTATCACTCACAAAGTAGCCACACCCTGCCATTCTCAGACAAATGGCCAAGTAGAATTATCCAACAAGGAAATCAAGCACATTTTAGAGAAAACAGTTAAGCCAGACCGCAAGGATTGGTCCTTGCGACTCAACGATACACTATGGGTTTACTGTACAGTATACAAGACATCGATTGGCATGTCGCCATACTGGTTGGTTTATGGCAAAGCATGCCATCTCCCTATTGAGTTGGAGCACAAGGCCTGGTGGGCCATAAGGACATTCAATTTTGATCTGAAATCAGCTAGATCCCACCGGAGACTACAATTGAGCGAGCTTGAATAGCTGCGTAATGACGCTTACGAAAGTGGCTGGATGTACAAGGAAAAAACAAAGGCATTTCATGATAAACACATCCGGCCTAAAACTTTCGTCCCGGACCAGAAAGTATGGCTATACAATTCCAAACTTAGCCTATTTCCTGGTAACCTCCGATCGAGATAGGATAGCCTATTTATTGTCACATTAGTCTTCCTTCACGGAGCAGTTGAGCTAAGAGACCCGAAGAGTGGCCAAATTTTCAAAGTCAATTGTCAAAGATTGAAACCCTACATCCAGGGTGTTGAGCAAAAGGAAGAGGTGGATTCTATCGATTTGATGGATCCTATCTATTTGGAGTAATTTACTTATTAATTAAGTATTTTTGAGTATTAATTTTTTGAAATATTGCAAAAATCTGATCTTGGATCAATCGGCAGAAACCTTGGATCGATCCAAGGCTTAGATCGATCGCTAAAGGGCGTGGATCAATCGTAATCGCGCCAGAGGGTCACGTGACCGCTTTAAAACCACCTCTGCACCCTCATTTCTTCATTTCTTTCTTTCCACCGATCAATCTCTGCGATGTTTCTCCTTTTTGACCTAATTCCAAGTGTAGGTAACTATTTTATTTTCTTTATTTCATCTTTATTTCTTTTTAGTAATCATTCCCCAACCTTTTTCTCACCTTCCCCCATCGNTAATTTTTTGAAATATTGCAAAAATCTGATCTTGGATCAATCGGCAGAAACCTTGGATCGATCCAAGGCTTAGATCGATCGCTAAAGGGCGTGGATCAATCGTAATCGCGCCAGAGGGTCACGTGACCGCTTTAAAACCACCTCTGCACCCTCATTTCTTCATTTCTTTCTTTCCACCGATCAATCTCTGCGATGTTTCTCCTTTTTGACCTAATTCCAAGTGTAGGTAACTATTTTATTTTCTTTATTTCATCTTTATTTCTTTTTAGTAAATCATTCCCCAACCTTTTTCTCACCTTCCCCCATCGATTTTTTCCCAAAAATTTTTCATTTTTTTGTCTTTTTCTTTTGGCACAGCAGGTGTATGTAAAAATTACTAAAAGAATTTTTTCAGTGGCAAACACCCATTCTTCATCCTCTCGGGCACCAGGCCCGGCTAGTCCTTTCATCAACTCCCTTTGGCAGCATCATGAGCTTAATCCCGAGACTCATTTTGATATTGTGGGAGCCTTTCAGGAAGATGAGGATGTCAAGTGGGGGCGCAAGCAATGTCGACGAAGGCAATTGATGCCTTTGCTACAGCCAGCGCATGACGTCATCCACCAGTGCTTCGTCTGACTTTTCTACCAAAACATGACCTTTGATTTGGACAAGCCCGAGGTGTTGTCTTCTACCATTAGTGGGATTGAATTTGAAGTAAACATTGAGGACATTGCGGAAGCACTTGGCTGCCCCCATGAGTGCCCTTCTCAGCGCTTCACTGAGCCCCCTCCCGAGGTTGACTTGCACATGATTGTGCAAGACATGTGTGATGGAGAGTATGCTGACTCCAAGAATAATTGTACAAGGCAAAATTGCCTTCAAGGCTGTGGTTGGTCGATATTGTGCTTAAAAGGAATGTGTGTCCGCTGAGACACAAGACACAGCGGAGTGGTGAATTCTTAGCCGCTTTATATGCTTTCCACAAGAAACACTGGTTCTCTACGTCATGGCTCATCTGGAGCCAAATGTTCAAGTGCTGGGAAGAAAAGGTCGACAAGGGCTTGCTAGGTCCTAACCGGCTAGTACTACACTTTCCTTTTTTGGTCACTAAACTCGTCCTCAGCATGGGCCTTGCACTCTCGGACACAGACTACCTCACTTATAATACCCGAGTGTTCGGATTTGCCCAGTGGAATCATAGTATATCTCATTTGCCACGACGAATTCCTGCTTGTGAGCATGATGCAGAGATGGAGGATGCAGCTGCTAAGGATCAGCTCGCTGCTGGGATGGTTGAGGGAGAGCCATCTGTTCGTATAGAGGATAGAGTTCCACTGTCACACACCAAGTACGAACTATTGCAAGCGGAACTAGAAAAAATACACAAGAGGCAAGAAGACTTTGAGAAAACGATTGGAGATACACTACAGGAGATCTTGAGTCGTCTCCCACCTGCCCTATGATTTCCATTCTGCTTTGTCTTTTTATTTTTTGGCATTGTACCTTTTATTGTAAGCACATTGTTGTATTATTTTGATGACATCTTTATCCAACAATGTACTTTTTAAATGCCATTTTTATTAAGGAAAGTGTGTTTTTTCTGCTTTAGTTGGGAATGTGAGATTAATTTTGTGTTAGTTATTTATTTGTTATGTTGTATTGTTTTGTTTTTACTTTTGTTTTAGTTTTGCTTTTCAAGATGAGTGTTCATGAGTCCAAGTTTGGGGGTATGCAAAGAGCCATACCTCCCCAATGAGGTTTTCCTTTATTCCCAGTTTTTGTATTCATTGTATATACACATTGGGGACAATGTGTGATTTAAGTTTGGGGGTATGGATAGACACTTGTTCACTTGTTTATAAATTTGCTAAAAAATTCTTCTTCTTTGTAAATACATGTTCATATTATTCCTTAGAATTTCGTTTATCTTTAATTTTAATTTACACTTCATTGGTGAGCTTAAGATGATGAACACATGATCATGCAGTTAGGAATTCTAAATCTTTTTACTTGCTTTTGGCTTTTGAGAATTTATTTGTTTCAACTTGAAATGTCACAGACACATTGGCACATGGTTTGTGAAGTATGAGCCTTAATAACAACATGTTTGTTTTCAATACCTTTGATGCAATTGAATGACTTATTAGATGGATAACCTGGACAATAAAATGATAATATATATATATATATATATATATGATGTTACAGCTAGTTTGACTTCGTAGCCTTGTTGACTCGAGTATATAAGCCCTTAGGGATGTCTTTACATCTAGTGCCCTAAAGCCATTTGGTTTGGAAGTCATTGGCCTAACGCTCATTACATGGGTCAACTAGAAAAGCTTAATGGAGCTAAGCTAATAGCTGTGTAAATATAACAAAGGTTGGTAATTATTAACCATGCCCTGGTTGTTTCATCGGATGAGGAATTTCAATGAATTTTGAGGTGTTGAGTCACTTATGTTGAGAATTATTTTGAAGCCTCATAGCTATGTGCTGATATCACTTTACACCAGTTGGAGCATATTTGGAATCTTAGCTAGCCATTTGTAAGTAACTATATTTTGTAATTCCTAAGTTGTTGTGAAAATGGAGTTTATTAGTTTAAGCTTGCTATTGACATGTGAACCATGATTTTTTGTAATACTTTATTCTTTGTGATAATATAGCCATGCAGAATGTTTGTGGGTAACATTCTATTAAACCCTCATGAAACTTCACTTATCCACTAGTTATGCTAAGGGTTTAAAAGGCTTGTTGCATGTGCTAAATGCAATCGTGTTTCCCACGAAAGAAGAGGTAGAATAGATGTATATATGTTGTTTTATTTTGCTTTTAGTGTTGTAATGCTAAGGGACTAGCATTATGTAAGTTTAGGGGGTGTGATTAGTGTTGAATGTTTCACATTCAAGCCCCTTAACTCGCACATGTTAAGCCTTAGTTTGTGTTGTAAATTTAATATTTCGTTGTA
>FXXK01000867.1:321657-390109 GCA_900184695.1 Betula pendula
TTTAGTGTTTGTCTTATTTTTAGGTCCTAATGGAAAACACAAGCAAATTATTAACATTAGGCTTAAAGATACATCAAGGGAAAGCTGAGGAGCTGAAGAGATGCCCATGGATCGATTGCCACTTTCTGTGGATCGATCGGTAGAATTCATGGATCAATCGCAGCCTTGGATCGATCCCTATCGAAGCTTCCAGAAACGTAAAAGATCTTTGACAACAAATGACAGCATGATGTTATTTTTTTTTTATCAAAGATTGCGGCTTGGTAGGCTATGGTGGGCGCCAAAATCTCTCCTTAGAAGTCTCCTAGCCAACTAGACTTAGATTTTTAGCTTTATCTTATCTTGTAAAAAGATTAAAAGATCTCTTTCTCTATATATGCAAAAACTGGTCAAGGGAGGCAGGGTGTTCTGTTTAATTTATTTTTAGTGTATTTTCTAGTTTATTTTGCATTCTTTTGTTGCTTAGATAATAGGTAGAACACGACCCATAGCTCTAAATCTCCTTAGGATTTGATGTAATTCTTTCCAAAAGTGCTATAAATTGATTATGTTTAGCTAGGATTTTATGCATTTTGTATAATGATTGTATAACCTAAGAGATTGATCTTGATGATATATCATTTTGGGATAAACTCTCTTTTCTTGTCTATGAGAAAGTCTTGTTGTCTTGAATGAAATTTATGTTTTCATTGTCTTTGATTGAGGAAACATACGCTATTCAATGATGCTATTTGACATGATTTTATGTGCGTTTGATGAGTTATATTAGGGACCACGATTCAATCCACACTTAGTTTAATTTAGTGTAAGTGGAAAGTTTAATGAGAACCTATGATATCTTACGTTTTTCCATAGAACTGTGTAAGCTGTTAGGAGATTCTATATTGCATGCTAGGGAACACAAGTTGTCTCAGATTTAGATGATTAGGTTGTGATTAGTGTGTAACTATGATGTTTTATTATTTTCTCTTGAAAGTGTTTTCATGTTGAGCTAGTTGTAGAGTTGGCAACCTTTACACTCTTGATAAGTGTTGAATGTTATACATTCAAGCCCCTTAACTCGCATACGTTAAACCTTAGTTTGTATTATTATCTAATATTTTGTTGTGTTTAGTGTTTGTCTTATTTTTAAGTCTTAATGGAAAACACAAGCAAATCTTGAACATTAGGCTTAAAAAGACATCAAGGGAAAGCTGAGGAGCTGAAGAAATGCCCAGCGATCGATCGCCACTTTCTTGGATCGACGCACCCTTGGATTGATCGCCACTTTCTTGGATCGATCGCCATCGAAGCTTCCAGAAACGTAAAAGATCTTTGACAGCAGATCACGATGAAATGATATTTTTAATCAACGATTGCGGCTTGGTAGGTTGTTGTGGGGGCCGAAATCTCATCTGAGAGGACTCCTAATAGCTGGATTGAAGATTTTTGGCTTGATCTTATCCTCAAGAAAGATCAAAGCTCTCTTTTCCCTACTTATGTAATTTTCGTCCGAGAGAGGCAGCAGGAGTTTTTAGTTTATTTTCAGAGTAGCTTTTAGTTTCTTTTTGCATTCTTTTGTTGCTGGACAGTAGGTAGAACACAACCCATAGTTCTTAATCTCCTTAGGAAATGGTTTTCTCCAATTCAATGGAGATTTCCAAATCCTCTATGAGGAACTAAACCTTTTATCGGGTTTTGATCGAATTCATTCCAAGTGCTATGGTTTGATTATGTTTAGCTAGGATCTTACACATTTTGTATAATGATTGTGTAGCTAAGGATATTGATCTTCATGTTATATCACTTTGAGAAAATATATCTCTTCTTGTCTATGAGAAAGTGTTGTTTTCTTGATTGACTTTTATGTTTTTATGATCCTTGATTGAGGGAACATAGGCTATATAATGATGCTATTTGACATGATTTTATGAGGGTTTGATGAGTTATGCTAGGGACCACAATTCAATCCACATTTAGTTTAATTTAGTGTAAGTGGAAACCTATGATGCCTCATGCTTTTTCCATAGAATTGTGTAAGCTTTGAGAAGGATTTATATTGCATGCTAGGGAGCTTGAATTATCTCACATTTAGATGATTAGGTGGGCGGTTAATGTGTAACTAAGATGCTATATGATTTCCTCTTAAAAGTATTTTCATGTTGAGTAGTTGTAAGGTTGACAACCTTTGCACTATCATTTTATGCTTATGTCAAAGATCCATGCTAGATGTAGTTCACTCGTAGTATGCGGATTGGATGAAGTCAAATCTTTATACTCTCCCTACTCCCTTTATCTTTAATTAGTTGTTTTTCATTTACGTCGCTTAGTTGTTTAGTAAACAAGAAATTCTAAACCATTTATTTTCATGAGTTTAGTTAGAAGGAATCTTGATAACTTTGTAGCTAAAACAACCATTACAATCTCTGCGGATCGATACCCTCTTTTAGAACTATCCTACAAGGATTTGCTCTATCGCGAGTGGTTTTTATAAATTTTAAAGTCGTGCACTCGCGCGTATCAACTCTCATATTATGCTTATGTTAAAGATCCATGCTAGATATAGTTTGCTTGTAGTATGAGGATTGGATGAAATCAAATCCTTATACTCTTCCTACTACCTTTATCTTAAATTGCTTGATTTAGTTGTTATCATTTTATGCTTGTTTTAGTTTATAGTTAAAAAAAAATCCAAAAACATCTCTTTTCATGAGTTGAAGTAGATAGAATTTTAGGAACTTTGTAGCAAAATAACCACTACAATCCCTGTGGACCGATAACCTCTTTTAGAATTATCCTGCAAGGGTTTGCTCTATCGCGAGTGGTTTTTATAAATTTTAAAGTCGAGCACTCGCGTGTATTAGCATCTGTTGCAGGTATTTTTTTTTTTTTTTTAGATTTTCCCTATATTTAAGGAAAGGGAACAAAATATAAGGTATCTGATACTAATACTCTTACAACTATTGGACTTGTAACAGAAGATTTTTTTTTCTTATTTATAACGATTGCCTCATATATAAACACTCAAGCACTATAACATCAATAATAATACATAAAACCATGAAAGAACATACCCGTCTTTACAAAATATTAAGGCACTATGACATCATAATCATAAGACACATGTAAGTTATTAAGATCTCCTCATTAAACTTGCATGTTACAAAGTCTTACATTCCTTAGAAAGGATGGAATCATGATTTTTCATGTAAATGGGCCAAAGTAAAAATGAAGAGTCAAATTTATTTTTAGTAAGAATCAAACCTAATTTTTAAGCTTAAAATTACATATATATTTAATATATATATATAAAAAAATTACAGAATATTTAAAACCAAGGGTAGACATGCCCCTAAAGAGACGGAGCTGAGGGGCCGTAGGGGCCAAGGACCCCCCCCCCCAAAAAAAAAAAAAATTGTTAGAAAATTTGTTTAGGAGGTATAATTCTACTTTCAACCGGTTGGCCCCTGCCCATTATAGGTGTTGGCCCTACCCATTAGAATTTTGGCCCTTATTGATACCCTTTCAATGTAAAAGATTTTCCCTAATTGTAAAAGACAAACTAAATTTGTAATTCCCTACCACAAGCAAATTGATTTGTAGTCTGAATAAAGAGGAAAAAGAAAAAAGGAATAGAAATTTTTTTTGCAAAAAAGATCCACTTGATCAAGGAGAAAGCCTATTCTAGTTGTGTTGTGTGCGTTATGCTGCTGAATCACTGATGTCTTAGGAGCCGTGTTTGTTGTGTACTGATACATTAAAAAATCTATATGTGAATTAGCGAGTGTTTGTTACTGGCGCCAGCGTGGTTGTTCTTTAATTTTATGGTTTTCTACTTTTCTAAACTAGAACCCATTTCTTCTTCTGTCGTGGGTCCAGTTGTCTTTGTCCTTTTGTTTGTCAATTTTTCTGCTTTATTTTGATGACCGAGTACTGTTGTCATTTATCAAGTCTCAAGGTGAGATTTTTTTTTTTTTTAATTCTTATTATCATGTTTGACCGTTAAGTCTCAAGGTGAGGCCATGAGAGGGCTATTTCATATGTGGTTTTCCACACTACTCTAAATTTTGTTGACAATCTTGGCGAGTAATGGGCTGGGAGTGAAGACACATTTTTTGATAAATGTAGTTATTTGATTGTAGACTACAATATTTTTTAATTGTTATTTGATAATTATAATATGAGGTAGTCTTTAGTTCATGAAAAAAACAACAGTAACAAAAAAAAAATGTAAAAAAAATCCTGAGACCTGAAAAAAAATACAATAAAATTACTTTGGCCCCTCCCCATAAAACTTCCTAATTCATTTATATCTTTCTCTTACAACATAGAAGCCACAAGGCCTACATCCTTAACTCAATACATTAAACTAATGTCTATACTACACTGAAGAGTCCAACCACTCTAAAATACATGCATTACATAGAGTGAAATCCATTCCCAACCTTCTACTTCTTCTTTGCTTTACTTATTGGACCTTTTGATTCTATCTTGAACATTTCTTACCTGTATCACAATCACTGCATAGTTTGTAAATGCAAAATTTGTATTTACGGGTGAATGAATTAGTCTACGGCTTAGTAAGTAAGTAATGTTAGACAATGTGGGTTGTGAGCTGTTATTAAATTCTTGAACATTATTGATCATGTTTATCCCCTTAGGCCATTTTTGTATTTCTTGAACCTTGAGCGATACAGGTTGGCTTGTCCTGAAAGACCGTCGTTTGCTCATCCTGTGGTTACAATACAGCTGTTAAAGTGGGAGCTTCCCTAAGTGAAGGCCATTCGACTGATAGCCCACACATGTATTAAAGTGTGGTTGTCATACTATCTATAAATCATACGTGTCATGTGATACAGTACCAGTCATGGTCATCATTGGTGAGTTTTTGGGCCATTTTTTTATTGTTGGCTGATGACCCAAATACACACGAGAAGGCCTAGATGGAGTTCGGCCAGCTTGCTTCGTCATGCATGTGGTTCAAGCAAAATGAGCAAAAGGTCAAAGGATCATTGGCCATAACTGAGGATACTCCAATGGTCAAGTCAACGAAGTCTGATCAGAGAAAGGGAACCACATAGGTTCTATGTAGTGCAGCTCAATAATCCCTAAGGGGGAGGAGAGAAGCTGTGTTTTTGTGGGATGGATGACCTCCACTATGGTGGGATTATAAGGCGTGAACTTCAGCCAATGTTGGCCTACTTCTGCCCATATCCCTTCCTCCAGCTGGAGATATTTGAGAAATTGAAGTAATGGAAAATTGTGATTCTCCCCATCCGAGTCCCCCCCTAGAATTACCTTTTTCCTCCTTTTTATAGCCCGTTTACGCCTTGGAGGAGAAGTCTTTGCTGTTGGCGCATTATCTTCGTGGGACGTCTAAGTGATGTGATCTGATTGACACGTGTCAGCTTGGGGTGGTGCATGTATCCCGCGTTACAACTTTAGGCAAGTTTGAGGTTGATGTGACATGTACTTTGCCTGACATTCAAAGGCTTGAGGCAAAGAGATTTGAACGCTCTAGGCTCCCTATATAGAGCACTAAGCCTATAACGTCCCAGCAAAATCATTTAACTAATAAATGACTAAGCGGTTAGCCTCCTAGCCTTAACCTACCAAGGTTAAAACTCAAGGATTATATACCCTCTAGAGAGAGTCTATAGTGGAAGACTTTTACTTATAAGTATAAAGATAACAACTAAATAACCCGCAATCACATAATACCAATACCATAATAAACTAAAATCATCATGGCATAAATAACTTAATTAACATAGATTTCCAAATGTACGATTAACGACTAGTCATCAAAACACCACCAAATATTACAAATCATAAGTTCTAGGAAACATAGTCAAAGCCTAGCCTTAAGCCAATAAATCATATAGATGATATCTATCATATCACGGCGAGTATCGCCCCCGCTCCTCTATATGCCTAACAGCCACACCGAATCCAACTCCTTAAAGACAATCCTGAGCAAAATTTTCAAAATCACCAGGTGCATCTCCAGATCCATAATCAACTAGACTATCTATAAAACAACACATATTTTACAGGTGAAAAAGACACAAGCATAAGTCCACGACTTAGTGAGTAGTAATATACATGTTATACAAATTATCATTTCGTGAACTCAATTTATAAATTACAAGCATTGATAATCTCTGTTATGGTATAAACATGTAATGGTAATGCAATATATTTTATCATACATGATAAAGCAAGTGAATATGTCATATGTCAACAATATGATCTACCCGAAACATTAACCCCGTCTTGACAGGATTTGTGCGTTCTTGTGAGAACATCTAGTACAATACCGGTGCGTTAGACATTGCACAAACATACCGTCTTATACTAATAGTCCAACCGAGTCCAACCTCGGTGGCCCATACTACTAGAAAAGCCATAACAGTGACCCCATTCAAAGAATAATGCGCTAGTCACAAATATAATAATCATTGGATTCAAGGTCCACATATCATCAATAAATTATTTGACCATAGGGTTAACATGTAATAATAATAAGCCCATGACCATTTTTCTGCACATACTAGTATACCATGTCATCCGATGCAATATTAATCTTTTACCGTCTTTTATATGCATACATATTACAAACTCATTCTTTCATTATCTCATTAATCACAATCATTTTCGTAAAGTGGAGTTCACCCCCACAACTGACAATGTACGCCCCCCGCCCCCCAAAAGTTTCATAGATTGTCAATGTACCCCCATCCGTTACTTTGATCCATCTTCTCTGACGGAATCGACGTCATGTGCGCGGCACATGCGGCTTGGGATGTGGAAAAGTCTAAAAATACCCCTAATATTTTGGAAAAAAAAANAAAAAAAAAAAGGTGACAAAGGGTGGCTGAGGCACCCCATGATGGTCGGAAATGGGGTAGTGAGCCACCCCCATGGCCTATAGGAGTGGTTTGGCCACCCCCAAGGACCAAATAGGGGTGCCGAACCACCCCATCTGGCTAGAATGGGGGTGGCGAGCCACCCCATGGCCCATGGGGGTGGTTCATCCACCCCCAAAGGGTTTCGGGTGGTTCGGCCACCCCCGTTTGGCCAAGGGGGTGGCCGAACCACCCCCATCTGGCCGGAATGGGGGTAGTTCAGTGTAATGCCCCAAAAATATTTAAAAGGAATTTCTCAAAATATTTAACAAAAGGTTTTAATTAAAAACATCTACTCATTTTATAAAGCATTAAAATAATATTTTTAGAAAAAGACAACCATCAAACGTTCGATGGATAAAATGAATGACTTTATGTTTTATCTCCTAAGAGACATGTTTGTTATGTTACTAGGCATGCTTTAAGTCTAAATGTAGTCGTGGTTAGGTTTGGTAGGAGTTTTTAAGCATTTAAGCATTATGACTATCAATTAAACGTGCCATTGTTCTTGATCAAACGTTTGATCATCAAGGAACGTTCGATACTCGATGTCAAATGTTCGATGGTGACAAAAAATGCCTAACTAGGGTTTGAGACAATTAACACACATGCTCCACAAATAATAGATGATAGCATTCTTAGCGTATTGTTGGGTTATTTTCGCAGTAAGCGGGAGTACGAGATGTCTGAAGCATTGGATGAGCAATCGAGGTAAGTAAATAACTGAATATAAAACTACTAACATTCAAAGTGCGATATGTCAGATGACTGAGCACGTTTTTCTTAATCAAGTTTATAGCTTTTATTATGTGATGTTATTTGTTTGTATAAATACCCTTATTATTGGAATAAATGAACAATATTTGCATGGTACACCAATACGTCAAGTAGAATGGCCATGAGCTTACTATTAATACAAATTAATTCTATGGTAAAATATTTCTTTTATGAATGATGAGGGTCTTGAATCCAATGGTTAAAAGTTTGTAACCAACGCACCATTCTTCGAGTGGGGTCGCTCTTATGGCTTTGCTAGTCAGTGTGGGCCACCCGAGGTTGGACTCAGTCGAACTGCTAGTATAAGACGGTATTTTTATGTAATGTCCTAGGCATCAGAATTGTACCAGAAATCCTTTGGGATGCACAAACCCTGCTGAGAGGGGGTAATATCTTGGATATACTATATCGTTAACATATGACTAATATACATATATATGTACAACATATTTCATGCATAAAAATCTAAGTGCTAGGTTGCCAAGATTATGCCACTCGTTAAAACCAAACACCATTTTTACCAAGGTATAATAACGGGGATCGAACACGCCATTTGCGAAAAATATCATGTTTAATTACAATCTTTTCCAAAATCATGTGTACAACATCTTTTTATATATATATATATTTTTTTTGATTACTAAGTCAGAAGACTTACTCGGTTACTTTCTTCCCTCCCGTAAAATAGTTCGGTATTTTACAAACCCTCAGGAATTTGACCACTTGGGAGTCTCACTGGGATTACGATGTTGAGATGGCAGTTGATATACTCAAGTTTGATTTTCTAGACGTAGAGCTCTACGCCTCTATTCATTGATGATAGAAATTTTTTTTTTTTTATTTACTCAGATCAACTATACTGTTATTTACTTTGATAAATAGTTAAGTAGATGATTCGGTTAGTTGCTAGTTAGCTGATTTGGATAGCCTATGGACAATTTACGACAAATTAATTATGTTCTAATGACTTAATCCTGTGTACAAGGTGATTTGAAGCCGATGTTTTATATATTCTTTTTCCAAAGAGAATGGAAGTATCTCTAAGTCTTAATTTAGACAATTAAGGCTAGGAGGCAAACCATGAATTTAATTACAAGTTAGTTAAATTCATGTGGCGTTACATTCGACCACCCCAAAGGACCCCCATCTGACCTGAATAGGGTGACTACGGCCACCCCAATTTTATTTATTTATTTATTTTTCAGGAATATTAAGGGCATTTTAGACTTTTTCACCTCCCAAGCCAGATGTGCCGAGCACGTGATGTCGATTCCGTCAAAGAAGACAAATCAGAGTAACGGATGCGGCTACATTGATAATCCATGAAACTTTATGGGCCGGGGGGAGTACATTGTCAGTTTTTAAACTTTGGGAGCTAAATTGAAAAAGCAGTCAAAATTTGGGGAGGTAAATTGTATTTTTTCCTTAATAAAAAATAAGCATTTCATGTGAATTGTAAACGTGTATGTTTTTGTACATAAAATATTCATACTTATACAAAAAATAATAATAACAAAGTATCTGTGTGAGTTTTACTCACTTTTGTCGTAAAAGTCTACCAAATAGTTCTCCATGTCTTCTCCAAAATCTGAATCTAAGAAAGAACCTTAACATTAGTCTTAAACTAAACTAAGACCATTATAAGTCTTAAACTAACCAAAACTGGCCTTCTGCCCAACACACAAAGATTCCTTTCTCAGGGCACGAATGTTCCTGTGTTGACAAAATGTCATTTTTGGGTTTAAAACCCTCCTAAACTTCTACTAACACCACCTAAGGTCTACACAAGGTTCCTATCACATTATTAAACCTAGGTAAAGAAGCCATGCAGAATAAAAACACTCGTCCAATGTCAAATCACTACGTTATCTGTAATCTATTCTTAACACAACATTAATATTACAACATATCTAAAGGTTTCAAATCAACAACTAATTATGAAAATAAGAGCATTAATTGTTGGGAATACTACTATATAAAAACAATACACCACAGCGGAAAATAAAATATTCGCTAACCGAGATCAAATTTTATGAAGAACATGTCAAGAACACTGTTATTTAAAAATAAACTAGCAAGAATTGAATTACTTACTTGAAGATTAGGGCCACTCATTGGCTTTTAAAAACTTAAAAGAGTCTTTTATGAAATTGCAAATCTGGCAACAAGATGAAATAGTTAAATATCAAGAAAATTTAAAAGAAAGAAACACTCATACACAACAATAAAATAAACTCCCAAGTAAAACAAAAATAACGCCAAAATAAAGCAAACATAAAAAAATAACATCATCCAAAATAAGTTGTAGGCCTATGCCTATGACTAAATATCCATACAAAATACTAATGTATATAAAATACTACTTATAAAGAAAATAAAACAGATAATCTAAAAATCAAGGTCTGGTCCCATTGCTTGCGCCTCTGCTAGTCTCAGCTCTATAATCCTGGAACAAGCCATCCCACTTGGCCATGTTTGCTGGGTCCTCTATCCCTCTCGGGATGATCTTCTGATTGAGCTCCTTGATCTTTTGCGTTGTGTCCTAGTAGGTCTTTCTCTCTGTGGCGGCAGTATCTAGCTCAACCTTGAGCTCCTTAGAAGGAGCCAAAGTCAATCGGTATGCGAGCCTAGATGGCGTAGAGGCACAAGGATCGCTCAGAAGTAATAGGATCCTTACTGTCGACTGGATGGATGCGGCTCTTGAGGATCCTATAGGTCAGCTTGAGAGCAATTGACAAATCACTGAGCTTGAACCCCTGGTGGTTCTCAAGGACAAGTTGTGGGACTGTAAAAACTCTCAATCATGGTTCGTCGAGACGATTGATTGTCGGAGGACCATGGGTAGGCAGAATCTGGCACACTCGGAGTACCGGTGAGAGTGCTGATGAGATCGGCGGTCACTCGGATCTCTTGGCCGCAGAGCCAAGTCATGAAGTATCCGTTGCCATACTCACCAAGGTTCAAATAGAACTCTTGAACCAGGTCCACCAAAGTCTCTCCTAGGACACTAAGCATATCTGTCCATCCCTGGAAATCGAAGAATTCTAATATCCTCGGGCTCTCTTTCACGATATCTATGAAGTCAATGGCACGCTCATCCAGTAGGCCTCGCGCATGGTAGTGATTAACGTACTCACCCTCGACCTTGCGATCCCGAAATCTCCGGGTGTCAAAGCGAGTATTCTCAAGTGCGCTCTGGGTCGGGGTAGATCTAGAAGTTGAGGTGTCTGCCATCTCTGCCTCAGGTGGCTGCTGGCTATCTGTAGCTTAAGGACCACAGTGGTCTCTACCCGGCGTCGGGTATGCAATGAAGGACCGATCGTATCAGTGGTCGTATCTACTTGCCTCTTGTTGCCTAAAGTGCGTACCATCGTCCTGTTATAGTGAAAATAAAAACCAATTAAAATTCTATCTAAGTGTGATTCTATCTTAACTCCTAAAAATTTTAAATTCCAACAATAAGATAAAGAAATAGATAGGGTAAAAGAAATATAGTGTCCTATTTTGAAATAAAGGTTATGTCACAAGATTTCATTATAGAGTTGTTGAGGTTTATGTGAAAAAGAAACATTTTTGCTTTAGGATTCAATCAACATATTGGCGGAAAAATTTCATCGGGTGTTTTGTAAAATTACAAAATTACCCCTACAGGTATTTTGTGGCTTTATAGGTTTATTAAGGGTCTTGACAGTAACGATTGAATAAGTTTTCGAGCGAAGTACTTGTCAAAATATTTTTCACTGAACATTCATGATTCGTGAAAATTTTGTGTGTCGAAATGGCAGTTTCAAAAATAAATTTAAAAGGGCAACAATTTGTGTTTTGGCAGTCAATCCCGACACAAAGGGTACTAATAAATTCTAAGATGTACATGTTAAGAATAAAATTCGGATTCAGTCAAAAAATTTTGACTCCAAACGGGCAGAGGTATTTTTGGAATTTTAGGTATAAAATTTCCAAATCTGAACAGGTTTGGTTGGAATTGTTCTACCCGTCCTAAAATCTCTCTATACTAATCCTAACATGCTTTAACTCATGAAAATCAAAGGAAAATGCTCTTAAACAATTAAAAACGAAAATACATAAAATAATCAATTGAAATTCAGATTTTTACCTTATATACGCTTTAACTCGAGCTTAAATGTTCAAAGACTTAAGAGAAGTGGCCGAAAATCACTTTGGGGATATTTGGGTTGAGAGAAAACAAGTTTGAATGAAAATTATGGCCGTTTCAAATCGGATTTATAGAATTCTAGGTTTCATCGAGCGTTTAATCATCGCATAAAACGTTTGATGATGTCAGGTCAGGCATTTATGATTGCCGTCAAACGTTTGATGGATTCTTCGAATGTTTGATGACTGGCTTTAACATTTGATGATTGGCTTCAAACGTTTGATGATTGGCTTCAAACGTTTTATGACTGGCTTCAAACGTTTGATGTGGCCATTAGGTCTTTTTTTTTTTTTTTTGTGAGAAGAAGAAGAAATTCAGAAATGCTTTTCAAATTCCTTTCACATTTCAAAAATTCTTTCAAAATACCAAGGGAATTTTAACTTGTCCCTTTAAAACATAAGCATGCTTTACTACCCAAAATGCACCCCTAGCTACATAGTACTTGTGTGCAATCTTAACTAATCTAATTGATATTCTAAGCATTGGTAATTCCTTCATTGTCGCTGGCATCATTCTCGGATGGGTCTTCTTCGTCCTTGATCATTGCTTCGAGATCCTTTTCAATGCTTAGGAGAAAAGCTGCCTTGTGACGACTTGTTCCTTTGCGTATTCCTTGGCAACGCAGTTCATGTGAGCTGCTATCTGAAGTCTCCTCTCCATACTAAGATGTGGATGAGCTGCCTCAAGAATAGGTGACAAATGCCTTACAACAGATATGTTGCAGCGTTTCCACTTTGGAGGTGCTACCTTGAGATTATTCAAGATAGGTTCTTATCTCAACTCTCCGCAATTCTCAATACCCTTAGATGTCATTGAGGGTTTATACCCTGGCACATAGGGTCCTTATTCCTCCAGCCATTCTCATACGGATTTCTCAACCCCGCAGTAGTCAATCATTTGCTTGATCAGCAAAGCCCTGTGGCTAGGACAAAGAATTAAATAAGCACGATTCTAAACTATCACAATCAAGGTAGGCTATTTACTTAGTCGGCACCACAATCAAACATCATGCCAACATCACACCTATACTCTGTCCCATCAAGATTTAAGCATATTAGGTTACTCTTATTCTCAAATCAATTATGTGATTAGTCAAACCAATGATCTGAGACCATCTGTAACGCTCCAAGAATTTAGCTAACTTGTAGTTAAATTCATGATTTACCTCACAGCCTTAATTATCCGATTAAGACTTAGGGATATCTCTATTCTCCTTGTGAATGAAGAAAATGTAAAACACTGGCTTGGGATCACCTTATACACAAGATTAACCATTGTAAAGAGGTTAACCCTGAGCATAATGTCCATAGGACGTTTAAAACAATTAACTAATAATTGTCTGAATTCCCTATTTAACTTTTATTAGAGTATACAGCGGAATAGTTGATCTGAGTACGTAATAGACTATTCTAATATCATTAAATATGGGCACAGAGCTTTACATCTAAAAGATCAAACCTAAATATAATAACTGCTGTCCTGATACTGAAATCTTGGTGACAGTCCCAACTGAACAAATCCCTGAGGGTTTACAAAATACTGAAGTATTTTATGGGAATGAAGTAATTGAGTAAGTCGGCTGACTTAGTAAGCAAGTTATTTTGAAAGATGTGAGGTATAAAATTAATAAAAATGTAGTTATGAATTATGCATAATATTTTCACAAATGTTGGGTCTAATCCCCGTTATTATACCCTTTAACAAAAATGGTGTTTAATTTTAAAAGAATGAACATAATCTCGGCGATTAAACACCTATGTCTCATATGTAAGAAATATGCTTCATGAATACTATATAAATAGTCGTATGTTAACAATATGGTCTACCCGAGACATTACCCCATCTCAGCAGAGTTAGCGCATCCAAAAAGACTTCTAGTATGATTTCGGTGCCCTAGACATTGTACAAACATACCGTCTTATTCTAGCAGTCCGACCTCAGGTGGCCCACACTAACTAGCAAAACTGTAATTAGTGACCCACTGAAAGAATGGTGCGCTGTCATAAAACTTAACCATTGGATCTAAGGCCCTCTTCATAAAAGAAATATTTGACCATAGAATTAACCCATAATAATAGTAAGCCCATAACCATTGTTTCGTTCAGGATGGTGCAACCATGTCATATGATGTAAGTATTGTTTATTTATTCAAAAATATAGAAATACAAAAGCAAATAACATCATGTCATAAAAATGGTAAACTTGATCATATCAAAAAACATGCTCAGTCATCTGACATATCGCATTTCTAAAATTTCAGTTTCATTACTCAGTTAAAATACTTACCTCGATTGCTAATCCGATGCTTCAGACATTTTACAACCCTTCGTTAACTGTAAAATAACCCAACAACATGTTAAGAACGTAATCTCTTATTAATAGTGGAGTATGTGTGTTTTTTGTCTTAAAAACTCTAATTTGGCATTTATGGTCACCGTCGAACGTTTGACACAATTATAAAATGTTTGATTCTTGAAGATTGAACATTTGATCAAGAATAGTGGAACGTTCGATGTAGGCCCAGAATGCATGAAAGTTTAAAAACTCATACCAAACCTAACCACAACTATTTTAAGACTTAGAACATCATCTAACAACATTAAACAACATCAAAGAACATAGAAGACATACATTTTAAGAGCTCAAACACAAGGCCATCATCTTTATCAAAATCTTTTGGAAAGTTAACATAAAAGTCTTTAAATCATCATGACATAGTTTGAAAATATAAACATGACCAAAGCTTGTATAAATCAATGAAATACAACATAAATAAGAGTATGGATTCGAAGGTTACCGTTGGAGAAGATAATCTCCTTCAAATGAGAACTTTTCCCCAAAGATCATCTTCTAAGCCTTTGAAAATGGGTTTCTAAAGTGTTTGGACGAGAAGTTAGGTGTTTAACACAAGGGTGGGGTAGAATTTATAGAGAAATGGGGTTAAAACCTGATTTCCTATGTAAAATCCATTTTGGGACATGATCAAACATTTGATATACGATATCGAACGTTTGATCTATTTATATCAGAGAATCTAGGGTTCCTCATCAAACGTTTAATTAAGATACTGAACGTTTGATAAAAGTATATCGAACGTTTCATAAAAGCATCAAACATTTGATGTTTGTACTGACACTTTACGAGCATTGCGCAGACTTTGTAGAGAATGTAACTGTACTGTCCAACATCGAACGTTTAATGGTGACCATCGAACATTTAATGGTTGCATTTTCTGAATAAAATGCTATTTAAATGCTTTATAAAAATGAGAAAGTGTTGTTAATCAAATCTTTTGTCAAATATTATGAAAAAATATTTTTAAATATTTTGTGGCATTACAATTGAGAGATACAAACTTATTTGGTAGGATATATGTTAACTTAGAAGATGTTTTGATGCATGAATAAAGCTATATACCACACATTTATTCCACTTTTATACCATGATGTTGACGTGGTAGGGTTTGATAGTCATTACAATTTTTTTTAATAATGACTTATTCAAAGACTACTACACTCTGTCACATCAACTTAAACACTTAAGAGCATTGACTAGAAAAAATAGCTAAAATGTCATTTTGACTAGCCCTGTATCAAAAAGGATTCTCAAAAAAAGCTTCTACAATAGCTAAATATATTCTAAGCTTCTACAATGCTCAACAAATTTGTTGAGCACTATAGCTCAATAATGCATAATTTATATTAATAAAAAAAATCAATTTGATTTTCTCTCTTCTTTGGGAATGGTGAAAATGAATATTATAAATGGAATAGTAAAAGTGAATAGCTAAAATGTTGAATCGGATGTAGGTACTTTTGAAAAGTTGGTAGCTAAAATAGAAAAAAAAGAAAAAAAAAATGTTTGACATTGTCTCCCTTTATTTGGAAATGAACTTCTAGTCCTTTTTTTTATGAACTTCTGGTCCTTAGGTTCATAGTGTTCGTTGTTCCCATCGACTAGTTTAATTAGAACTTTCAAATTCAGTATGTTATTTATTCCCTTCATTGCAACCCAGGCCGGCTGAGGGGTGTCTGACCACCCTTTTCTTTTTTTTTCTTTTTTTGGATTGATGTTGACGTGGCAGTTAATAGATTCTGTCAATTTTTTTAACAATATGAACCTATTTTTTTTTTCTTATCCTATAGAGTGTTTATTCACATTTTAAACCCTAAGTAGCTATTTGTCCAACATCCAAATTATAAGGACAAATTAGCATTTATTCCTAATTTTTAAATTTTTGTTAAATATTTGCACTGAGTGAATGCTCTAAGTGACAATTCGGTGTAATGATAAATGTTGTACAAAATTAATTTGACTTTTAAAATTACAATTAGATATTTGGATTTGTGACAGATCACCCTTAAATTTGATCCAATAATAATTTTAAAAATTATATCAATTTTTGAAAATTACAAAAGGGACTTGGTAGCACTACTCGAGGATTAGCAGAATTGAAAAATGAAATTTCCAACGGAAAGTCCTACATTACAACTCCGCGATATCCCTATGAGAGACGTGGAAATGACTTTTAAGAAAGGAGTCCTCCACTACATAACTCTGATCCCGTTCGCCTTGAAGTTAATAAGTCGGCAAAAAAGAAGTCTTCCACTGGATACGGTGATGCATCCACGTGGATGGTCTAAGCCAGCCAAAAGAGAAGCAAAAGGATATGAACAAGTGAGGAAGAGATGTGACACAATAACATTTTAGCACCGACAACGAACGTGGATTAATGAATGATTATTTGGTTATATATATAAATTGAGAAAGATGTATTTTAGATTTTATTAAATTATTTATTTATTTTGTTAGTTATATTTTTAAGTAATTTTTTCAACTCTTTTTTTATCCTGATTCTGCCACTGAATAATTTAAACATATTAATTTAATATTTATTCGAGCTTTCTGAATCCAAAGTCATTCATGTGTTTCTCAAGAGAATTAGGTCGAGTTCTTTTGTATTCAAAGTTCATCAAGTTTGTCTCGATTCAAGTGGTTATTGGTCAAAATCAAATGCATATTGTGAAAATTAGAAAGAAAAATGAAAAAAATAAAAAATAAAAAATCTCCAATTGTATCTAATCAACGTTCAATAGCACAAAATTTGAGAAATATTTTGAACTTGTTTGGTTGCATGTATGTTTACTCATATGTTAATTGCGAAGACGTTTTGATGCATTTACCAACACTACTTTTTCTTTTATTCTCTTTCGGAAAGAGCAAAGCCAAAAAAAAAAAGAGCCCGACATGGATCATTTAGTAAAATGTTATAGCTTATAAATTTCTATGCAAAGTCATTAAGATCAGGTCTATTGATGTTTCAAACTTCACATGCCGTCTTACTAATATTTATTTATAACATCACAAAAAAAATATGTATATATTCATAACGAATCTATGGTCGCGAACTTTCTCTACAGCTAAAATAACTTGCCTGAACAACCTAATGGCCGCCTTAATTTTGCATTATTTCTGTAGAACAAAGTTTTACTCCAACCCAATTTATTAAATAAATTTAATTTTTAGATATATTATTAATAAAACATGTAAAAAATGCATGTAAGAATCATCTCGATGGCAGGAATTCTAATCTTACTAGGAGAAGATCTCTCATAAAATCTTTTTGTCCCTACTTCTCTTTCCTTCTATATGCTCGCGTAACTTCCAAAAGGATTACATGCTTGGTATCCAAAATTCAAAACTGTGTACTATTCTAAGTAGAAAAATGTTAGAAATTATATTTTTATTATATTTTTATTTAATTTGTTGATGTGACACTATTTTTGCTAAGAGAAATGTTTGTTTTCATTCTCTTACACATCTCTTGTTCATCTCCGTACAAGAGATGTACAAATCCACCATTATATTTGTTGGACCTACATGAATTCAATAGTAAATTTATAAAAAAGATGAACAAAAAATGTACAAGAAAATAACACCAAACACATCTTTTTGCTAAATATGGCATTTGAGCTTCAGTTCTCCACATAGTTTCATTTCCACATATCTTCGATGGTTGTTGCAGAGATGCTTATGAATAGCATATATTTGGTCCCTAGACATGTTTGACTTGTATTTTACTTCATTATAAATAGTTCAATGAAATATATACCTATCAGAGATGAAGAACTGCGTAACGCCCATAAAATTAATTATCTAATAATTAACTTAAATTGTTACAACTAAACTTTAATCGGGATTAAAGCAGTAGAATTTGGGTATATTAAATTTTTCTTTTTTTTTTGAACTATTGTCATCCAATACTATTAAAACCAGAGCATCTAATCAACAACATCACAAAATATAATAAAATTATGACACCTCATTAATCCTTCATACAGTCAAGTCAAAACTATATGTGAGCACACATGGTTATTACATATTAAATAAATCTGCTACTAGGTGCCAAGAGTATATCACTGAATTCCTTGGTGAGTCCTCAAATTGTATAGATCCTACAACATCTTCTTAGGTATGAGTAAAAAAAAATTATCATACCGAATCATAGGATAAGTAATGCACTCTAATACAACAAAAAAAAAAAAAAAAAAGGAAGACAATTGTATATATATAAAAGATCCTACCAAAGCATTTTACATATAACATCTTAATGTCACACTGATCCAAAATACACCAAAACAATAATAGAAAGGGATGGAACACATTACACACAAAAAGAAGATTAAAAGTAGAAACCACAGGTATAATAATACATACATTACTTTGGGAAAGTATCTTGTCCAAACTATTATATTTAATTATTGCGTCTCCTCCCACTCAGTGGCCTTATTCTGAAGGTCTTCATTAACCAATCATGTTTTCTTGTGATCACAATCTGCCCAATTACTACTCCAACAATAAATCCAAATCCATATCCAATCACAACTATTTTCCAACCAAATTCAAATAGTGTTCCAGAGTCTTGACTTTCTTCAAAGACCGAAGGTTGAGAAGGTGGCTCATCAGAATTCTCACATGTCCTTGTCAATGGTCTCCCACACAATCCTGAATTCCCCTCAAATGAACTGTTTTCAAATGTATCAAATTGGTTTCCTTGTGGTATAGGTCCCACAAGATTATTATGAGAAACATTAAAGACTTCTAAGAAAGTAAGTTTTGTTAGCTGCTGTGGAATCTCCCCTGACAATTTGTTATGAGAAAGGTCCAATGTTTCCATCTCTGTAAGTTTTCCTAAAGAGGATGGGATATGGCCGGTAAGAGCATTATTAGAAAAATTGAGCAACTGAGCTCCCTTCAAATTTATGATAGATTCTGGAATCTCACCAATAAAACTGTTGCTTGAAAAATCAATGGCTGTGAAAAATTCTTGGACCTTCTCGTAGAACATATTATTGCCTTTGACTGTCATCCTCATAGAGTAAGTATAAGCCTGAGGCCAATCGGCATACCTTTTACCTTTTAGTATTTCGAAGTTTGGGTTTTCATGAATATATGTTAACGGATGCACATTGTCAAATTTTCTGGCCTTCCAATTTTCAAGAAGTCTTAGTGGCAGCTTTCCTGTAAAATTATTGCAAGAGATATCAAGGATTCTCATATTGGGAGATTTAAAGTAAGTTTGAGGTGTCCACGCTGGACCGTTGAATTTGTTTGACCGTAAAATGAGGACCTCTAAATTTGGAAGAAGTCCAAACCAAAATGGAAATCTACCAATTAATTGGTTATCACTAAGATCAAGGACCTTTAGCATCACACACTTGGCCAACGATCTCGGTAAATGCCCTTGAAATTTGTTTTGACTGAAATTTATAATCCTTAATTGGCTTCCTTTTATCCAAGTTTCTGGAATGCTTCCTTGAAATTTGTTCATTCGTAGATCAAGTACATATAGAGAAGCACCAAAGTTGTCCAAGCATCGAGGAAGTGAACCACTTAAATTGTTATTAGCCAAATCAAGGACTTCAAGATAACTCACATTGCAAATCAATTCCGGAATATTTCCAGTCAATGAGTTGTTGGAAATATAAAAATGCGAACAAGTTGGTGGAATAGGAAGCAATCCTTGGAGCAAATTGGACTTGAGATCAAGAACTTGTAGACCAATCCATGGAAGAAAAATTGAATGTTGACCAAAGCTTGTAAGAAAGTTGTTGGAAAGATCGAGAACTTCTAGACTTGTAGTGCTTGTGTTCCACATCCATTCTGGGACTTGACCTTGAATCTTGTTGTTGGACAAGTTTAAATACTCCAATTCATGTTGGTTTCTTAGGAAATTCGGAAACTTGCTCAAGTTGCACGAAGAAAATCCTAAAGCTTGAAACTTGTGAAGAGTTGTATTGGCACTAGTTTCATTGATAAGTAATGACAATTGATTTCCAGAAATATCCAATACAATTAAACTTTTAAAAAGCTTAACAAAATCGTCAAACTCCACAACTCCGTTAAGGTAGTTATCAGAAAGATCAAGAAATTGAAGATTCTTGAGGTTGAAGAATGAGTTTGAAATTTGACCATGAAGCTTATTGCCTGAAAGATCCAAGTTAAATAATTGAGTGAGGTTCATAGGCCCAAAAGCAACTGGACCAGTTAATTGATTGTTGCTCAGGTCGAGAGAGGTCAATTGTGTCTCGTTCATAAGCCCGAAAGGCATTTCACCACTCAAAAGATTATAGCTTAGATCAACTAAACTCAATTGTGTCATGTTTACAAGCTCAAAAGGGATTGGACCTGTCAATTTATTGTAGGAAATCTCTAGCATACCGAGTTGAACAAGGTTTCCAAGTGAAGGTGGAATGTTACCCACAAAAGCGTTTTTGTTCAGAATAAGAAGATTGAGTTTGGTGAGGTTACCAAGTGAAGGCGGGACGCTACCCACGAAAGTGTTTCTCGAAAGGTCAAGAAAAGTGAGTTTAGTGAGGTTACCAAATGAAGATGGAATGGACCCCGAGAAATTGCAACCCCACAAAATCAACATAGATAGGAAGCCGAAGTTTCCCATGGAAGCGGGTAGCTCACGTGAGAAACTCGTGCATGAGAGATCCAATGTCTTCAGCGGACTACTCCATGTAATGCCAGGCAAATAACCAGTGAGGCCTTTATTATCAGCCATATTAAGAAACTGTAAATTTGATAGGTTAAAGATTCCTATTGGAACTTTCCCGTGCAAACCACAATTATCAAGAGAGAGGTATGTTAAAAAAGACAAATTTGCCAAAACATTAGGCACTGCAGAGTTAATTTTCACCCCATCCAAACCAAGCTTTTGTAGGTGGGTCAAATTTCCAACTAGGCTTCTTAAACTGAGCTTTTTCAATTCCAAATCGTTATCAGACAAATCGAGGGATGACAAGTGCGACAATTGTGAAATTTCTAACGGGATTTGACCAGAAAAGTGAGAGCGATTGAGATGGAGATGTGTGAGTCTTGAAAGATCACGTACCTGGGATGGGATACGAGAGTAGTTAAAGTGATTGTCGGCAAGGTTAAGCCTTTGGAGGTGAACAAGGCGAAAAAGGCTGCTGGTGGAGTTAATAGAACCATATAGATAGCTGCTACTAAGGTCGAGGCCAATTACATGACCTGTGTCTTTGTCGCACTCCACCCCATCCCATGAGCAGCAATCACTTTTGTGTTCTTCTACTGTCCAAGTCGCAACCTTTTGACAATTAGTAGGAAGATAATTAGATACAACTTTGTTGATGACAAAGCTTTTTTTGAATTGCAACAAGGCAGAGCTCTCATAATCATGGCACCGGGGTTGCATAAAAGGAGGAGAATGAGTGAGTATAAGATGCAATTGTGAAAGTAAGAAAAGCAGGTGCATGAGACGGAAGAGTGAAAGCAATAAACCCATTATGTTTTGTTTTGCACTCTTAGATATGCTTGGAAGTGAAGGTAGGAGAGCTTTTATTTATAGGCCGGACACAAAGTCTTTTTTTTTTTTGTCTTTCGTTTTTATAAGTCGGACACAAAGTTATGAGTACACAAAGTCTTGAGCAGTTAATATGAAAGCACGGCGCGTGCTTGACTTGAACTGCAGTGGACCAGAGCATCGACCCGAAAGTCTTGAGCAGTTAATACGCCGTGCTTGACTTGAAGTGCAGTGGACCCGAGCATCGCCCCGAAAGTCTTGAGCAGTTAATATGAAAGCACGGCGCGTGCTTGACTTGAAGTGCAATGGACCAGAGCATCGCCCCGAAGTCTTCACTTGATGTCAAGTGGTTTGCGTATGTCAAGGGATCTCACTATAAGCAGTCTCATTATAAGATGCTGTTACCGTTTGTCCTCACTGTCCGATACTTTGAGATATGGTGCCTCCAATCCAAATGAACGGTCGGAGGGATCAAGGATAAGTCATGTATGTGGTGTTTCACACTTAAATAGAGATCAGTCTTTTTTGTTACAATTGTTAGATATATAATTAAATGCAGAATTCGTGTAATTATGAGTGTTTTTTATTTTGATTAATTAGTAACCGAAACATCTCAGTAATTTCGTAGAGATGACATAAACATAGACATGACCTTTCTCCACTACTTGCCCATTTCTCTCTCACCAACAGGAAGAGAAAAATGTGCGCATCACATTCACATAGCTCTTGGCGTAGATAAGTTTGCGATGATCATTGGAGTCTTGAAAATGAATTTTCCAACAGAAGTCCTCCGTCACAATTCCGCCATGTCCGTTCGCCGTTCACCATATCAATTTTAATTAGAAGTGGTGATCATGAGCTACGTGGAAATGACTTTTACGAAAGCAGTCCTTTGATTTTATATTATGGGATGTAATTGGATGGTATTTTCTCTTTTTTATTTTCTTTTATTATACTATTTATTTTATATTTCCTTAATTATATTTTATATTTTCTTTTCATGGTATAGAGCTAGTGTTCGGATCTGCATATCGGGAAAGAGAAAAAAAAAAAAAAGGAAAAAAAAGAGACCATTTTACATATAAGCAAAAGAAGACCACACCATCCATACACGTTGATACCGCCACCACTTGCTCCAGCACCGAACCTTGGTTCCCTGAAGTATCCACTGTCAACGGCGTCTTCTCTAGCAAATCCACCACTTTCAACCTTCTCCGACCACCTTCTCTAACGCATCGTCGTTTCCTTCAACCTCCGCCAGCAGCCCACGCCACCACATCTTTCGTTAACCATGCCGCTGATCAATCCTCCCAGCCATGCCGTGTTTGGCTATGTAGAGCATATTTTGTGCTCGATCCAGTACGACTAAAGAAAAGTTATGGTTTATATATATAATTTTTTTTTTAGGCTTAGTCTATGGAATGGAGCGTCTTTAAATAGCCGCTTATGTAGTATGGTTTTTTGTATGCGCGTTTTAACGCATTTTTTGTACTGTTTCTTAAAAATAGTAAAACTTTGCCGCAACACAGTGGACATAGCCCTTGAGGGTGAACCACTTAAATTTCTGAGTCTTATGATTTTATTTTATTTATTTTTATATTTTTTTTCTCTTTCGCATCTCACGGGTTCTAAAAAATCGGTGATTTTTCTCTTTTCTAACGTGTCGTCGTTTCCTTCAACCTCTACCAGCAGCCCACACCACTACATCTTACGTTAACCACACCACTAATTAGTCTTTGTGTTGCTTCCCAACCATTCCGCCCCCTGGGTATATGCTCTTGTTTGCTTTTTTCTTTGGTTTTACAGTCCCAGTTAGTTTTGTAAAGTCCGCAGGTGAAACCCTAAGGAAAGTAAGGACAAGGGCTTTTTTCTCGGCCCACAGTTGGTCCAATTTCTGACCTTTGTAGTATAATTTGAAGATCTATACTCATTTAAGGTCTATAATTAGCCTCATTTCAACCATTTGTTGACTTTCATTTTGGCCCATAATTAGCCCTCTTTTGGCATATGGTTGTTAAAGGCATATCTTCAGTCATTGCTAGTGGCCACCACAAACTCTAGCAGTTTCCAGCCACAATCTCTGGCCTCCGTCACTGATTGCTAAGACTTTTTTTTTAAAAAAAAAAAAAAAAAAGTCAAACTCAAGCTTATAGAATCTTCAACCTTGAGTTTACGAGGGACATTAGAATATATTATGAGATTTGATTTTATATTATAGGATTTGATTGTAATTAAATTTAATGATAATCAATTTTAATTGATTTAATTGTAAATTTGTAATGAGATTTTATGGTAATCGTATATGATCTGATTGATTGATTACTATAGTTATTTATCTAAATTCTGTTATAAATATAAAATTTTTGTATTATAATATTATCAAGCGAATAAAAATAAAATATAGTCCTTTAAGCTTTATTCTATAAATATAAGTCATAAATCACTAAACCACAAAGTCTTGAAGAGCTTTTATTTATAGGCCGCACAGAAAGTCTTGTGCACTTGATATGAAAACACGACCCCAAAGACCATTGTGCTTTGAGTCCCGATTAGCATCAGCCTGGGCTGATGTTTACAATTACCGTTGTGCTTTACTTTACAGTCTCACATGAAGTCTGAATTAAAAAAAATAATAATAAAAAAAAAAAATGTAAAAGTCTCACCTGGAGTCAAGTCGTTTGCGTGTGTCAGGGGATCTTAGATTACAAGTAATGAGCCAAGTCGTTGTAAAAAGAAAAAGAGCCAAGTCGTTTGCGTGTGCTTGGGGATCTTAGATTACAAGTAATGAGCATGATAGTTACTGTTTGTCCTGACGGTCCGTTATCTTCACTTCAAAAAGAGGGTTTAATCCTATTGACCCCCATGCAGTAGATTGTAATCTCAGCTTTTTCTATATTACTCATGCTTAACAGCTTCAGTCACTAAAATCAATTCTAATAACGAAAATTATTGCATCAGATTATGAAAACATTTTTCTGTCCTTGAACACCATAAATTATAAAATATGATGCATTAAGTCACAGGGGTTTGATTTAACATTAATTAAAAAAAGAGGTACATCATTTTTTACAAAAAAAATCTATTATTTTTGCAAAAAATAAGAAAGACTAAAAAAGAACAAAAAAGTTGAACACTAAACTTTTTTCTTTTTTCCAAGTCTAGTCAAACACACGTAGATATGATTGAAAAAAAAAAAAAAAAAAAAAAAAAGTATTTACATTAGCTTGTCAATTCCGCGGCCGCACGAACCCGACGTGTTCCTTCCAATTTTCTAAAGCAGCTCATACACCTCCGTATACGTTAAGTGCGCCAACTTCGGGCCAATGTGTTGATTGCGTTCCCCGTCTTTTTTTTTTTTTTTTTTTTCCACATTGCTATTTCTATTCTAAATTATGAGTTCAATTAGAATAATTTTTTTAAAATTTTTAAAATTGAACAATCAGATTAGTTGTAGTATGCATACCGCCCCGCCCTATCATTCAAGTTTTTTTATTTTTTATTTAATTTTTTAATTTTTAATTTATTGTTATTTACTTATTCTTATCTAACTTCAAAATTACCTACTTATCAACAATATGATTACATGCTTTTTATTTCTATAATTATTTGATAGTTATACGAAAATTACACATTTTTTTTTTTTTTTTTTTGATCTCAAGCAGTAGCAATAGCAGCAGCTTCAGCTTCCTTTAGATTTTTCTTAAATTTAGATAATCAAACTACTTTTTAGTTTCTTATTCAAATAAATTTCACAAAAACTTTTTTTCTCCTTTCACTATATCATTTAAATATTATTTTAAATAAATGCTAAGGAAAAGAAATAGGAAATAGAAAGCTATTTGAATATATTTTTTCAAATAATTGCTAGAGGAAAGAAAGAGAATTTTTGTATTAAATAATGTTAACAAAAGCAAAAGTGTTATCCCAGATTTTGTTAAAAAAATAATAGAAAACAAGAAATCGAAATGCTCATAAGGTGCGTTACAATGTCACTTTTCTTAAAAAATTATTTGTCCCCACCAGAATTGGTATGCAAAGGATTACCAAAAATATTTCTTCAGCATACAATGGAGCCCAAAAAAAACCTTTGTAGTTTGGTTGTGTTTCACACAAACAAAACCAAACCTGAATACTCCTAGATTTTTCTACTATAGCAAGATAGAGAGACTCAAATTTTAAATAATAGAAAAGGTATTTTGAGAGACAAAAAAAGAGATAATTTTTTCTGTATATAAAATTGGTAAAATCTTTCCACTAATAAATTGTAGTTCTAACAGTCATAAATTGCTATTATTCTGACCATCAAATCTTAATCGACAATTAATTCCGACCGTTAGATTTAACTATTACTAACGTTTATTTAATTATAACCGTTAGATTGTAATTGTTAGAAACAACTACTTAATTTCAACCGTTAGGTCAAACTTAATATGATCTTATAGTTAACTTTATTAATGATCTAGTAAATCCAATCATAGGATCTAATTTCACAAAGGACTAAGGAAGCTAATTCTATCTTCCCTCAGGTTCCTTCTTGAGTTTGTATAAATTGACTAGGGTAAAAATGTTCCTCAGTTATTTAATTGGAGATTTATTTATCTATGTTGTTTTTTATTTAAATAAAAAACATTGGGCTTAGAATTATTATTCAGGCTTGTTTTATTTTATAAAAATATGAGCTAAGAGAATTTATTTCTAAAAGCCATGTGTAAAGAGTTTTGGGCTAAAGGAATTAATTCAAAGACTTAGTCCAAATGGTTAAAAGCATTAGGCCCAAGACAAAAAAAACAAGGGGCCCAAGCTAAGACCAAATGGAGAAGAGGGCTAAGGATAAGTCCCTAACCCATTCAGTCAAATGGGGAGAGAAATGTCTCCCCATGACCGACGGTCACTAGAGGAGTAATCCTCTAGTGACTTGTAATCCCTGTTTGGGATTTGTTTTCTTTTTCTATTTTTTAAATACACATCGTAATTGAATTCTAGAATTTTCTCTACCTCTTCTTCAAGTAAACCTAAATTCATAATAGAGGTTCATAAGAAGCAATAGACACAAGTTCTATAACAAGTTGCAAAACAACAATTTTAGTTGTAAGGAAAATTGTTAGAAGGTGTCGAAAAATATTCTAGAGAGTTTTTCACTCTCATGCTTCTAGTTGTGAGTCCACACTCACAGTCATATTCAGCCTTCAAGAATAATATCTGAAGTGAAGAACTTTGTTCTTCGTGCTCATCATGTTCTTTGAAGCTCCTTCAAATTCTTAGTGCTTCATAGTTTTGAAGATTCAAGGTTCTTGGTGTTCTTTGTGTTCTTCATCAATCTTCGAAGATCATTAACAACAAACATGAAAAGAAATTCCAAACGACATACAAATATTTTTAATGTCTAAATGAGGCTGGCACGATTTGTAAGTAACTACAAACTTGTTTTTCTTTTATCTCTAGAAATATCAGAGGCTATGATTTCACTTGAAGTATGTTTCGATCATATACTTTATGTTTTTCTATTGCGTATGACGTTTTTATTTATTGATCCCCAACAATTGGTATCAAAGTGAACTTTAAAGAAACATAGTTTTTTATTTTCTAGCATGATAACTTTGGTCATGCATGTTGTTTGGTTTGGATTTTTGTTCCAACAGCTCCAATGAAATTGATTTATCTTTCTTCAACCTTAATCATGTTTAGTAACATGTGAGGAACTGATCTGGGATGTTTCAAATCAATAGGAGTACGTTTGGTTTTTTATTTATAATTTACTACGCAAAACAGTTTTGCTGTATTTTACAGCAGGGACTGCTGCAATTATGAATTTTTTGTGATGCTTTAAAAAACTTCTAAAAATAGTTGAAGATTTTTTTCTGCATGGAAAATTCGTGGTTGATGCAATTCAAAAATCGGATTCAGGTTTCAAATTTTTTTCGTAGGGTTTCTGGTTTGTTTTTCATTCGTCGACAGTTTCTGGAATTTCAGATTTTCAGAAGCAACTATTTTGTTTTAATTTTTTTGCATGATTTGTATGTGCTTAAAAAAATTAATGTGACAATTGATTTCACATTTAAAAGGGTTGGTTGACACATTGGAAAATTCGGATCAGTGTTTTGAATTTTTCTTAAACACAGTTTCAAGGTTTTCCAAACATACACCAATTCTGGAGTTTTAAAATTCCTGAAACGTTTTAAACTTGTAATATTTTCTTTTGATGCGTATCATGGAAATAAATTTCTGTGATTATGGAATATGTTATAGGAGGTATATAACATATTTGTGATCAAAATAAAATAGGTTTTCAAGTTTGTTAAATATGTTTTAAAAGGAAACACTTGAATCTTGTCAAGAGTTTAAAGTTAAAACACAAGGGATGAAATCAATGTTGTTTTGTTAATTTTGAATGCATGGTTTGCATGTTGTAATTTTTTTATTATTATTACATTGAAACATGTTTGCATTCATTATTTTATTTTTGGGTTGCATGATTATTTTAATGCATGTTACGTCATAAGTTTTACTTATGACCATGCAATGGTTAATAGCCATTGATTTAATCTTTGGTTATGGAGGCACCACTTGGTTTTAGGGCCAGGTCGCCACCTTAAAGGGTAATATCTAAGATATGATGTACCCTAGGAGCGGCAAGTCTATGGAAGGATTATGATTTTTCCTAAAACCCTAAACCTAATCCAAGAACCTTAAGGATTTATCCAAAGATTCTTTGAGCTACTTTTAATACATAGTTTCCTAAAAAGTTGGCTGTGATCTTGTTCGCAAAACTTAAACTTCCAACCTAGTTGGAATAAATGTTTAAGAACTATATAAGGAAACTTATGGATAAAGATTGTTTTGGATAGGATTGTTTTCAATTATGAAAAGGTATTTCCAAAGTTAAGAAAAGATTTAGGGATGGAGTTTCTTAGTGGGAGTAAGAGTTGAAAAACTCTTAGGACCTTATAAATGATTGGCTCCTACTTGGAGATGATTTACTAATTTTATATTAGACAACCATGTCATGGAAAGGTAATTTCCTATTTAGGAAATAGATTGGATTTAATTAGAATACCTAATTAGGAGGATAATTCAATTGAAAAGGCAAGAGAATAAAACCCATTAGTTTAAAATATCAAGTGGGAGAAAAGATTATTTGAATATTAACAGTCTCCACCATAGGTCTACAATAATAGTAAAGTAGAAGCATCTCGTCTTGGCCTTTGAGCCTTGCTTCCATGCGGAGGGTGTTTTTGTTTTACTTGTTACAGGTAGACTTCCGGCAATGATAGAGGAGAAGAGATTATGTATTAAGAACGACCATGCCGCCGTGGAGTTACTTGACAATCACGACGAATCTACTTGTTGGTATTCACTTGACTAATTTAGGGTATTAACCTCCTTGCGAAGCTATATTATCCTAAAGTTAGAGACTGTAGTAAAACCGGCAGTTTATTAATGACATAGTAGTATTAATGGTATTTGTTAATGACTAACTAGCATTAATGATGGGATTAAGGTCTCGCTTAGTCAAGGTGGTTAAGAGCATCTTGTCTTGGCCTTGAGCCTTGCTCTATACGAAGAGTGTTTTTAATTTACAGGACTAGGTTGTCGTTGCTTTTATAATATTATATGCTTTCTTTTGGGTTTACATATTTTTATTTAATTGCTAAATCATGCCCTAATATTGTTCTATAATTCTTTCAATTTTCACTACGTATGATCTATCTATTTTACATGTTGGTCTTGTTATAATCTTGTCACACCATAATTATGAAGAATGGAAAATGCAATACGACAAGTCTTTGACACAAAGAGGGCACCAAATGGTGCAGAGTTGTCTAGGTTACCCAGGACTGAAGTCTGAACAAGGAATAATTGATACATATACTCAATAGGACTATGTTAATAGTATCGTTAGAGATTAACATCAGTTACTTTGGAGCTATATGGAAAGCTAGAAGCTTTCAAGTATGCTTCGGACATGTTAAAGTATGTGGAAGCACGCTTTAGGAATCAGCTTCTCAAAGCAGAAACAAGTACAGAGATGGGCAGAGTTGTATCAATTGACAATGAATTTGTTAGATTGAATGAACTTGGTTTACTAAATGAAGGAGTAAACAGTCAATCTAGCATTGATGACATTCTTAGAACTATCATACATTCATATGAGGGGATTAGGATGAAGAATAAAGGCAAAGAGATTTGCACTTCTTCAGATACCTTGATGTTGGGGATTGTTGAAACAGTTTCCAACTCCGACTGTACGTGGACCTGAGAACACAGAAAACGTTAGACACAAGAGCTTGCCGGAGGTTGCCGGCGGAGGATAGCTCTGATGCCTAAGTCAGTATTTTCCTTTTCTAGAATCCTTCTCCAAAAACTCAGAGTAGTTTTTAGGTTTTTTGTTACGTACCTTGCACCGAACCTTGTCCCATTTCTTATATAGTGGTGGATTCCCCGAGGTTCATTAATGAACCTCTGTGGTGGGGCCCTAAAGTTCTTATTGTCTTCTATACCCATGAGATCCATTAATGACCCTTCCACGTGTCACGTGAATACAGGCCCACGTCATTCGAGCCTTTGTCCGCTTGTCATGTCAATCACGTCCTGTGGGGCAGGTATACCTCGAAAACATGCAGGAGCAGCAATCAAGGCCGGTTGCCATAAATGCTAGCCATAAATGGGCCTTGTCCTCTCTTCATCAAGAATCATTACATCCTTTATGCGAGAGCCGAACCTTAAGTGATGGGGGAAAGGTCGGTGTGCTAACCGACCTTTGTGACGGAGATCGGCGAATATATATGCACAGGTTCGGTCCCCTTATCCATAGGCCGTTTCCAAGAAAAGGGGATATGGGCCGACATGGCTGTTTAGGCCCAACCCCCAACAGTTACCCCCTAAAATTTCTCGCGCCGTGTGCTGAAAATGGCGGGAGAATTTTATCACACTTCGGGAACGAACCGTCGCTTGCAGAGATACGGGGTAGCGTGTTACCATTGACGCCGCTACACGTGTTTTGATTTCACCCACATCTTTTTTCGGAGGTATCCAGCTCTGACGCGTATAGGTATACTTCGAGGAAGATTCCTTCTTATCTTCTTCGCGAAGGATCCCTAGCCATCACAGTTAACCCTTCAAAGATCTTTTTTACAGCAGCTGACTTTCCCCGCCTTTCGCTTTCCGCCTCTCGCTTTCAACTCAGCATTTTCCTGTTTGACACAATGCCTAAGAAATCTTCGAAATCGTCAAAGTCTTCGAGGCCCCCGAAATCTTCTAAGTTGGATGCTTTGGGGGCTCCTGAGACTTGGCGGACCTCCTTGGGACCGAAGGACGCTGAAAGGTTGAGAAAAACTTATGAGATTCTCGACGGGGTGAGAATTCGGATTCCGGGACCCAATGATAATATTTTCGGAAATACTCTGGAGCACGAAGTGTGCCTTTTTGAGAAAGCTCTTATGGCTGGGCTTCAGCTTCCTTTTTCCCAGGTGGCTCGCGAAGTATTGAATATCTTAGAGATGGCGTCCACGGAGTTCAAGGCCGGCGCCTGGCGGCATGTGGTGGCCTGCTGCGTAGCATGGCCGATGGTCCTGGGGGATGGCCAGCAATTGACCGTCCCAGAGTTTCTGAACCTATTCGATCCGGTCAAGTACGGCCATACCTGGACCTTGCAGGATCGGGAACGGAAGTTCTTTTCCGCTCCGACTACATGGCAAAGCAACCCTCGTTTTGAGACATCTTTCTTCTTTGTCTCTGGTTTGGGGTGGGAGCTTCCTCCCATTTTGTGGGACCGCCCGCCAGAGGCTCAGGTTCCTCGTCACTGGGGGGACTCAAAATTGAAGAGAACATTTCCAAAACCGAAGTTGACGGTCGCCCAACAGGATAGAGTCGACTGCATGGTGGCTTGGTCTACAGTGAGTATGGAGGCGGAGGGAGAAGAATCAAACCTGGGGTTTCTGCTCCGCCCCGCCAATTTGCAGAAATACCTAGGCTTTTCTGCGCATAGGTGCAACGGAATGGCCCATATTCCAGATACGCTTTTTCCTTTGAAGAAGAAAGGGAAGGCAGAGGACTCGACCAGGCGAACGAGGTCTAAAGGGCCGAGCCTTGCCCCAATGAAGGAGGTCGAGCCCTCCTCCTCTTCCGAAGAAGGATCGGTCTTTATTTCTCTATCTATTGAGGGGGATTCACCGAGAGGGGACGCCCCCCAGGTTGTGGAAGGTCCAACTGTTCTTGACGACAGCCAGGACGACGTTCCCCTTGTGGCGAGGACTCACATTCTCAAGAGAAAAGTTGCAGAGCCTTCGGAGGAGGCGGACCCTTCTCCGTTCCTCAAAGAGGGGGGAACGGAAAGTCCCGAATATGCGGAGTTTATCAAGATGTACCCCCCGATGAAGAAAGCTCGAGGCGTCAACATCCTCTTCGTAGATGAGGGTTCGGTGCCATCAACCGAAGTTGTTCCCTCTATTGAAGGTGATGGGGACAAGGTGGCTCAGTCATCTATCCCCCCTCAAACGTCGGCCATCAAGCTGGCTACCAAAGAGGTAAGGGTCGGTCCCGCGGCGGCCCCGGAGGGATTCGAGCCAGAGGCTACTATGACTGAACCGGCCCTTATTTCCAAAATCGAGGGTGTAATGGCGGGGGCCGATCAAGGGGAAGCCGAACCTGTCACAGCAGGTACCATGTTGGCGATGGAGGCTGTCCCCTTTGAGGTTCGGGACTCTTTGGAGGTTCAAAATGAGCCCGAACTTTCGGATTTGCGAGTTCCCCTGCAGGAGGGTATCGAACCCCCCACCGCCGGCGTTAGTTTGAGTGTGGAAATCACCGCTCTTGAGGTCCGGCATCATTCAGAAATCCAAAGTGAGCCCGAGGCTCCGGACCCCGGAGTCGAAGAAGTGACTCCAGCAGTGGTCCCGCATGGTGGGAGGCGGTCGGTTCCCAAGAAGATCTTGTCCTTGGCCTCCGCAACCAAATCGAGGTATGCCACTCGATTGTTGCTATTTGTTTTGGTCTCTCTGAAATTTGGATCGCCTGTTGACTTTGTTCGCTCTTCTTCTTCTCTTTTTTTTTTTTTGCAGGGTTCTCTGATTGCCGTGGATTCGCTTGGCAAACATCTACATTCTAGCCAGGACTCATTCCTCGAGTGGAAGAAGAGGTTGGAGGCTCAGGACGAGGAGCTTGTGGCTACTAGGTCCACCATCGCGGCCTTAAGGGTCAGAAACCTTGAGCTAGAAGAGAGGTCGACCAGTCACAACACGGAGCTTTTCGAAGCTCTGAAAAGACAAGAAGTTTTGGAGGCGAAGTCCTCCGAGTATGACCAGCTTCGCTCGGCTGTTGATGCCGGGCAGGCAAAGATCGATGAGCTGACCTCCGATGTACTTCGGCTTGACACGGTCAACTCTGGGCTCAGGGGGGAGATGGCCGACCTTCGAGCTAGGCTTGCAAGGTCGACGCAATCGAAGTCTGAGTTATTGGGTCGTTCGTCATGGATGCAGGGGGTCATCGACGAGCAGAAAGGGCTAATCACGGGGTTTAAAGCAGAGGTTTCGGACTTGTCTCGCAATCTCCGTTTCGTGGAGGCCGAGCATGGCTCTGCGCGGAAAGGATTGGAAATTGCTGAAGAACAGTTTACCTTGTTGCGGGAGGAGATGGCGGCATTGAAGAAAGCGAATAACAAACTCCGGGACCAAGAAAAGGCCGCCACCGAAATGGCAGATCATATGATGCAGAAGCACCAAGAGGCGAACCAGTTGGCAAAGAGGTATAAAAATCAACTCAACATGGTGCACGTGGTCAGAAACCGTACTTGGATCCACGGGTTCGAGTGGGGATTTGAGACCCTTCGAGCAATGACGGTGGATGAGAACTTGAAACGCAGAGTGACTACCATTAGAATTGAAGAGATTCAGCCTGACCCCCGAGCCTTGGACGAGCTTCAGGCAATCGGGGCGGAAGAGTTGCCAGACGCTCGTGCCCTGTGGTCTGTTCCTCCCCCCATAGCTAGGGTTCGGCTAGCGGTTAGAGGCGAAGCTGGGGCCGAACCTAGCAATGCATCAAGGGTTGGAGATGAGTCCGGTTCTGGTGCTGGCAGCGAATACAATGCCGAACCCCCTACTAATAGGAGTGCACCTCCTTCTTAATTGTATTTTATATTTTGTTCTCGAACTCGTATTGGTGTGTCATGAATTTATATACTTATTATTTTTGTGCCACCATAGCTCCTTATTGAGACAAAACTTGGATTGGCAGGCTCATTACGGGTGGTCGTTCTAGACCTTCGAAGTGGGCCCCTCACTTTTCCTTTCCTTGGTGCTTTTATGACAAGACTAAGCCTGATCTTCATAATGAGATTCTTTGGCTCTGTTCTGTCATCTGATTCTGCTTGTCGTCCTTAGGTGCTTTCGTGCTTTTATGACAAGACTAAGCCTGATCTTCAGGTGCTTTCGTGTTTGACCAGAATGAGGCGTCGTTCAGTCATTCCATTTCGGGAATCTGAAGGGTCTCGTTCTGGGGCATTGGTAGTGGTCAGCTGTGCAATGAACGGTGCAGCTCTCCAAAAGGCGCGCCTGTTGGGTTCTCCAGCTCTGTTGTGCCTATTTAAGGGAAGCCTGCACGTACCATTTCTTCAACACTACTCTTTGTTTTTCTCGTTATTTGCTACAGACACGCTCTCTTAGAAATCTCATTCCATGGCCGTGGGAGCACACCGGAGGGGGGGCCGAAGGATCCCAGCACCTGAAGCTCCAAGTGGCTCTCATCGGAGCTAGTGGCTTCGAGCTCGAACTGGTATCATTGGGCCCACTCCAAGGGTGGTAGTTTCAGACTCCGAGTCCGTCAATCACTTCTCGGAGTCTGTCGGCCACTCCGGCAGCGATCCCTTCTTTATTCCAAGGTTAGTGCCCGGCCCAGCGGGGGAAGGTGGACCGCAGGGCCCTCAGAGCCTGGCGGAGGAGATGCCGGAACCCGTAGCTCACAATGAGGGCGACGGGGCTGCGGGGGACAGCCAGGGCCATTCAACGCCGGGAGCTGAATTTGCTTTTTCGGAAGGAGAGCCCAGCAGAGAGCGCCGAACGCCTAAGGAAAACAAGGCTCATGACTTCCGCCAGGGGGTGAGGCTCGGCCGCTTGGAGAATCGAGTGGCTTGTCTTGAGGCGGAGATTTGCCGCCTTAAAGGGCAGCTCCGTCCCTTGCGCGAGAAGTTGCGCAATCGGCGCATGATGATGGGGGGTGAATATGGGTTGGATGTCTATATCGCTGGCGGCTTCTCCACCGATGAAGATTAGAGGGGAAGCTATTAGCTTGCTTCGCTCTCTTGTCCTTCCTCTTTACCCTTAGTTTTTGTTTTTGTGAGGGTCGGCGACCCATGGCTCGTCAATATTGTTAGCTCTGTTTGGGCGTTTTTCCTTTGTTTTATTATGCTTAATGAGAAAGCCTTCAAGCTTTTCGTTCTTGTTTGTTGATTCCGTTATGTATCTCCCTCCTTTTTTTTTTCTTTGAAATGAGACGAGTCGTGCACGATATTTTATCTCCTTGCTTTGCGCGCATGCAAACACATTATTCGTACATGCTTTTCAAAGAATGGATGGATATAAAAAGGTTTCATTTTACCTTGCTTTGTTCGCGTGCGTTGCGACCGTCTTTGCATTCTGAAGAGGGGTGCCAAACTCCTGAGGTTGAGATGTTGGCAATTGATTTCTAGGTCCCCAGCTTCAGTTCAGTATATCAGGTTCGGCATGTTAAGGGGTCGGTCACGACCCCAATAATGGAACCATGATCTTGACCTTGGATCATACGCACGGCATGTCAAAGGGCTCTAGACCTCGATGACGGTGCACAGATCTTTCGATCTTGGTTCGGCATGTCAAGGGTCGTTGTCCGGACCTCAGTGACGGAATCCAGCGTGGTGATCTAGGATGCGCACGCACGGAATGTCAAAGGGTTCTAAGACCTCGATGACGGGTGCGCAGATCTTTTCGATCTTGGTTCGGCATGTCAAGGGTCGTTGTCGGAACCTTAGTGACGGAACCAGGTGGGTGATCTAAGGATCGCTACGCACAGCATGTTCAAAGGTTCTTCGGTTACCTCAATGGACGATGCGCAGCGACCTTTCATCTTGTTCGGAATGTCAAGGGTCGTTGTTCCGGACGCTTCAGTGGACGGAAACCAGGTGGTGGATCTAAGGATCGCATGCACGGGCATCGTTCAATTAGGTTTCTCGTAAGACCTCCATGACGGTGCGTGGGACCCTTTCGATTCTTGGTTCGGCATGTCAACGGTCGTTGTCCGGACCTCAGTGACGAACACCAGGTGGTGATCTAGGATCGCCGCACGGCATGTCAAGGGTTTCTCGTAGACCTCAATTGACGGTGCGCGGACCCTTTCGATCCTTGGTTCGCGCATGTCACGGGTCGTTGTCCAGACCTCAGTGACGGAACCAGGTGATGATCTAGGATCGCACACACGACATGTCAAAAGGTTCTCGTAGACCTCAATGATGGTGCGTGGACCTTTCGATCTTGGTTTGGCATGTCAAGGGTCATTGTCCGGACCTCAGTGACGGAACCAGGTGGTGATCTGGGATCACACGCACGGCATGTCAAAGGCCCTTCATGGGCCTCAATGACGGTGCGCAGATCTTTTGATCAGGGTTCGGAATGTCAAGGGGTCGTTGACCTCAATGACGGAACCAAAATGGCGAACTTGGCGCTTGGAAGGGGAGATTGCATCTAGTTCATATCACATTCTTTACGTCGTTCAAATGTACATGGGACAAAGAAGTAAAACAACAAAAGAAAGACGAACTTTCGTTATTGAATAAAATACAACTTCAAAAGTGCAAGAGATTACTGATAATATCGCTTTAAGTGCTCTGCATTCCAAGGATGGGGCAGCCTCCTCCCCTCCGGAGTCTCGAGATGATACGCGCCAGGTCGGTTGCACTCTATGACTCTGTAGGGCCCCTCCCAGTTTGGAGCTAGCTTTCCATTCGTGCGCTCCTTGGTTGCCAAAGTGACTTTCCTGAGTACCTAGTCGCCAACTTTGAACTTTCGAGGTTTGACCTTTCGGTTGAAGTATTGGGCTGCCTTCTGACGATATGAGGCCATTACCAGTTCTGCTTGGTCTCGTCTCTCGTCCAAGAGGTCCAACGATAGCTTCAACCCTTCATCGTTTAGTTCGGGGTTGTATTTCTGGACGCGAAGACTTGAGAGCTCCATTTCTACCGGGACAACAGCTTCTGACCCAAAAGCCAAGCCAAAAGGAGTATCCCCCGTGGGGGTTCTTTCGGTGGTTCTGTAGGCCCATAGGACTTCGTGCAACTGCTCCGCCCAAGCACCCTTCCTGTCTTCAAGCTTCTTCTTTAGTATTTTAAAGATGGTCTTGTTTGTAGCTTCCACTCGTCCATTAGCTTGCGGGTGCTCTGGTGACGAAAAGTAGTTCTTAACTTTGAGGTCTTCGCACCAGTCCCGAAATGCTTGACAATCGAACTGCTTCCCGTTATCCGTGACGAATGCATGGGGAAGACCGTATCTGCAAACCACCGACCTCCACAGGAACTTGGTAATGTTTTGAGAGGTGATGTGTACGAGAGCCTCTGCTTCTACCCACTTAGTAAAGTAGTCGACCGCCACCACTACGAACTTGACACCCCCTTTTCCGGGCGGGAGGGGACCAACAATGTCCACCCCCCACATGGAGAAGGGCCACAAAGAGGTTATCGGAGTGAGCTCTTCAGGTGGACTTTTCTGGTCGTTTGCAAACCTCTGACACTTATCACATGCTTTCACCATCTCCATGGACTGTTGGTACATTTTCGGCCAATAGTATCCTGCTCTGATGGCCTTATGGGCCAAGATGCGTCCCCCATAGTGACTGCCACATACCCCTCCATGGATCTCCTTCAGAGCATAATCAGCTTCATCTTGGGACAGACATCTGAGGAGCGGCAGTGTAAGGCCACGTCGATAGATAGACCCATCAACGACGTTGTATTTGGAAGATTTCAAGCGTATTTTAGCGGCGTCCTTCCGGTCCGCCGGGAGTTGGCCTTCAGTAATGTATCTGAATATCTCCATGGCCCACTCCGGTGGGTCCCGTATCACGCACACTTGGGGGCCATCCAGGATGGCTAGCGAAGGGACTAGCCGAATCTGTTCTTCGGAGCCTTCCAGCTCTTCTTCTCATGCCGACCCCATTCGTGCTAGCCTGTCTGCCTCCACGTTGTCTTCTCGGGGGACCTTTTTCACATGAAAGTGCGCAAATCGAGTCGCCAACTCCTTGACCTTGACGAGGTACTTCTTCATCTTCTCCCCCTTTGCTTCGTATTCGCCCAGGATGTGACCCGCTATTACGTGTGAATCCGTGTGGATCTCCACATTTTTGGCTCCAAGCTCGTGAGCGATCGTCAAGCCTGCGATCACGGCTTCATATTCTGCCTCGTTGTTGGTGGTCTTGAAGTCCATTCGGATGGCATGCTTTATCTCTTGACCTTCTGGGGTCGTCAGAACTATGCCGACCCCACTCCGCCTTTTCGTTGCTGACCCATCCACACAGATCTTCCAGAGATCACTGGCTAGTTGATCTTCTTGGCTGCTAGGGCTTGTAAACTCTGCTATGAAGTTGGTCAATGCTTGGCCCTTTATAGTTGGTCTGGGCAAGTATTCAATATCAAATTCACCCAACTCCACTGCCCAATTCACTAGGCGCCCTGAGGTGTCGGGCTTGAACAGGACCCTTCTCAGAGGGTGGTCGGTCAGCACCCGAACCGTGTGAGCTTGAAAGTAAAGTCTCAATTTCCTGGCCGAAGTTACTAACGCGAAGGCTAGCTTTTCAATCCGCGGGTATCTACTTTCAGCACCTCTAAGAGCCCTGCTAGTGTAATATACCGGTCTTTGCACTCCTTTGTCCTCCCGTATCAGAACCGAACTGACAGCGGAATCTGACACCGCGAGATAGAGGTAAAACGGCTCGCCTTCTATTGTTCGGCTAAGTAGTGGAGGGTTAACCAGATAGCTCTTCAGTTGCTAGAAGGCTTCTTCACACTCTTATCCCCAAACAAAGGCTTTCTTCAAGATCTTGAAGAATGGCAGGCACTTATCTATGGATCTTGAAATGAACCTATTGAGGGCAGCTATCCGTCCCGTAAGCTGCTGGAGCTGCTTTGTGTTCTGGGGAGATTCCATCTCCAATACGGCCGCTTATCTTTTCCGGGTTGGCCTCGATGCCTCGATGTGAGACCATGAAGCCCATAAATTTTCCAGAAGAGACGCCAAAAGCGCACTTGGCAGGATTGAGTCTCATCTGATAACGTTTGAGAATGCCGAAGGTTTCTTCAAGGTCGGTCAAATGATCCTCAGACTTCAGGCTTTTAACCAGCATGTCGTCCACATATACTTCTATGTTTCTCCCAATCTGGCTCTTGAACATCGTGTTCACCAGACGCTGGTAGGTTGCCCCTGCGTTTTTTAGACCGAAGGGCATCACTTTATAATAGTATAACCCCCGGTCCGTGATGAACGAGGTCGCTTCCTGATCGAACTTATGCATCCAGATTTGATTATAACCCGGAAAGGCATCCATGAAGCTTAAGAGATTATGGCCTGAGGTAGAGTCCACTAATAGATCGATCCTCAGGAGTGGGAAGCTGTCCTTGGGGCAAGCTTTGTTGAGGTCTGTAAAGTCTACACACATTCTCCACTTACCAGTAGACTTTTTGACCATCACTACATTGGCCAACCAGTCGGGGTAGTGGACTTCCCTGATGAAATCTGCCTCCATTAACTTATCTACTTCTTCAGCTATGGCCCGGTTCCATTCAGGGGCAAAATTCCTCTTCTTCTGCTTGACCGGCTTCGCAGTGGGGTCTATGTTCAGCCTGTGAGAGATAATGGTAGGGTCAATACCAGACATATCCTCGTGTGACCACGCGAACACATCGACATTCTTCTTTAAGAATTCCGAAAGCTCGATCTTCAACTCTTCTAGCAACTGCGACCCGATCTTCACCGTTCGGTTCGGACCATCAATGGCCACTTCAATTAAGTTTTCATTCGGCTCCGCCCTTTGCGCTACATCCTCATCTTTTATCCCGTAATGAACGGGGAAGGTTTTTCTGGCTCGAGGCTCCTTGAGAGTCTGATTATAACATTGGCGAGCCTCTCTCTGATTTCCCTGTACCACCCCCACTCCGTGGTCGGTAGGGAACTTCATCTTCAAGTGATAGGTGGACGTCACAGCCATTAACTTATTCAGGGTTGGCCTTCCAACAATGGCATTGTAAGCAGATGGTCTATCAACGACCAAGAAATCTGTCATAACGGTCTTCTCCCTAGGGGTCGTACCTGCCGTGAGCGGGAGGGAGATCGTCTCGATTGGAAGGACCTTCTCGCCTGTGAAACCCACCAAGGGAGTAGGAGCCGGAGCCACTCGCTTCTGTTCCATCTTCATCTTTTCAAAAGCAGGAAGGAACAAGATGAGCCGAACTTCCATTATCGACCAGGACGCGGTGGATATTAAAGTTCCCTATCATCGGGGTCACGACCAACGCGTCGTCGTGAGGGTAAAAGACCCCTTCTTCGTCTTTTGGAGAGAATGTAACAGCATCTTGCTCCGTCCTGCGAGCCTTCGAAGGTCTTTCAAGGGAGAGCACTTCCTGAGAGGGCAACCTCCTAGCGTAGGCCCGCCTTGCCAAACTGGAGGTGCCGCCGGCTACGAAACCGCCGGCAATAGTGTGAATCTCCCCAACGGGCTCCCGGCCCCTTTCAGACCCTGCCCGTCGGCAGACGTTGCGGTCGTCATGACGTTCCGCTTCGCTGTCGGCCCGGCGATGCCTTGTCTCACTATCGGCCCTATAACCATCCGTACGATTTCGACGTTTGGGGGGAATGGTTGGACGACGGTGATCTTCGTGTGTACGAGCCTCGTCACGATAATGCCGCTCTGCATGCGGCTTGTCATGCTTCGTTTGCCTATTAGCTACTACGAACCGAGCCAGCTTCCCTCATTTGATCATTCTCTCAATCTCCCACCAAAGGGAGACGCAGTCCTCCGTCTCGTGGCCATGATCCTGATGATAATCACAGTATTTGCGCGTGTCCCGCTTTTCCGGAGGGGCCTGCATTTACTCAGGTCGCCTCAAACCCGGGTCCTTCTTAATCAGGGTGTAAATTTCCGCCACAGTCGTGTTTAACGGAGTAAAATTATACTCTCGTTCAGCGATGGGTTTTTTCTTCTCAGGCAGTTTCTCGCCTTTCTTCGAACTTCTTCCACGGCTGGAGGCCCCCTCTCCCCTGCGAAACTCCTTCTTTTTGGCCTGTTCTTTGGGCTTTGCGTCTCTTTCGGCGTAGATTCTCATCATTTCTTCCTGGTTAATGAATTCCTCGGCCTTCTCCATAAACTCCCGTAGGGTTGTTAGAGTCTTTTTTGCTAGCTCAAGGACGAAAGGCCCTTTATGCCAGAGTCCGTTTATGGCGGCCGTTAAGACCACACTCTCGGACATTTCTTCCGCTTCGACCCTCTCCTTATTGAACCTTTGGAGGTAATCCTTGAGGGTTCAGTCTCCTCCTGCTTCAACGCGAGCATGTACTGTAGTGTGTTTTTGCGCCTCTTCGATGCGAGAAACTGTGTGAGGAAGATTTTTGCCAGATCCTCAAAACTGTCTATGGAACTAGCTGGCAATCCCCCGAACCATTTTGAGCACTGCCCTCCAGGGTGAGAGGGAATGCACGACAAGCTATCTCATCTGTCGTAGCATGCAAATCTATATGGGCCTTATAGGACTTCAAATGACCTACGGGGTCACCTGTCCCGTCGTAGGGTTTAACGGGAGGGACTTTGAACCTTCCAGGAACCGAGTGGCTCATTATACGCGGAGTAAAGACTGAGCGGGCCCGTTGGATGATCGAGTCAACAGCGGACTGCTTCCCTCCCAGCTCACGAAGCGCAGCATCATATTTTGCTTCCAAACCCCTAATTAGGGCATGGACGTCCCCCTGCAGGGGTGGAGGATTAGCCCAAAAATACCCCGGCTCGGGACCCTGGCGATTCTCCCTTTCGAAGTTTAGACGGCGCCCGGCGCCATCTCCGGCGCGACGCTCGTTTCGGGGTTGGTGACGGTGCTGTCCAACACTGGCACGGCTTCCACCCGAACCTTCAGGTGGGCGCTGGTCGCCCGCTTGAACATATTCACCGCTTTGCCATATAACTGGCTCTTCTACATTAATGCTTCCTCCTGCTACCTGGTGGTCTCCGCCATGGAGATCCTCCGCTCGCAAGCTCTCAACGCGTATGTATTCTTCTTCGTCGGGGCTGGTTCCATCAGAGTCTTCTTCAGAGAAATCCTGCCCTTCTGCATGCACCCTGCCGCAGGCGCTGGGGTAAAGCTGGCGAGCGAGGGATGCATTCTTACGCTTGAGATCCTCTATTTCCTTTGCCATTTGTTGCATTTGAGCTTCTGGGGTCTGGGAAGTGGCTCCTGCTATGGAGTCTAGAAGGCAGCAGATTTTCCCTTATCTATGTGAGGAGTTTCCGGGACAAAGNGCTCTCAACGCGTATGTATTCTTCTTCGTCGGGGCTGGTTCCATCAGAGTCTTCTTCAGAGAAATCCTGCCCTTCTGCATGCACCCTGCCGCAGGCGCTGGGGTAAAGCTGGCGAGCGAGGGATGCATTCTTACGCTTGAGATCCTCTATTTCCTTTGCCATTTGTTGCATTTGAGCTTCTGGGGTCTGGGAAGTGGCTCCTGCTATGGAGTCTAGAAGGCAGCAGATTTTCCCTTATCTATGTGAGGAGTTTCCGGGACAAAGGCCTGGAGGCCTCGTCTTTCCCCCTGCTGAGCAAGGGGAGCTTGCGAAGTTTCTTCGATGCCCATCACAATCGGACTTTGGTTTTCCTTTATAGAAAGAACGAAGTCGTTCCCACAGATGGCGCCAAACTGTTGAAACAGTTTCCAACTCCGACTGCACGTGGACCTGAGAACACAGAAAACTTTAGACACAAGAGCTTGCTGGAGGTTGCCGGCGGGGGATAGCTCCGATGCCTAAGTCAGTATTTTCCTTTTCTAGAATCCTTCTCCAAAAACTTAGAGTAGTTTTTAGGTTTTTTGTTATGTACCTCGCACCGAACCTTGTCCCATTTCTTATATAGTTGTGGATTCCCCGAGGTTCATTAATGAACCTCTGTGGTGGGGCCCTAAATTTCTTATTGTCTTCTATACCCATGAGATCCATTAATGACCCTTCCACGTGTCACGTGAATACAGGCCCACGTCATCCGAGCCTTTGTCCGCTTGTCATGTCAATCACGTCCTGTGGGGCAGGTATACCTCGAAAACATGCGGGAACAGCAATCAAGGTCAGCTGCCATAAATGCTAGCCATAAATGGGCCTTGTCCTCTCTCCATCAAGAATCATTACATCCTTTATGCGAGAGCCGAACCTTAAGTGATGGGGGAAAGGTCGGTGCGCTAACCGACCTTTGTGACGGAGATCGGCGAATATATATGCACAGGTTTGGTCCCCTTATCCATGGGCCGTTTCCAAGAAAAGGGGATATGGGCCGACATGGCTGTTTAGGCCCAACCCCCAACAGGGATCATGATGGGGAGAATATATAAAAAAACTTTAAACATCATCATGCGCAGCAGAAAAACAAAAAGCATGTGATCGTAGCATACTTCAAGAGGAAACATAGCATTTGATTATTCTAGAAAATAAAAAATAAAAATAAAAAAGTTTGTTGTTACTTACAAATCGTGTGGGCCTCTTTTAGGCATTTAGAAATATTTGCATGAGGCTTTTAATCCTTCTTTATGCTTGATGTTGATGATCTTCAAAGGTTGAAGAACAATGTCAAGAACGCCAAGAACTTTTAGATCTAAAACACCACAGATCTAAAACACCAAAGAACTTGAAGAACCTTCGAAGAACACGAAGAACAAAGTTCTTCAAACTTCAAATCTTCTTCTTGATGACTGAATATGACTATAAGTATGTACTCACAACTAGAAGCACAAGAACTCTCTTGAATATTTTTCCCACACCCTCAACTAAATTGTAGCTCTCAATTCTTTGTTGTAGTAATTGTGTGTCTCAAAGGTTGTTGGTTGTGCTTCTTATGTCCTCTGTTTATAGATTTAAGTTCACTTGGAGAAGAGGTGGAGAAAATTCTAGAATCCAATTACGGTATGGAATTGGAAAATAAAATTAAATCAAAATCCTAGAAAAATAGGATTACAAGCCACTAGAGGATTTCTCCTCTGGTGGCCGTCGGCCAAGGGGGGAGAAATCCTCCCCATGGCCGACTATGGAGCTAGGGTTTATCCCTAGCTCCTTGTCTTCCTTAGAATTTAGCATTGGCCCCTTAGTTTTACCCCTTTGGCCCAATGCTCCTTTCCCTTTGGACCAAGCTTATGAATTAATTCCTTTGGCCCAAAACTCTCCACACAAGACTTTTAGAAATAAATTCTCTTAGCCCAAATTTTTAATAAAATAAAATAAGCTTAAATAAAATTCAAAGCCTAATTTTATTTAAATAAAAACAACCTAAATAAATAAATCCTTAATAAAATAACTGAGGAACATATTTACCTTAGTCAATTTACATCAGCTCAAGAAGGGACCTGAAGGAAAAATAGATTTAGCTATTTAGTCCAGTGTGAAATCTTGTCATTAATGACTCATCACACCTAACTAAAATCACAAATGATTCCGCTAAACAAATGTGACTGAACTCTAATTCATATTTTGATAATATACAATTAATCTTTCGTAACATACTTATTCAACATAATACCCCTCCATGGAACTTACTCCATAATTAAAACAAAGATGATTAACTATCACTTTGTTACACTATATCTTTTTCCTTAAGTCATCCTGGATCCAAACTTCATGTTTTATTTCATTGTACCCTATTAGATTTATCTCACCCTTGTACATCCGTTTCAAGTAAATTCCACTGAAACCCACTTAGGCCTGAGATACAAAATAAAACATTCTTATCAATCCTAAAACAAGGGGAATGTTTCTTATCTCTTTGTTTAACCAACAAAGGATTTGGATTCCTTCTTGAAGAGAGATCTTCCACAATGCTTCATGTCTATCACCCAATGCATAGAGATGTTGACCAAGTCAACTGGTCCTCACTCCATTATACATCAAAGTGATATTCACTCAGACATCTGGTTCACTAACTTATCAAGATTAAGAGTAATAGCTATAAGTTGTCGTGCACGTACATTTATTCTTTCTAACAGTTATTAGAAAGAATAATGACTCACGTGGTCCTGTTCAATGTATAGCCCTGTACATGTATCCGACCTTGCTATTACACTATTATGTCAACCTGAAGTCTATCCCTGCTTCACTGGATCAAGACAAATCACCATAGTTGACCATGATATAGTCTAAGGTAGAATGCCCAGTTCCACCTTATGACTATGACCATAAACACTTTATAGATTACAAGGATCCTTTAACTATGATCTTTCTGTGTGCTAAAATATTTTACTCACACCATAGTCAAATACAATGTAACCTACAGACTTTTACATACATATATCGGCTGAATATTCAAAACACATATATGTTATGTAAAACCCTAATGGATATGCCCAATGTTCTATAATCAATCAGGAAATAATTAATCAACATTCATTACAACAAATATAATCCCATGATCAGTTGAAGTTTTGGATACCAGTTCTAACAATCTCTCACTTGTCCACAATTCCAATTTGGACACTTATCTGTAACCCATTTTAATCACACAGTAAACCCAAAGTTTTACAATGGCAAGTACCCTAGTGAAAAAGTTTTTACAAAACTTAGTCCCCTTTAGAAGTACGCCTATCTTTGTCATCTCCTTATGGATTATCTTTAAGAGACATCACATATTTTTAAGATAACATTTGCACTAGAAGTTGCAAACCTCCTTTAATCTTCTAGTGGGACTGACAACTTAAATTGTCACAACGATCTGTTGTATTCCTCTCATTTACTTACTGTGTTAGTTTGAAAATAATCAGTCTTACTTTTAATGACACTTTATGACAGCTTCGTCAACAATCCATTGGATTTTGACCATTGATAACTTTCTTACATCATTAGTCCATGATGTAGGACCTTTATCAATATTGGGTATTATTGTTCCTTTATCTTTAACATCTATACATTTCATGTTGTTCTATCAATGCATTGATATTCTAACAACATGAATGCATGCATATCTATGCCTTTGGATCTTTAGCTAAAATTTGTCTGCTTGTATCCTTTTAAAGATACCAATGTCATATATGACATCTATTCTTTAAATAGACCAAGTATGGCTTTGGTAAAAGTATTTTCTCATAGTTGATCCTCATCTTTCTGAGAAAATATTTTACTACCAATACCTTGAAGGTTTTATCCTCCCTGTGTATCATAATCTCATTTTGTAGACTAATGTTCAACATCTGAGTGTTGATGCCCTGAGGCATCTTTACAAAATGTCAGACTTAGTTGGATGGCCAACTAACATAACTATTATCCACATCCAAAATATATTGGAATATAATTCAAATAAGAAAATTATATTCCCACTACAATATGGACATACTAGATGTTATTTAATAATATCCGAAAATGTTTTACAACATTTTCTAATTACCCTTCCTTAGTATCTAAGTGATCCCTTTTAGAATATCCTTACTCCCTTCAGAGTCTTATGAATGACATCTTCCAGCCATATTTACATAAGTTTGTATTGATTTTCTTCAATGATATACTTATCTACAGTTCGTCTCTTGATAATCATTTATGTCATCTCTGAATTGTATTCTCTTTACTTCAACAACATTCCCTCTTTGTGAAAAAGTCCAAGTGCAGCTTTGCAAGTCCCGCAATAGAATATCTTGGCCACATTGTGTCCAAAGATGGTGTAGCTGCAGATCCCTCTAAGATTCAAGCCATGGTGGAATGGCCTATCCCGAAGACCATTAAAGCTTTGTGAGTGTTCTTAGGTTTGACAGGCTATGACCGTAAGTTTGTACGAGATTATGGCAAGATAAGTGCCCCCTTAACAGCCTTGCTCAAAAAAGAGGCCTTCCGCTACAATTGAGGCCACAAAAGAAGCCTTTGACAACCTCAAGTATGCAATGACCACCACACCAGTGTTTGCCTTGCTAGATTTCACTAAAACTTTCGTCATTGAGAGTGATGCTTCCGGGGCTGGCATAGGCATAGTACTTATGCAAGAGGGTCAACCACTCACCTTTACCAGCAAGGCGTTGTCCCCATTACACCTCAATCTGCCAGTCTACGACAAGGAGATGCTAGCTGTCGTCCATGTTGTTACCAAATAACGACCTTACTTAATCGGTCGTCAGTTCCAAATACGAACCGATCATCGTAGCTTGAAGTATTTTATGAAACAACGAATCTCCTCCATAGAACAACAGAAATGGGTAACCAAATTGCTTGGATATGACTATGAGATAGTCTACAAAAAAGGGGTTGAGAATTTGGTGGCCGACGCACTCTCGTATCCCAGAGCATGCAAAGCTCCATACTATATCTACACCCACTTGGCCCACTTTTGAGCTCATTAAGGAGGAACAACATAGTGATCCTAAGCTCCAAAAGATTTTTCAGCAGCTGACCCAGGACCCTTCTTCCATCCCACATCCATTCATTGGTCATGGACCACCTCCGTTACAAAGGAAGGATTATCTTGGCTACCAACTCTGCTCACAAAACTACCATTTTGCATGAATTACATGCAACCCCTAGTGCTGGTCATTCCGGGTTCCTCCGGACCTACAAACACATCTCACGACTATTCTATTGGAAGGGAATGAAGCAATTTGTGGCTGAGTGCGTAGTTTGTCAATGATAGAAAGGTGAAACCATAGCAAGTCCTGGACTCCTACAACCATTGCCAATCCCTTCTGACACTTGGGTTGATATATCAATGGACTTTATCGATGACTTACCATTCTCCCATGGTAAAACTACTATCCTTGTGGTGGTGGACCACCTAACGAAGTATGCTCACTTCTGTCCAATTGCCCATCCCTACACAGCCTCGACTATTGCACTGCTCTTCGTGGATAACATTGTCAAATTACATAGAGTTCCTTAGTTGATCGTAAGTGATTGAGATAAGATTTTCACTTCTCACTTTTGGAAGGAGCTTTTTTGCTTGCAAGGCACTCAGTTGAAAATGAGCACCTCCTATCATCCCCATACTAATAGACACACAGAGGTGGTGAACCAGTGTTTGGAGAATTACTTGCGCTGTTTCACGGGAGACAAGCCCAAGGAATGGGTATGGTGGCTCCCATGGGCCGAATGGTGGTATAACACCACTTATCACTCTGCTACCAAAATGACTCCTTTTGAAGCAGTTTATAGATGACCTCCTCCAATTCTACCAACCTACACTACCGGCTCGTCCATGGTGGATCAAGTCAACCATGTTCTTCAAGATCGTACTCAAATCTTAAGGCTTCTCAAAGATAATCTTATTGCCGCACAGTCCCGCATGAAGCATCAGGCTGATAAACACCGGAGTGAACATAACTCTTAACATTAGTGATTGGGTCTTTCTCCGTCTCTAGCCTTATCGCCAAATCTCTATTCAGGTGCGATCCTCCATGAAGCTCTCACCACGTTTTTATGGGCCATATAAAGTATTGGAGCACATTGGACCTGTCGCCTATCACCTTGACGTTCCACCTAACTCCAAGATCCATCCAATTTTCCATGTTTCCTGCCTCAAAAAGAAATTGGGCAAGCAAGTCCTTTCCCAACAACACTTGCCAGACATTACCTCTACAGGAGAAGTACGTGTCCAACCAGCTGCCATTTTGGATCGTCGGATTGTCAAACGCCATAATTGAGCTGCTGTTGAAGTTCTCATCCAATGGGCCCACTTGGCCCTCGAAGATGCCACATGGGAACCATATGAGGCAATCAAAGAACGGTTTCCTGACTTCCTTTGTACTCAACCTTGAGGACAAGGTTGTTTTTAAGGGTGGAGGAATGATAGGATTCCCATTCTCAAACCTTCTTTTCACTTAGTCCCGATGCTTGGCTTCTACAAGATATAGTGTTTCCATTTAATGTTTGCTAGTTACAATATTTTCATTAATTAATTTCTGCAAGTTTCAATGTTTTTAGGTTAAATGCATTTAGCTTGTTTGTCCTTATATAATACTGTAGATGCCGTATGGCAAAAACATTCAAAAAGAATTACTTTTGCTTGAAGCAAATATTAGAGACGATCTCCTCGAAGTAATCATTCCTTTCTCTTCCTTTCTTATTTTTTCTGATTTCTCCAGGGTCTTATGACAAGAGAGAGAGGGAGGGAGGGAAAAATGAGGATGAAATGAATTGAAAATCTTAAACTGTATGCGGTTTCCAATTCTCTTTTTTTTTTTTAAATCCGGGTTAACTAGCAAAATTGCGGATAAAATGCGGTTAAAATTCTCGTAGGTAACATTACTCTATTCTCTATGTTGTTTTCCTTAAACAATTGGCTTTTAAGTCAAATCTTGACACGTAAAACAAGGTTGAAAGTATCCAATATACCAATAATTTCAGGCTCAAAACCATAATTGACTTAATTAATTAAAAAAGGAAAGTTCTTTTACCGACTCTCTCTGTTCCTCTTTCAGTTATATCCACGAAATTGAGCAAAACCCAATTAAAACCCTAACAACTCAGTGACCGACTCAGCCATGGACGAGTCCAGACCTTCTCAGTCCTCTCCCTCTCCCCCTCTCTCACCCATGAGAATCGCCGGCTCGGACCTCGACTCGCCGCTCGCGACGGCCGAGTTCCTGACCCGGCAGGAGCTCCTGAAGCGGCGATCCAGGCGAGCCAGGCAGCTCGCGCGGTGCTACAGGGCTCACTACTGGGCGCTGATGGAGGAGCTGAAGGCCAAGCACAAGGAGTACTACTGGATGTACGGGAAGAGCCCGTACAAGGAGGAGGCGGAGGAGGAGGAGGATGAGGAGGACGGTGATTGTAGGAAGAGTAGGAGGAAGGAGGGGAGCGGAGGGAACGAGGAGGAGGAGGCGACGGAGACTATAGAGATCAGGAGGTGTGAGGTGACGGGGTGTAAGGCCAAGGCCATGGCGTTGACGAGGTTCTGCCACGCGCACATACTCTCGGATTCCAAGCAGAAGCTCTATAAGGGGTGCAGCTATTGCATCAAGAGGTAATATTTTTCATTATGTGTTGGATTTGTTTGGGGTTTTGTGGGAATTTGATGGTGGTGTTGGTTGGTGTTTGGTTTTGGGGACGTGCGTTGTGTTGTGGGTTGGGCTTGCCTAATGGAAATAAAGGTGATGAATCTTGTGCAGTAATAAAATGCCAACAAGAAAATAGAGGAATATGTTTGTAGGTTCATATATAACATAAAAACATGTAGGTTATATGTACACATATGTTCGTAGGTTTGTGTGTGTCAGATCAACCTCATGGGTTTGTTTGTATTCTTTCTTACGCCTCTGTGTGTGTTCTGTGTAGGGTGATTATGGTTGTTGTTTGGTTGGTGAGAAATCTGAAGAAAGGTTAGTTTAATACACACAAATGGAGAGAGAGGGAGTGGGAGAGGGATTTGGGCTTAAATGTGGTGTTGGTCTTACCTTCCCCTTTGATTGAGAAAGAAATTGACTTGGAGAGAGAATTATGTTTTGGGTCATCTGTTTGATACTAGTCTTTAATTGTTGGTTTTCAAGCATAAGCTATAGAAGGTTTGTGATTGTGAGACTCAGAGCTTTGGTTTCATTGCTGATTTGGATTCTCATTTTTTTTCCCAGTGGGGGATCCTGCCCTTTCACTTACTGGTTGCTACTGCTTTATTCTCTTTCGTTGGATAAAACAATGAAAAGATTGGTATTTGGTTGACTTGCTTATTGGGCATTTTGCCTTATTTTAGTTTAGCATCTACTCTGTTTTTCCTCTATATGATAAAAAGGATGAAGGAAGTGCATAAAAATCAGAATGCCGAAGTTGCTGGAGATTGTGTTATGATAAATAGTTTAGATATATGGGATTGAGATCAAGTTTGTTTGATTACAGGTGCTGAATTGACATTAGTTAGTGTAGTGGAGGGTGGGTCAAGAATTATGTGAGAGAACTAATGAGTGTACTGGGTCCCCAGAGTAGCTATAATGACCTTGGTGCTTTGGAATTAGTGTAGAACATCTTCATGTAGATATTGTACTGAAGCTGGTTCTTTTAGCAGAAGTATCCTGATCTTGGTATTTGTGGTTCACTTTGCTCAATGTTCACAATATTAGAGCTAGAGTATTCACTTGATTCATGATTCATGATTCATTAGGGAAGAATCTAAGCATATCTATGAAAATTATGGTGTGAATCTCAAATATTATAGACAAGAACTGCACTAGGAAGATGAGCAATTTTTTTTATTGGTATTTTGGAAGGAAGCTTTCTCTTGTGTATCATATGGTGTATTTGGTGAGAGAGAATGCACAGAATTTTGAGGCATGTGAATTATCCATGCGGAAGTTAAAGTTTCTCTAATTGTGTGCTCTCTATGATTGGACCAGGGCTATGAGTTGTTTCTCCTACTCAAAGTTTTGGGAGTTTATTGGTCTTTCAAATTTCAAATGTTAGTTTTTTTCCTTTCAAGTGCAGAGCCACATTAAGACCAGGGGGGCCATCCCCTCTCCCCCTCCCTCTCCTCCTCTTATCCTGGTAAATTTTTTGTATCACTTGGTAATCTAATGAAATTCACTAGTCACACCACCCACTCCCCCTTTTCCCTCCAAAATGTTTTAAATTCGCATTATGCCCATCTTAATGTAAGAAATTTGATAGATGCTACCAAAACAAATTAAGTCTTAAAGCCGTAGGAAAACCATCATGCCCAGGAGCCTTGTCATTGTTCATACCTTTTACCACCTCAAGAACCTCTTGCTCCTCAAACAGGCTCTCTAGCCTAGCAGCTTCCACCACTTCTATGGAATAAAAAGCAAGATCATCCAGTTTGGGCGTTGTTTGAGGAGTAGGAGGTTCTTGAGGTGGTGAAAGGTATGAACAATGACAAGGCTCTTGGGCTTGATGGTTTTGCTATAGCTTTCTTTCAAGCTTGCTGGAATGTTATCAAGGTAGATGTTAGGGGGGATGTTCCATGACATCTATGCTTGTAGTAAGTTTGAAAAAGTCTCAATGCCACCTTCATCGCTCTCATCCCAAAGAAATACAAGGCTATTGACCTTAAGGACTTCCGGCCTATTAGCCTTGTGAGTGAAATTTATAAGATTATTGCCAAAGTTCTTGCCAATAGATTTAGAAGGGCTGTGGAAAAGATTATTTTGAAGTCCCAAAATGCGTCTCTTCAAGGTAGGTATATTCTTAACTCTGTTCTCATTGCTAATGAATGTGTGGATAGTAGAATTAGATCTGGTGAACCAGGGGTGATTTGCAAACTTATGATTTCATGAGTCATATTCTTTGGAGAGTGGATGTGTAACACCAATTCATATGAAGTCAGAGAGTATCAAACTAGCATCATCTTTTATAATGGAGAATGCTCCCGCTGTTGGTTTTCTTGTTTACCTATGCAAGGGTGAAAACATGCTTAAGCGCGAAAACATGCTTAAGCTTTGATGCCTAGGCTGCATTAGGTAGTCCTTCAATTTTTTTTTTTTGCCTTCTACTCCTTTATTGTCAATGATTACTCTTGCTGTTTTATTGTTGAAGATTAGTTATGTATAGTTGTACTGAGACAATAAGCTCTAGCTTTAAGGGCACATCGTACCATTAGAGCATGTGTCAGTTACCATGATTAAAAAAAAGTGTATGTTTGTAACTAACATCTAGAGTTTATAAAAACCCTTGAATCCACCGGGTGCCCTATAATCCGCTAGCAAATTCTTGAATCCAACCACTAGATTTCAGGTGGGGGATAGTTCCAGGATCAGCTTTTGGCATAAGTGGTGTGGAGAAGTAGTTAGCTTTTCCAGTCTTTTATGGCATTGCTTGCGAGAAGGACGCCTCTATTGTAGCTAATTTGGAGTTTTTGGGTGGCTCCAACCAGTGGAATGTGAACTTTGTCAAAGCGGCGCATGATTGGAAGGTGAATGTTTTTGCCTCTTTTTTCCAGGTGTTGCACTCAGTCTCCGTGAGAAGAAGATGTAAAGATCAGCTGTGGTGGGCCTCTTCGAAAAGAGGATTGTTCAAGGTCAAATCTTTCTACAGTTCTTTGGCTTCTACTGAAGGTAGTTGCTTTCCTTGGAAGAGTATATGGCGGACTCCGGCTCCCTTAAGAGCGGTCTTTTGGTTGGCGGCTCTAGACAAGACCCTCACCTTGGATAATCTCAGGAGGTGACACGTCATCGTGATGGATAGATATTGCATGTGTAAGAGTGAAGTGTCTGTGGACCATCTTCTTCTTCATTACGAAGTGGCTTCTGCTATTTTGAGCGCTTTTTTCAGTCGCTTTGGATTGTCCTGGATATGCCTAGGCATGTTGTTGACTTGTATGACTGTTGGTGGTCCTCTAGTAGGCCAAGGAGTGCAACGGTGTGGAAAATGGTGTCCAAGTGCCTCTTTTGGTGTTTGTGGAGGGAGATGAATGTTAGAAATTTTGAGGGTAGAGAGGTCGCTGGGGGAAATTTTATTTTTGTTTTTTGAAATATTGTATTTATGGACGGCTCTATCGCTTAGTTTTAGTGACTTCCTTGTTCGTTTTGCTCTCCCTAGTTATGTGTTTCTTTTTGTATACTTCATGTGTACTTAGTGACGTCTTACGTTTTTTCTGAGTTTTTAATGAGATTGACTTATTATTTATCAAAAAAAACATTCTTGAATCCAAAATGAAAAAAATATTATATATATCTTTCAAATCACATAATTAGCCCCGGTATCATGTGATGTGTCAACTTTGGACCTCTTGCGAAGATACAATAGGTTTGTGCTCTTAGTTTACAATTCAAATTTTGATAGACTAGATTTACAAAATGAGATATATGCTGGTGATACTATATTTGCTAAATAGAGCAGTGAGGTTAGATGAATAATTTTGGTGCTGAGCTTTTAAATTCAGAGTTTTCCTAATGTCAAGAGGAAATATACTCTAAATAGATGGGATATGTACTGCCGATATTTTTTTTAATTGCAAACTGCCTTTCTTTTTGTTCTCTATATTGGATATTTCTCTTCTAGTCATACTGTTTTGTTAATGATATGTTTGCCTATGCAGTACACAGACAGGGCCTATTCTCTGTTGTAAGCCTGTACTGAGATCCACAGTTCCTCTTCTCTGCTCCAGTCATATGCAAGTCGCAGAAAAACATCTCATTCGAGCCCTGAAAAGGGGAGGTCTTAATATCTCTTCAACTAAAAAGCTTGCTCCAAAGTTCCATACCCTAGTTGCTGAATGTGTTCGCCAAATTCAAACTAAAAGAAGAGCTGCACTAAAGGCAACTATAGGTCAAGTTCAGATTGAAGAGGAAATGAGGTAGGGCTCCTAATTGTGGAGTAACTTTTTTATCTGTATAGGATTTGAGCTGTTGGCTGAGCAGAAAGACGCCAATAATTTTGGGGTGAGGACTATCTCTGATTGGTGGAGCAAGAGTAAGATTTGGATGGTACATCGGACTTCTTTGACTTGGAAGGCAATGCTTTGTGCATAATCAAGGTATTTCCTTCATCTTGACGGTTATATGATATTCCTATAATGAGAGAATGCGGCTGATGCACATCATTATATAAAGGTAGAATGATGAGGCATGTGCCGAACAAAATGTATAATGGTGAGAATATAGTAACGATGCATTGTTTCTTGTATTCATTTAATAAACAAAATGTGGGTGCGGGGTCATGTATCAACTTGTGGTTGATCAGATATATGTAACCTCACCTTGAAGTGTCAAGCAACCTGGCCCTGCCCCTTTTACCTCATATGTTGTATTAAATGACTGATTGATGGCCATCGGTCATAAACTAGAGATACACTATACCAAATGTTGTTAGAATTGTAATATAATAAAAGTTCAGGAGCTCTCTGGTCATGCTTGGTTTCATACTGTAATATTATTGATTTTGCATACAACTTTTAGTAATTACTGATGCTTTCTCCTTGATCACCAAAGTTGCAAGTTTTCTCTTTATCCTTGAAGGTGTAAGTCTGAAGCAAGGAAATGACCCTTACGGTTTAACTATTTGGATTCAGAAACTGCAGCTACAATTGAGTGGTATATACTAAATCATCATAGAGCAGGCGATCTGGCATTTGGATTCTGCACATTTGCCTTCAGCCTTGTATGACAAGAATAATAACCAGGTTATGAAAATCTGACATTTGGATTCTGCTCAAAAATGTGCAAGTGTATATAGTGCTAGTCGACATTAAGGTAATCTTGCATTTTTTTTTTTTTTTTATTTGGGGGGATTGCAACAAATATGAGTTTTCTAGGCGCATATAGGTGGTTAATCCATTCAAATCCAGTTCATCATATACAGAAGGGCAGATTTTGATGGGAAATTTTAGAAATACTTACAATTGCGACAATCAGAGTTCTAAAAGCCTCTGCTGGCAGTTGGCACAGCGTTATATAATATATATGTCTGATCAACCTGGAGGAACATCAAACTGCTTTCTATGTACTTGGAAGAGTTCTGATGGTCCCATATGCACGCATATAATTAAAGAGTAAAATTACTATATCAACTTTTCATTTCACTTCTATTTTGTTGGGTTGATGTTCCAGTGTCGGCTTTTAGATTTGCCTCTATTAAAAAAGGAAAAAAATTCAAGGATTGATGGGCATGGCCATATTAATCCGGTGAAATGGGAGTGGGATGAGAGTTGAGCATTTAGAATTAATTATAATTAAATGGTTCTTATGGGGGTGGTATTTCAAAACAAAAAAAAAATTTGTACATGTTCCAATCATCGTTAACTGAATAATCTATATATAGACTATATTAATTTTATATAGGATATTTGGGACAAGAAAACTTTTATCCCATCCAAACGACGGAAAAATTAAATGGGTAAATTAGCAGCTTCAATGGATTTGAAGGGATTAATCATGATGGAAAATGGGTAAAATGGGGTTTGAGAACTTGAGGATTTGGAGTATAATCGATCCAAATTATATGGTAGCATAATTTGCAGTTTGTGGGATGGCAAAAGTTGTTTTGGAGATTCTGCAAACATTTTTCTTGGTCCAAACTGAAAATATGCCGCCAGAGATTTACAAAGCATGCTGTTTAAGCACAATATGAAGAGCGAAGATAACACTGGCAAGGTTTCCATTCTTCTCTTGCATGGAAGATAACTCCAATTCATTAATAAGGGCTTGTCTTTGTTTTTTGAATTAGTGAGTGTGAATTAGCCTTCAAATTGTTTTTTGGCCTAATTACTTCGGGATTTGCCCCTTCATCCTGTCGCAAGTAATGCGTAATTTAATTTGCGGATTTATTAAACTGAAAGAGAATCCAACATCCTTTCTTTTTTTGCTTTTTAAATGCCATTATGGCAATATTTTTTCTATGTATTAAAATTTGGAGTGGTTTTTTTTTTTTTATTAACTTTATTGGATACGGTACCTATAAAATGGGTGGTACAAAACTCTGAGGTTTTTTTAATTAAAAAAAAAAAATTAATCTGAAGTATTTAAATATAAGAAATGATGGTTCCTTTTCATCAAACAAAATCGAAGATTGTGGAAGTCGTATTTTGCTGCATCCGAAATGCTTTGACAATTCAACGGGCGCACCAAATTCTTCGGCGGAAGCCGCAGTTTATTATTGCAAGGCATCGCATGGAATATGTTTTATATTCTTTTTTTGTATGAAAATGACCGACCATCCTATGGGTTTATATTTTATTTCATAAATTAAACAAATATATATATGATCACATTATCTAAAAAATTAAATGAGTTGGTATTATATATATCATTAAATGTAATAAAATAAAATTTTTGACATTAAATATCTTGAAATATTAAAATATATCCATGACATTCAACATTGAAATATTCTGGAAATCTCATATATATATATATATATATATAGGGGGGAAGCACGTTAATTTTTGAGAGAAGATTATAGGAAGAATAACAAGCAACTCTTATAGGAAATGAGCAACTCTTTTTCAAACCTTTTTTTTTTTTTTCCAATAAACCTTAATTAAACCCAGGTATGTGAAGCCCATTCAAGCATCCAATTATATATCAAAAGGGATCAATGGTAATGCTTTGATGCCCAATTTATGTTTGATTAACATAGGGTTTGGTGCACTCATACTCCTAACATCCATGTAAATTATGTATAATTTATCTACTTTTCCTATTTTCAAATGAGAGAGAAATTCATATTGATTTTTTTTTTATCAATATAAATTATATACTGTTGCAGCTCAAAAAATATTGAGCTATTTTTTTGTTACAAAACTAACCAAAATAACTTTTTACTATTTTATTAAACCCAATGTAAGTGCTTTAAAGCTCTCGAGGATTGATATGGGTTTCTATCTTTCCTAAAATTATTTAGGTTAAGCTTAGGGTCTTCCTTCCAAAGTTCTAGCTCTTTTTATTTTTTATTTTTTTTTAGTGGCAGTCCATGATGTCTCTAAAAAAAAAAGTATTCTTTGGGCTTTGGTTTGACTTGGACATCACTATAATTGGGCAGTTACTTGGACTTTCTACAAATCTAAAATATCATGGTCATTTAGGTCCTTTTGAGCCCAATGAATAAGGAGAATGATGCTCTCCATTTTATTTCCGTTCCTTATTCAAGAGTCAAGACTCCAAAAGGGGCAAAATTGTCCAAAAAATAAATTGACAATTTTGTCAACTCTTATAATAAGGAATCGGCTCCTCTCCCCATTTCATTGGATCCTATTCTAACCTAGAGTTGTTGGACTAAATATTCCTAGTAGACTCAACAAATTTTATTAACCAATTTAATTGAAAAAAAAAAAAAAAAAAAAAATTTATTTTTTTATTTTAACTATCAATTTTTTTAAAACGCCTTTAACAACCTCAGCAAATTAACAATACATTATTATTATCCTATTTAAATATTATTTTTTTAAAATTTCTTTATTATTTCTCAAATATTAATAATTTTTGAATGTTTGTTTTTTACTAATAGTCATATTTTTAAATATTTATTATTCTAATGGTCATATTTAAAAATATAAAATAAAATAAAATAAAATAAAAAAATTTAATGATCATATTTTTAAAAATTTGTCTCATGAAGGAATAAAAATAAAAGAAATGAAAATGTTTTTTTTTTTTCTCATCTCTGCAAACTCCAATGCGAGAGAGACTGGCGAATGAATTATGAAGGAAGAAAATGAGAAGAAAAGGGAAGAAAAAGAGATGGTACGTGCATGGGAAAGAAAAGAAGCAGAAAAAGAGAGAGAAAATAGAAGGGAGAGAGAGAAAATATTGGGCTCGTTTGGCATATCGGTTTTTGTTTTTGTTTTTAAAAATTGTTTTTGAGAACAAAAATATAAAACAATTTTCTATTATTTTTTCGTTAATAAAGCGTTTGGTAAACTGTTTTCGAAAACGACATAAAACTAGTATATTTTGTTTGGACAACTGTTTTAAAAATAATTTATATTTTCACACACTGATTTATTAAAAAATTTGTAACAACTCAATTTCACCAATACCAAAAAATAAGCTAAACTATAGGACCCAAAACCAATCAAATTGGTAATATGTATGTATATATATATACTATGGAATATAACCTAGTAAAATATATAAGAGAGAGAAATTATCATGAAAATGAAGCAGATGTTTGTAAATGAACAAAGTTACTTGGGATATACTCTGACTCAGTTTAATTAGGTTTGGATCAAATTTGACTCAATTATTAATTAAACGGAATGTTTATGAACACAAAATAGGCTCAATTATTAAATTATGCATACTCATTTAAACTCAATTTGTCTCGGTTAACGTTTGTAAACAAGCTCGTATATATGTTATACTTATATGTTATAATGCTATGCGTTATAATTTATAAGTATATTAAATAATTTATGATATATGTTATATAATATTATCATTATGTCATAAGTATAGTAATATTAAATAATATAAGTATGCAAATAATTGAATTAAAAAAAAAAAGGTATGTAAATAATTAAATATAATATTTATATATTATATGTATAAGTATATAAATATATATTATATGCATAACAATATATATAAAATCTTTCTTAACTGTGGAAAAAAAAAAAAAAAAAACAAAGAAGATTAAATGAAAACACCAAAAATTATTTTCGGAAACATGTATAAGTTGTTTCCAAATTTTTGTTTTTTGGTGTTTTTTGTTTTTAAAACGGTTGCCAAACGCACATCAATCAATACAGAAACGTGTTTCGCTATTTTGGAAACAGAAAACAAGCAACCAAACAGGCCCTTAGTTTTTTAATACTTTGGTGAGTATATAGTTCCAAAAATGCTATTTTGTTGAATCCACTAGAAGTGCTTTTAGACTCTTTGACAGGCTTGACAATGTTCTGGAATGGGTCAATGTTAGGCCTCTTATTGAAGGTCCAACACAAGACACCTTAAAAAATTGACTAATTGTCACTTGGGTTGGGGCCTCATGTTGGGCCACTTATGCAACTCTAACGGCCGGGCCCTCACTAGTGGTTGTTGGGTTGTCCAAGCCCTTTTTAATCGGTAAAATTTCAATCCAAAAGATGGGCCTTAAGGCCTCAAATCAGGCCCAAACCGAACTGCCCTCAATCTAAAATTTCCAGATTTTCTAGCGAGGGCCTAAAACATAGTACAGTTTAAAGGTCCCAAAAGTTCAGATCTTTCGAGAGTACAAATCTGTCCAAAAGACAGATTTACTGTTTTGCCCTTTTAGTTCTAATGGGCCTTCTACTTGGCCCAAATGCGCAAAACTTGGTCCAAAGTTCAAAGGGACACATCCTAAGGCCTTCTAATCTCTGTCGTTTTGCTAATGAGATGGCCTAGAAGAATTGATGCAACCAAATCGGATTAAGGTGGGTCTTTCACTAGTAAATGGGACCATCATGAGTATTAGCTTTGATTGGACCTCGGGGACAAGATCCTTTTAAGGGAGGAGAAATGATAGAGATAATATTGCTTGACAGTCTACTAGAAAGGGACCATCCTTTTAAGGGACCATCATAAGCAATCCCCTTAGATGGCAGTCTACTAGAAATCTCTTTAAGAGATTAACTAACATTTTTTTAAAAAAAATCAAATTGAGTCCACCTCTTCATTAATATTTCTTGCCAGTCTACTAGAAAGGGACCATCCTTTTAAGGGACCATCATCAGCAATCCCCTTCGAAAAGGGGATTGCTTGGCAGTCTACTAGAAATCCCTTTAAGAGATTCACTAGTATTTTTTTAAAAAAAAATAAAAAATCAAATGGGACCCACCTTTTCATTAATATTGCTTGGCAGTCTACTAGAAAGGGACCATCCTTTTAAGGGACCATCATAGGCAATCCCCTTCAATAAGGGGATTGCTTGGCAGTTACTAGAAATCTCTTTAGGAGTTTAACTAGCATTTTAAAAATAAAAAATAAAAAAAATCAAATGGGGCCCACCTTTTCAATGAAGAGGTAGGCCCCATTTAATTTTATTTTATTTTTTTAAAAAAAAATGCTAGTTGATCCCCTAGAGAAATTTCTAGTTGATGTTTAAATATTAGTCGATAATATTAGGGTGACATAGAAGATTAAATTATTTTGAAGAAAAATGCTATAAATCCAATGATGATTTTGAAAAATATAAGAATGGGAGAATGACAAAAGAATAATGTAGCATTTCCCTATTTTAAAATAGGATTGGAGTTTGTTTGAAATCTTATTATTTTAGGTGTTATCACTTATCCAATTGCAGTATATTTAAAAACACTTTGGTTGTAAATAAAGGAATCAGAGAAAATATTTGTGAAAGTTATGGTATTCTCTCATCCTTATTGAAGTTTTTTAATTTCTCTTACTCAAAAGAAGCTTTTGTAGTGTTCTCCTACCCAAAGTAAAGAACTATTCGAAAGCCTTTCTTCGTCGAATTAAAAAATTTCTTATCACTTTACATTTTTTTGGGAATAAAACTAAGACTTCAAATATAAACGAATGTTTATCTCCATGATTAATGCACACAAACTTCTTTAAATTTCTCCAAAATTATCATCGTATATTGCACTCCCTACAGAAATATTTAAGACCGAATTAGGAGAGAGTTAGTTAGTTAGGCTTAATTAAGCTAGAAATATTGCATTAATTCCCTATAATGGGCCCTTTAATTTAGTCCGAATTTTTTTTTAAAAAAAAAAAAAAAAAAAATTAGACCGAATTAGGAGGCCAGGAGTTAGTTAGGGGTTTGTATTATTAATTAGTGATTTGAAGTCAATTTTTCATAATTGTTGCTTTCACATCATCAACCGACATGTTTTGGGCTTTAATATTATATTATATTCATGTGCATGCCTGATCACCACGTCTCTCTTGGAAGCATAATTTAAGCATGCATACATGCAATATTTCAAGCTTCTCTCGATCACCTTTTGATTTGCAGAAATATATATATATAGTTACAATTTTGTGTGCACATCATTTGATTTAATGCCCGTCGGGGTCCCCACGAGTAGTGAGTTGGGGGTTTTCTAACTCATAAATATGAGGGTCGATCAGCCTCCTATATTGGTATTCCATAAATGTAGCCTCGGCTGTGTTTCGCCAACTGTATATATCAATATTTCATATCACACCACCACTGAAATGATGCATACACTTCTTTAATTTATAAACTTTAATTATACAAGATATTAACATGAAATTCAAAATAAAAAATAAAAAAGTAGCAAACAAAATATTATTATTAACTACCAACCGTGCAATCATGTAATAACACAAAATTATCTAAAGAGACGAAAGCATAAAAGAATTAATTAAAGACATAAAATTAAAGTAGTTCGGCTTATGGTTTACGTTCACTTGTCAAAGCCTTTTCTTAATTACATTTTTTCTTGATTATTTAATTATATACAAAATTCTATTTATAGAATAAGAGTCCAAACATTACATGTCTCTTCTATTTTTTTTTTTTATTGTAACTCTTGAATTATTACAACCAACTCTTATATCTTGAGTTCTTGTAACTTTTGACTCTTACACTTATTATTGCAACCCTTGTTTCAATAATTCACACGTACTCTACCACACAATTCTTCCCAACCAAAATGTATAGCTTGCCCTAGCTAGCCTTTGAATACACAAGCCTGTCTCCTTTATCAACAAAACCTACTCAACCACTTCTGAAATTATAGCAACCCGGCATAATCATGAAGAAATTCATGATACTCACTGTTCTACAGTGACGTGTGACGACGTGCCAGTCCACATGGTCCTGTTCTATTCATGACAACCAAAAAATCATGCATTTTTATCCTTTCAACTTCACCCTACCTCATACGTTATATATATATATATATAATGCAAGAAGATTGCTAGCTTGTAAAAATATAGCAATTAACCGCAAAAAGAAAACCTAATATGGGAACACAAATATACCAAGGACTCGTCGAAGACCTCAAGGTCAGCATCCATGGTTCGTCTATAGTCTTTCCCAGCCAACAAACAGAGAGAAAATCCATGTTCTTATCAAACATAGACAGAGTTTTGAATTTCAGCGTCGAAACCGTACATTTCTTTCAATCCAACAAAGACTTTCCTCCCCAGACAGTGGCGGAGAAGCTGAAAAACGCGCTGGCAAAGGCACTGGTGCCGTACGATTTCCTAGCCGGAAGACTGAAGTTTAATCCCGAAACGGGGCGTCTTGAGATTGATTGCAATGCTGCGGGCGGGGTTGGGTTTGCGGAGGCTTGTAGTGAGTATTCGCTGGATGAGATTGGAGACTTGGTTTATCCAAACCCGGCTTTTGCGCAATTAGTTTCCAAGACTTTGGATGTCTTCAAACCAGGTGATCAGCCACTTGCTATTTTCCAGGTATATGCGTACATCCAATTAATGCTTTTTTTTCTTTTTTTCTGTTTTTTTTTTAACCTCTCAATTCACAAATCTGTTCTTTTTTTTCTTGGTAAATACTTTGATTTGATTCCCTTGAGGTTTCAATATGTATTGTAAATGGTACTCGCTTATAGCTAAAAATAGAGTGAAGCTTTCGTCTAACTTTTATTTATAAATTGACAAAAATATATGCCAATATCCTTTAAAAACAAACATGTGCATCTATATATCATTAAAAATTAAAAAAAATTAAAATTTTCTTTTAAAAAAAAAAGAGCTTGAGCCATTCTGTCATCCCATAGTCAGTTTAAGGGTGGCTAAATCTACTTCTAAGCGCCTTGAAGTAGCCAATTCCTTATCAACAATTTGAGGGTAATATATATATATATATTTAAAATATTTTTAAGTTTTTAGCATTCTATTTTTTGTTTTTTTTTTAATGAGATATAAGTACACGTGTCTGTTTTTTAAGAAAATTGACGTGAATTTTTATCAATTTTTGAACGAAAATCAGACTGTCTTCACTTTTACATCTACATCATAGCTTTCTAGCCGCACGTTATAGGTGATTGTATTATATGACATTTATTATTATTATTATTATTCTTTGATGAGAATTATATGACAACCGCGTACTCCCTTAATTAATAAATGTCCTTTTCTCTTTACTTTTAAAACTACATCATAGGCAGGGGTGGATACAGGCATGAGAATTATATGACAACCGCAAACTCCCTTAATTAATAAATGTCCTTTCTCTTCACTTTTAAAACTACATTATAGCTAGGGGTGGATGGAGGCCGAATTGGGCCAAGTATTAAAGATACCCGAGGCCTTTGAGTTTAAAAAATAACTGTCCGATACTCAACGTTATTAAACAGTAACCGACGGGTTATAGGATATGGCAAGGTGGAGTGAATTGGGTATTATTCGATCAAACAAATAAATAAATCAAATGATTTAGGTCTGATATGATAAATAAGATCAATGCCAACAAATTAGATTGTGAGGCACTCAAGCGACAAGACGGTGTGGCCGCAGGATAGTGTAAACATGGGCGCAGGACGGCTTTGGCGCGGGAGTGTATAGAAGGAGACTAAGACAGAAGAGAAGGAGAGAACTAGAGAGATAAGAGTCTAAGACGATGGCATGGGCACAGTAGTGCAGAGAAAATGAGAGAGACAAAAGAGGGGAGAACAAGAGAAGCTGAGACGGCTTAGAGAATTAGAGTTTTCTTGCAAAAAATATGATTTTATACCATCAGGTTCTACTCGGGTTTGATTGGATCAAGTCGGGTCAAAATCTGAATTTACAAAAAATATACCCAACCCGACTCGGACGGGTTTCTAGGAAATGAACCCTTACTAGGGAAAAAAACAAAAAAAATATGTCCATTGCGGGGTATGAATTTTTAGTGTTTAGCAAAAAATTAAATAAATTAAGATGTAAGCATAGGGTTAAAATTTTGAAAGTTACGATTTTAGTTTAATAAATAAAAGCATACCAAAACTAAAGATTGAATTCCAATTGCATATCGATGAGAGAGATTTAAGGGCAAAAAGAGGGTGTTGCCTCGAGAATTGATACTCAGCATTTTTAAGTAATATTTTCTTAACATTTTTGTTTATAAGATATATTCACATCTACATCAAAGAGAATGTACTTGAGAAAGCTAACTAGCATTTCTCTATTGTGTAATTAAAATTACTATAAAAGTGTTACAAACTAATTATGTCATGAGTACAATCAATATTTTTGTGATTAAATTGTAGTAAAACTAATAATACTTGACCTTTTTTTTTTTTTTTTTTTTTTTTTAGAATTTACTCCTTTATTAACCATTTTAAGCTAGCACTATATATGAGGCCTTGCCAGTTGCCATCGAGTTATATAAATTCCATTCAGTTCATGGCAACTGAACTCAGGGATAGCTAATTTTTTATTTTTTATTTAAATCAAATCAATAAATTAGTTTGTAGCTAGCTTTAAAATTAACCGACCGTCATTAATAAACATTTATTAATAATAGAAATAAATGTTATCCATATATAATTAATTGTGCAGGTGACGTCATTTAAGTGCGGTGGTTTTGCGATGGGCATTTCAACCAACCACGCAACATTTGATGGCATAAGCTTCAAACTCTTCTTGGACAACCTGGCTGCCCTAGCTGCCGACAAACCCCTCGCCATCAACCCCTGCAATGACCGTCAACTCCTGGCCGCCAGATCCCCACCACGTGTCACATTCTCACACCCTGAGCTGCTGAAGCTCAACATCCCCCTAGGCCAAGACTCAAACCCAGGAGTGTTTGAAGCCACCCAAGAAGACCTGGCCTTCAACATTTTCCACCTCACTTCCGCTGATATCACCAACCTCAAGGAGAAGGCCAAACCCACCAGCGGCGGCCGTATCAGCGGCTTTAACGTCGTTACCGCCCATATATGGCGGTGCAAGGCATTATCATGCGACACAGGTAACTAAAGAAATTCATAATGAATTAGGAAATAAATAAAATAGCGGCAAATATAAAAAATTAGGAAAAATTTCATATAATCTCCATGAGTGTTCATGTATTTTAAAATGACCCATCGAAAGTTTAAAAAATCTTAATTTAAGCTATTAAACTTTTATTTTTATTTTTTTTTTAATTTCTCATTCGTTAAAATTTTTTATTATATCCTAATGGGATGTCAAAATTTTCAAAATATTCATATTTTTTTAAGAAAAAAAAATTATCAGAATTTAGGCATTAGTCAGGATTTAACGGAATTTACAAAAATAATCAAGCCTGAATATTTGAATATATATATATTAAAAAAAAAATATGTATTTTGAGAATTTTGACAAGATTTAACAGAAAATCATAACAGATGAGGAAATTGAAATTTCAATAGTCTAAATTAAAAATTTTTAAACTTTGAGAGGATCATTTCAAAATGGGTGAAAGTTGGTTTTGTGAAGTTTCTCTAAAAAATTAAGACAAGACAATTTTGGAATGGTATGTTTACCATTAGGTAAGAGCTGAAACATTACAATCAAATCTGAAATCAATTAAATTAAATTTGGGACATAAATTAGCTACAAACCAATCTAATAAAGTAGCATGTGTTTTTAAAGCATGTGAGCACATAATGGGAAATGCTATAATATTTACCTAAATCATTTTTTGATCATTCTAAATATTACCATCACTATTGGATCTGTGGTCCCCATGATTGTGTACACATAGGAACCACAGATCCAATGATAATTTTGAAAAGTAGAAGGATGAGAGAAGGACATAGGTAGATGCTATAGCATTTCCCTTCTTATTAATGCTATTAAAAAAAATGTTACAGTATTTACCTATATCCTTTTCTTATCCTTCTATTTTTTAAAATCACTACTGAATCTGTAGTCCCCATATATATATATCCACACATAATGACTACAAATCCAATAATAATTTTAAAAAATAAAATGATGAAAGAAGAACAAGAGAAGAAAATGTGAGAAGCACATGTTATTAAAAAAAATATGTGATTCTCACATGTTAAGAGACACATATAATTTTATTAAATTAGTTTGTAAAATTAGCTAATTTATGTTCTTAATTAAGTTTGAATACAATCAAATCTGATGATATATTCTGATAACAACAGGGAAGAACATGGAGAGATTGTCGACCATCCTCTATGCGGTCAACATAAGGCCGAGACTAAAGCCGCCATTGCCACCGTCATATTCAGGGAACGGGGTGCTGACTGCATATGCAACAGCTTCATGCAAGGAACTGAATGAAGGGCCATTTGCAAGGCTGGTGGAGATGGTTTCTGAGGGTGCAGCAAGAATGACTGATGAGTACGCAAGGTCAGCTATAGACTGGGGGGAGTTGTACAAAGGGTTTCCAAATGGGGAGTTTTTGGTTTCATCATGGTGGAGATTAGGGTTTGCTGAGGTGGCGTATCCCTGGGGGAGGCCTAGGTTTAGTTGTCCTGTGGTGTACCACAGGAAGGACATCATCTTGCTGTTTCCTGATATCAATGATGGCTGTGGAAGCAACAGCTGTGGGGTTAATGTTTTGGTGGCTCTTCCCAGCGAGGAAATGGAAAAATTCCAAACCCTCTTCCACAAGCTCCTGGCTTCAACAAATTAACTACATCTATCCTTTGCAAGAATTTAAAATATATCATTAATTAATGCAAGAGTCAAGTGTGTGTTGCTTTCGTATATATATATATATATATGTAATATTTTGAAGTACTGTAAACTTGAAGTTAATTGAAGGACCGAACTCTTTGTAATTGTTAATTACTGTGTCTGTATATATATATATATATTACACAAAAATCAGATGGTACAATATGCATTTATTTTCTTAACCTTTTAGAATATTAGTATCAAGCTTTTCGGAATATCATATCTCCTTTCAAAGATCAGTAGCCAGTTCCTCATATTATTATCCCTATACCTCCTTCTAGCCTTTTAAAAATTTTGTATCAAGTTCTTTAGACGATAATCCCATATAAGAAATATTTTTCCACCAAGATACAACCTTATCTAATTAGAAACAAACTTAGATGGAATAAGCTTAGAACACTATATATATATATTATTCGCATTACAAATTTTTTTTTATTATTATTTTCTCTTTTTCTCTCACACTCCCACACAAAATAATATTTAATGAAAATAAAGAGGAGAATAATAAAAAAAAAATCTGTTAAAGTGTGTATATAAAAAATGAATAGTTAAAATAGATATTTATACTTTTTTTTTTTTTTTTAATAACCATTTTGACTATTCTTACTTAGACGCTCAAAGTGAATTTATAAGAAAATGATAGGGACATTTTCGTATTTCAAGATAAAGAAAGAAAGGGCGTGAGTGTAATAAAAGCAACATTTGGGCCAGAATGAAACTATTTCTGGCCCAATCAAGGGTAGCTACGTTTTGATGTAATGGGCCTAACTTCAGGTTGAGTGGGTTCACAATCACCATCCACAAAATCATCTGACCAATAATATAAAACGATAGAAACACCCTTCTCTTTTACCATCAAATCATCACGTCGTTGGAAAACACATATGCATCCAAATCACCAACATCAGGATTCCAAAACTTAACATTAAAAAATTATTATTATTTTTTTTTTTTTTAAAAAAAAAAGAAATTTAACAAAAAAAAAAATGACATCATATACATGGAAAAAATTTAATTATCAATGTTTCTCGTAGCATTCATTATAACAGTAGTAAAGAAAATGGTAAATTCATAAATATGAACTTTACTTTTAGAGTAGGGATAGACGTCTGTCTTTGACTGACATCTATCGTCAGTTTCTCTTTTCTAAAAAAGTAAAAAAATTTTAAAAAAATTACTCTATTTTTTTTAAAAAAAAAAGGTGTAAACCGGTTTAATTTTCATTTTATTTTTTTTTAATGATGCATATTTATATATATAGGTATCATATATAGGTAGTATGTATATAGTACGTAGTATTAGTATTATATTAGTATATATTGTCATGAGTATATCATTATATAGTATGATGTATATAGCTGAGAGGGTGGCGTAATAGAGAATAGAATTTTTATGTTTATTTGTTAAAAAAAAGTAGGTGTGGTGATCAAGCAAGTAATAGAACTAGCAAGCATTGTCCTTTTTAGATCTTATCGCAAATAAGAAAATCAAGAGGGCGGAGCTCTGTTATCTCCATTTCTAAATAAATCTACAATAGCTTCCCTTTATTATTATTTGTTAGTCATTATTTATATCGTCTTCTTCATTGAGCGACGCACCGGCTAACAGTACTGTA
>FXXK01000867.1:398336-452156 GCA_900184695.1 Betula pendula
TTTTCATCAGTTATTTTAACATAAATCGTTAGTCTGCTACGTCAGACCAATAGGGTGGTACGCTATTTTTAAAATGACTGGTGTGGTAGACTAACAGTTTTTGTTAAAATAACTGACGAAATTTTGTCTAAAGTGATTTGTTATTTTAGCCAACCACAAGGACCTTTAAGTTTTTTCTTATACCACAGGGATTGATTTATAATTTAGGCCAACCACAAGGATCAATTTTACATTTTTCCCTTTCTTTTAATTAATTATCCTTAACTGGTGTTTTGAAAATGGAGATAAAATGTCACAAGCCGCCAATTGGGATCATCAGTGCGGACAGCGAATATTAATTTACTTCCCTGTACGACTACAAACTTTTTATTTTTTTGTTTGAGGTATTTACAACCACAAACTTTGTTCCTTTCGCTTTTTGTTTTTTGTTTTTTGTTTTTTTTTTTTGAGGTATTTACAACTTCAAACTCTTTATTTTTAAGGTTATTTACAACCACAAACATGAGTCATAAGTTATTTTTTTGTTTTTTGAGGTGCTTACAACCACAAACTTTGGCCACTGGTCAGTGGTCAGTGGGAAGTACTCGTAGAGGGGCAGAAAAAGACACTGGGTGAATAATAATGCACCTCTGCCCATTGTACCCAAGGCTTGGTTTTGTTCAAAGCCCTTATCATGATTTTCGACTTTTCAAAATGGCAAGAGTTTAGGGAGATATGGGATTCTTTTATTTATTTATTTATTTATTTATTTATTTTTTTATAGTTTTCGTGGGAGCTAGGTAATGGAGAGTGGTCTGGCTTACTCACCAAGTTATTTCTTTCTATTTTAAGAAGGTTCTTCCCTGACCAATGCTTTTTCTACGTATGAAAGTATGGAAGGCGACAAAGAGCCAAACATCCAATCAGATTCTCTCTGTCCTTTTCTTCAATAAATATCTCCGACCAAACAAAGTGGAAGCCATTCAATGTAAGATTCCTAGTTACTTACTCCCGGGTCCCTTGAGCTTTCTCTCGAGCTTTTGTTTTCACTGGGTCGCTTCTATTCCTTGTCTTCCTCTAACTCATGTTTCCCTAATGCATTTCAAAAACAAAAAACGAATAACAAAAACGTCGTTAAAAAGACACCACTGTAAAATAAGATGATCATATCTCAGAATAATTTATGTTGTACCAGCAGGAGATGAGTCAATAATAAGACAAAAATGGTACCGGCTAATTAGGAGTGTACAAGCGATTACAATTAGTGATTATTGTTTTTAATTACTAACCGCAACTGTCTTAAGCAGTTATTAAATTTTTGTAATCGTAATCGTTCTGTCTTAGGCGATTAGATGTTATTGAAACTCAAAATCACACTGCATAATTACTTTTTAAAAGTGGACATATTTTTTAGTGTTTTATGCCTTACTTGAACTTATTTTAAATATTTTTGGATACTTTTTAAATAAGTAGGAAGCTTTAAAATATAATAAAATTTAGGAGAAAATTCACAGAAGGCTCCTGAACTTTTATGCGATTTGAAGAACCCCCCAAACTTTGACTTCTCTCATTTTTACCCCTCGAACTTTCAATTTCTATCATAAGACCCCATTCCGTCTGTTTTCACCGTTAAAATTTTTTAAAATTCTTAAAATACCCCTGTATTTTAAACAAAAAAAAAATTATAAAAAAAATCTAAACCCTAAAATGAGGGGTATTTTGAAAATTTCAAAAAATTTTAACAGTGAAAACAGACCGAAGGAGGTCTTATGATAGAATGGGAAAGTCTCCACGGGACATAAAATGAGAGAAGTCAAAGTTTGAGGGATTCTTCAAATCGCGTAAAGTTCAGAAAGCTGTCTGTGAAGTTTTTCTTAAAATTTATTAAACTCAAAACAAAAACTCATATCAAACGCATCGCAACGACATCATTTAGACATTATATATAGTATATATATATATATATATATATATATATATATATATATATATATATGAAAAGGGAAGCGGTTATTATGCTGTTAATAATTGCTAGCATTTACCGCCCAAGACCGCTAGTTTTGTTTTAACTTTTAACGTTTGAAGAGTTCATTTTTTATACGGGTAAAGATCTAGAAGGTCCAGACATATGGGTAGCTAGGATGATGGGGACCGAAACAATTAATCATAATAATAAAATAATAGAAAGAAGCAGATAAAAAACTTATATAACCACTTATGAAAAGAGAAGAGTATCAGTATTTGAATTTAATTGGCTGGCATCTGATCTTGGAAGAGTAACTAATTAAGAATATAAAAAAGCAGAAAGTAAAAAAAGTTAGAATCTATTAATATAACGTTAGAAAAGTTAAAGTTGGATAGATACCACTACCAGCTGAGAAGCTAGCATATATAAAAAAGGGGCCTAATCCCCCTCATTGAAGTATAATATATCAAAGAGAGAGATATATAGAGTAGTTGAGTTGTTTTTTGTACATAGCGATCGGTCGATCGATCATGCCGAGGGAGAGGGACCCTCTAGCGGTTGGGCGGGTTATAGGAGATGTTTTGGAGCCCTTTACAAGGTCCATTTCTCTGCGGGTCACTTACAACAATAGGGAGGTTAACAATGGCTGCGAGCTCAAACCCTCTCAGGTTGTCAACCAGCCTAGGGTTGATATTGGCGGCGATGATCTCAGGACCTTCTACACTCTGGTAATATATATTTCTAGCTATATATATATATATTAAGTTTCAGCTGCTTCTTCATTATATATATCTGAGTTATATATATATATATATATATATATGAATGATGATGATGATGATATAACTTCCACCGCAGGTTATGGTGGATCCTGATGCACCTAGCCCAAGTGATCCCAACCTAAGGGAGTACTTGCATTGGTGAGAACCCATTCTCTCTATCTTTTATATTTCATTTACTCGTCATGTAACATTTTTGTTTCATATTAAAAAGATGAGGAGTAGTTTATATAAAGTCGGTAGTTTATAAAGATAGTCATAAGTGTAAAGTCCCACATTACGTTAGATGAAACTCAACTTTATAAATAATTTTAAAAAACTTTAAATCAACTTAATCTTTTTGAAATAATAACATAAAAGTGGGTTACTAATACTTTTTTCTAGATCCTTACACATCACAAAAGAAATGCTGCATGTGTTTGTGATTTGGTACTTTGAGGGTTTTTTTTTTATTATTATTAGCATGATCTCTCTCTGTTTGACACACACACAAAAAGACACCAACACAAACTGTATGATATTTGATTAAATTGTTTAGAGGTATTAAATTGAAGAAGAGAGAGAGAGGGAGACAGATCAAAAATGTGACAACTGAAAAACTTAAAGTCTCTTGGGAAATTGAAAAGAGGGGTAGTACGTACGGCAAGGATAAGGAAATATAAAATTGATTATCATGGGTCACCATGCAGAGAAACAAACAGAAACTGAAAGACCCCAAGGCTGATCTAGTGTACTCGATCTTTTGGATTGATGGATGATGTGCATAAGAATAAATGGGAGGACCAGTACTGTGTGCATTAAAGTATCTTTTACTTCACAAAAGGTTTTTTGGATATGCAATCGGGACCCTACATGTACTATGTTAAAGCCTACAATGAAATGAACGTCCCCTATCTTCTCCTTTTTCTTTTCGTTTTTCCGACAAGACAATTTCCATCGCTCATCGATAACCTTTCTCTTTTTTGGGACGTAAGAATTACCACTTTCACCCTCCTTCCATCATCTTCTCTAAGCTACACTGCACTTCTGCTCTCTCTTTTTTCTTTTTCAAATCTTGTCCCCTTTTATTCTGCTATATGCCTATATTTACCCTTTAATCCCCCGTGCCATGGTTTCAAGACATCTTGAGACTTGGGTTTCACACTGCATGATGAAGGGCGGGCGGGCAGAATCAGAGTAGAAAAAAAATCCCCTATATTATACATGCATATAGTCTCTCCACGTGTACTTGGGCCCACATTTATGTGAAAAAAAAAACACAGAAAAGCACAAAAAGATAGCCAACTTTCTATAAAGAAATTAAAAACCATAATCTATTACATTAATTTAGACATAAGTTGTACAGTTCGAAAAACCAAAGAACTGCAATCATGGATTAACAACGGAACTACTAAACCTTACATATTATATTACGATCTTAAACAGTTTAAAGCAGACCCGGTCATAATATGAAAAGTAATATTTTTAATAAGTTTGGGGTTGTTGGGACCCCTACGTACGTATGGTCCTCTAGTCCGCCAAATTGGCGACACCTATTCCCTCCAAGGGGAGACCGTACGTTGACGATCGAGCCCTATTCGCTAGGAAACCATATATTTGAACAATATTTATTAAAAAAAAAAGAAAAGAAAAGAAAAGGTGATGATCTTGTACGTACACTATTGATTTAGTTAAATATTTTATAACTGATGATCTCATCTCGATCGATCTGTGGACTTGGTAGGTTGGTGACTGATATTCCAGCAACTACAGGCGCAAGCTTTGGTGAGTAGTACTACTAGCTCATAACTATGTTTATTGTTCTGTTAATCTATATATATATATATATATATGCATGGCGTAAAATAAATAAATGTGATGGGAAATGAATAATAATGTAGGGCAAGAGGTTGTGTGCTATGAAAGTCCACGACCAACGGTGGGGATACACCGGTTTGTGTTTGTGTTGTTCCGTCAGCTGGGGAGGCAGACAGTGTATGCACCCGGGTGGCGCCAGAATTTCAATACCAGGGACTTTGCTGAGCTGTACAATCTCGGATTGCCGGTGGCCGCACTTTACTTCAATTGCCAGAGGGAAAGCGGGTCAGGCGGAAGAAGACGATAACTCATAACCCGCCCGCCTGGCCTGGCCCGGCACGGCCCGGCCCCGCACCTGTCTCTTTCTCTTTGTAATTATAAAAGTTTCGATTAATAAGCTACAAAACTAGTCTAGTCAACGACTGTTTATGCTTGTACGAGCTTTTATTTTATTTAATTTCTCTAGTCACTCATCATCGCTTATCGATGTGGTACAAATTCTGAATGGAGCGGGGGTCTAAATCAACAACGTATTTCTATTTATTCATCCAAAAAAGATGTTAAGATGTACGTACATCTTCTTTTCAAGGAGGAGGGCTTAAAAAATACATGGACCGTACGTAATATGCTCTCATATATAATTTGGTAGAATTGCAGGTCGATCAAGTATTTTGACATTTAACTTCAAATTGAATGATTAATTAAAAAGCGCCCTCTAATTATGTGAAATTTGAAACAAATTGAAAATTTTTGAAATTTGAAAAAGTAATTATAAATGTGATGAAAATTCAAAGGTTTAAGTGAAGTTTTCATCTTAATTAAAATTATGTTTTTAGAATAATCTAAAATTATGATATCTCAAAAAGTTGGTCAAACATTGAAAAAATGAATTACTCACATTGAGCGAGTGAATTACAAAGAGACTCATGGATTCTAAGTCGCACATTGATTTCTTACTAGATAAATTTATGCTTTAAAGTGACTCTAAAGAATTTCAATTATAACCTAATTAGTTATCTTAGAGTAATAACGCAAATATAACTAATAGTTTTTTTGATTTTTATATAAATTAATCCTCCTCTCTATAAAATGATGTAGATGCCGTATGATAATTTATCAAGAAAAATCTTAATTGCCTTACACAACATTTAAAAGCGGATTTCCTCAAAGTGATTAATGGGATGTCAATCCCTTCAAAATGTTCAATTTATCCTTCTTCTTTTTTTCTTTTTTCTTTTTTCTTCTAATTTTAAATGGATAAAAACTCTTGAGTTCTTATCACATATGGGAGTGCCTAAAAAAAGAATGAAGCAGAGAAAAGAAAAAAAAAAAAAGTATAAAGAAGCCCTTAGAAGGGCAAATGCAGGTTCCAACAAGACCTTGACATACCCAACAGGTTGAAGTCATGGCTGTGAAGTAGTAAAAGTGTATTGAAAAGAGAAATACTAAAAGGTAAGAGGAAGAAATTGTGTTGGGACTCGTAAGAAGAACGAAATAGGAAAAGGATAATGTCAAGTAGCTAATGTGAAAAAAAAATAATAGAGAAATTGGGACCCGAATCCTCTCCATTTCAAAGAAAATGGAGAGAACCGGTTAGTTGAAAGTGAGTGGTAAAATTTTAATTATTTTTTGCCACTCACTTTCAACTAACTGGCTCCTCTCTATTTCCTTTGAAATAAAGAGAAACATTTTTCGAGGGAATGGAAGATTGAAAGTATTCGTAGTAAGTGCAATGAATAAGGAAAAATGGTTGAAAATAATTAAAATTTTGCCACTCACTTTCAACCAACCGGCTTCTCTTCATTTCCTTTAAAATGAAAGATCCTTTTTCGAGGGAATAGGAAATTGAGTGTTAGTAAGTGCAAAGAATGAGGAACAAATGGCCGAGCAGCCAATGAGGAGAGTAAAACGCACACAGCGAAGGGAAGATCCCTACGGAAACCAACCCACCACCGGAGGGAAGGGAGGTCGAGAGGAGGAAGAGAAAGGTGAAGAGAATTGGGAAAAGGTCGACTGTGAGGGAAGATGGAGAAGAGAAGAGGGAAGATGGAGGCAGCCAGAGGACTGACTCATCGGGAGCACAACAAAGGGCCAGGGAGAGTGCTATAATTGGATGTCACACTTGAATGCTATCAAACAAGCAACACTCGTTACATCCACCATAAATATTCATGTTATACCCGTATAAATACACATTTTCTTTTTTCTAAAAAAGGCACTCTTCTCTTGTATCCACCCGAGTTATATGGTTTCATGAATCAACTCTAATACACTTAACGCTTGGCTTTTCTTGTGGTGCAAACAATAGGATTCCAAGTCTATTTTTGAATGAAGTGTTAATTTGTAAGAAGTAACTTTTTTACATTACAAAAAAAAAAAACCCTAATAACTACTAATTCAATTCTCTCATCTGAAACAAAAAATTTTCAGTATCCAGGAGGATCAGCAAATCACTAACACATGCCATGAAAATGTGCCAGGATGAGAGAAACCAGAGCACCAGCAAGGAGGGTACAGATGATTATATTTATATGTGCAACTGTGATAGCCCCTGGTCAGCAAAACCTGGCTTCAAAGAAGGCTGTGGCGAGGTTTCATTTGGGTTGATACTTTTACCAGTAGGCGGCAAGCACCTTTTAGAAAAAAAGGCAGCAATCTTTTTTGCCCTCCGGACACCCTTTTCTGGTAATTGAAAAAAGAAAACTCAAATTAGTTTCAGAGAAATAAAACCTTGAGACGATATCAAGACAATCCAGATAAGTGTACAAGTACCTGGCGACAAGCCAAGCTTGTCCAAAATTTCTTTCTTGACCTGCATCACAAGATAATCAATCAATCGTACGATCACCAATTCATAACCAACTCTTTTATTTGAAAACTGACAAGCAGTATCTTAGATATTGCTGGTTTTCTCTTCATGGGATTCCTTGAGGGCAAAAAAACTGAAGGAAGTGCTTTATTAAGTGATTGGGTTGACGCATCAAGGAAAAAGGGAAACCAGACATGTGCCCAACGAAATGAATCACATGCAAACCTCGTGAATATGTGCATTGTGTTGGGCACATGTTCACGAGGTTTGCATGTGATTCATTTCGTTGGGCACATGTCTGGTTTCCCTTTTAACGATGGATCAGTTTATGCAACTTGCAAACTCTGACCAATGCCCAATGTCCCACAACAAAGTAATACGCATAGACCAAAACAAATAATCGTACACCAGAGGTGGACACAAGCAATGCATGTGCATCAAGGAATCAAAATCTCCATTATTCTAATGAGAAAAGGACAGTTTTTTTAAGAGTAATTTGGAATTTAAAAGTTTTAAACTATTTATATCAAGAAGATGCCAACTCCATTGGTCAACGAGATTTTTATGGAGTAAAATTCCCATAAAAGATTTTATTAAGAGTAATTCAAGAAGATGCCATCTCCATTAGTCAATTTTATTTTGTTTGATTATTTTATTTTTTATTTTTTTAACACTACCCTATGGTGCATTTTTGCAACTCACGTGATTAGCATTTCATCCAAAAAGACAAAAAAACTTAACAAGCGCGCCAACTTGTCACAATTTGATAGTTGTGGGGTTAAAAGTCACTTTTTAAATTTCAGAGGCTAAAACACAAAAGTGATCATACTTCCTGTGAGGGGGGAGGGTAAAGTGTATTTTATCCTACGGGCATTTTTTAGAGTTTTAAGTGGTTAAAAGTCACATGTTTTGCACATAACTGACATTCCGTCCAAAAAGACGGAAAAACTTAATTGAGGAATTAACTTGTCACAATTTTGTAGTTTGTGGAGGTCGAATGTCACTTTTTGAACTTTAAAGGCTAAAATGTAAAAGTTGTCATACTTCAAGTAAGTAAAGTGTATTTTCCTCTCTAATTTATCTTAATTTTTCATCTAAATACAATATATCCTAATTTTTCATTCATTTCCTATCATTTACCAGTTATTTTTGTCCTTCTATAATGTGTTGTGGGATTTGAAATTAACCAAAGATATTCAGCAGGTAGTAGATTGTTAACTGTCTATGAGTTGAAGAGATTTCCAAGGAGGTAAATTTTCATATGAACAAGAATTAATAGTATAGATATATCAATCCGACCAATAGTATAGATAGATTAAGAATTAATAGGTAAATAACTCTTTTGGTCTCATATTCTATTCAGTTTTTTAGCCTTTTCAGGTAATTTTTGTCTTCTATAATAGTATAGATATATGAATCCGATCCCTTTGCCAAAAATATCTATTTTCATAATCCTTTCCAGATGCTTGGAAAAATGCATGCACACGGGTATCCTCACCCTCACCATGCAGAAAAAGAGTCACTGACCTGCCAGCGATTATCCACAAAATCTGATATCTCACGAACTTTACTTCTTAACAGAGACTTTGAGGCAGCAGGGAACTTCTGCTGCAAAGATTCTACAACCTTACTGATGCCCTGTGGGGATGACTGAATTGCAGACACCTGAAAAACCGCAAGACTACTGTTAGTACCCAAGGATTGCACGACATTACGATAGAATCAAGGGCAAGAACAAAATATCTAAAATTATCACTACTCCTTCCTGACATTTCTTAGTATCAAAAAGCTGCAGAAAAAAAAAATCACTTCTTTTTCTCATCAATGCACGATTTTACATCTCGAATGAAGTGCATAACTTACAATTGTTGGTAAGTCTGATTCTGTTATAGCATTCACAGTTGAGATCGGTGTGCTGCTGCCCTTGGAACCTGACAGGCAAGCTTCTTGATCCTCATCTTGGATGTTTTCAATTGATATCTCTACAGGTGGGACATCAGGGAAAACACGCAGGCTCAGAGCTTGCAAACACATCTGCTCCAGCTTAGGAGTACCACTAAGATCCTCAGCCATTAACAAAGCAGCCTTCTCATGCATCAAATTTAATATAATCAACGGCTGGTTTTTCCGAAGAGCATGCTCCGTCAAATTGTTTAGATATTTTTGCTGTCGAAGCAATGAGCAGAACTCATCTCTCTTTGAGTCTTGCTTACAATTAGGTGAGCTTCTGGCCTCCTCAACTGCAACATCAGTTTCCATTCTGTCAACTTGTACTCCCTGCATGCACAAAACAAACAAGTTTTAAAGAAGTGTTTTTTTTAAGTGGCTTTGATATTGTGAGAAAGAACAGATCCTACAGATAATGGGTTCTTAGGTGTGCTCAAGGTGATTGAACTTATGGCTAGATCTTTTAGTCCCTTGGGGTCAGATAAACAAACAGTGAATTTCAAGTGACACTCCCGTTAGAGCTACATTCTTCATTTCCCATTCATCTTTCAAAATTTTGAAGTCGTCACAAGCATCACTGTGAATCTCAGTGAAGTTGCAGCAAAATAGAATTCAAACATGCAAAGACCTTTTGAGACACTAATAGAGTAAACTAGGCACGTTTCAAATGTTTCCATGAAGCTAACGCATAAATGTGCTTCAATGGGCTCCCACATTCTCATGATTCAAGTATTGAACAACTCGCACATTATAGTATCTTCTTGGAAACTCATACTTGATGAAATACCTTATATCAGGTGGTTTTTATTTGCAATTTTAATTCATTTTCACTTCTTTCATAATTCTAGCAGGAAATATTTTTATATTTGATATTATATCAGAACAAGATGGATCAAATTTGAAATGCCCATGTAGTTAGAAATTCGAAGAAATCTACAGGCAGGAGTTTTCTTAATGTGGTTTTAATCAATGCAAGTAGTCTAGAAACAAAAGTGGACTCCAATATTCAGCTTCTCTGAAAGATAAAGAAAATGTAAAGAAGCAGAAGTTGGTAGCCACTTGATTTAATATCTTCTGCAAGACGTTTTAACTTGTAGTTAGAACCAATGACACTATATTAACAATGGATAAGGTAAGAATGACTCTAATAACTTTAAAAATAGCAGGTGAAGGCACTTTAGGAAATGAGGTTGTCATTCTGCACATCAAAGTACTTTTGCAACGTGGATATTATGTTAACAAAAACCACCAAATCAAGGTATGGATCATCCAGAAATACAGTAACTGTGGACCAATTCGAACACGATTTTTAATCTTTTTTTGAAGCGGAAGTAGGATGAAGTGGATGTTGCACATTAAAAAGCATATGGGTAAAATGCAGCATCTCAACTGTCAGCTCATACCTCATTTTCTGAGAGATACCCATCAGGTACAAAAAATCCATCTTCACTCTCCTCTTCTTCATCCGCTCTTGAACATCCTTCCTCCAAACTTTCCTCTTCTTCATCTTTATCGCAATCTGAAAGACTTTCACCAGGATCCTCCTGGACAATTACAATGTCAGTTTTGGACATAATCTTTAGAATATTGATTAATTTATAACTTTATAGAAAGAAAAATGGATTTAATTGCATTAACAAAACTTTGACAGTACCTCTTCCCATTCTTCATCACTATCTTCATCATAATCAACATCTGGGTCCTTCTTAAAAGGGTGGCGTGGGCCAACAACATGACTGAAAAGATAGATAAAAGCACAGAAAATCAATGCCAAATTCAACCCCATAGCATTCTGAGGGTCTAAGCAACACCCTAGGTGAGGCATCTCTGTTAAACCTTACAATAATACTGTATATCAATTGTACCTTCTTGAGACAATACATTTTCAAAGACATGTCAAGAAAAGTGCAAGCTAGACTACAGATATTCATATAATGTTAAAATTCAATTTCCAACTCTTGCATCAAAGGCAGCAATAAAATCAAATCTAACTTTAAAATGACCAGAAGAGCATATGAAGCAATGTGTTTGTAACAAGAATACACCAAATTTCAGAAGAGCACACATGCATAAGCTGATTCATCATCTTTTTTATCTGTATATACTGAAAGCAAAGAATGGGAGGCCAGGACTTGAACGTCCCAACCACATCTTATATAACCACAGGAGGGATAGGCTTCGTCGTAAGGGACTTACTCCCATGTGGTTTGGTGAGGGGCAGGACATGGTGTTGAGTCTCCAAGGGCACGATGCCAAGGGTAAAGACTTAGGTCGATTAATCCATGTTCACCGGCTTCCTGTCACTATGCCCTTAGCCGGGCTGGGGTCACGCTATGGATTGATCTATCTTGAAAGAGCACCTATGGATCCCCCACATTGCGAACCTGTCTAGACCCTTTCTGATTGTTGCCCCAGAGGATAACGAGCTACTATGGTTACACCTAAATAGGAAGTTTCAGCTTCTAATTACCCCCTTTTACCCTTTTGCTTAAAAAAACACACACAAACATCTTATACATTCATGTTTAATAGCTCAAAATGTAATAATAGTTCAAAAGGCATACATGGAATTTATACAGTACAAACTCACTGAAACATTTGTGATTGCTTTTATTTATTTATTTATTTATTTTGATGAGTGAGAGAAAATATATTAAAAGCACAAAAAGAGCGCAGCTCTAGTACACAGGAAGTATACAAAGGACCACCTAAGAAGGGATAGAAAAATGTACAAGAAAATCATTTGTGATTGCTTTTATAATCTTATTATTGAAAACTACATCACTTTTTGGATATAATGTTGCAGAAGCTCCACATGTCCAATAGGAGTACAAAAGGACACCCACACAGACGACCAAAATATATAAAGCACTGAAGAGCAATTACTTTTCTGTTTCTCCTTGCTCATCATTACCCAGGGAATTCAAGTAGAGACATGCACACAAATAGATGAGAAATGCCCACCTATATTTTCCTATCAAAACATAACCCACTAATCAATTATTTGAAACATCACTCATTTGAAATTAAGCATGGTAAGCAGACAAGTAATGAGATAGTTGGATTCTACAAGAAAATTTTTGTTAGAAAATTCTACCTTTATACACAGCGTAAATATTCTAATAAGATCTATCTTAGTCCCACACAACAGAGGACAAAGTCAAACTAATATAACAGGAGCCTACCTTCTTTTACGCCAAATACCATAAAATGCAGGTCTATGGCTCTTATCAAACTGCAACAACTGCTTCCCCCGGTTACACTTACTGATATTGCAAAGAGAACTATCTGCATTAGCATGGCATGATCTTTCATCAGAAGTCTGTTCTCCCCATCCACATTCAAGCTTATCTATGCCCAAGTCATCATCATGAGCCAGTCCTCTACTAGTTGAGAGCTTAAGTTCCTTAAATAGCTTAGTCTTAGGCTTCCACCGTATGCCCCAATGCTGCTTTCTGTATGAACAGATAGAATGACCTAAGCGGTGCCAAGAAGACAAGTGTAACCTGCATAGTGTATCAAACTTAGTTCCAAGATCTTCAAGAATAGCATGGCTCACAAAGTTAAATAGTATGATAAGGAAACCCACTTGCGGATTTCATCACCATTGATGTCATCATTTGATGATAGTGCAAAGTCCATTGACAGAGTAACTGCATCAGGCATATTTCCACACTTTTTACTTGATGAATCAGATGTGATTGCTTTGGCTGAAGATTGTTCATTCTTCAATAATGGGCTAGTTTTGCTTCTTTTAAGAAAACGTTCCATGACTGAAGCCTGCTTTTGTATAGAAAGTTGCTTTTTCAGTGCAGCTTCTTCCTTTTCTCGACGCCTTTGATCCTTCTCAGCTTCCTCTTGCTGCTTTGAAGAAATACAATTAAGAAGCAGAAAGAGTTAACAAAAGTTAAGTCAGTAATATCTACCCTAACAGCCACAAATCCTAAACTCAACTATTTAGATTCATATCAAATATTCAGCTCATTTCATGACAGAACATCTAATCCACAAGCTCTTTGCAAACAAATGAAAAGCCTGTTCTGTACAAAAAACCTTTGCCCCTATGGGAGACTTCTTTTTTTTTTTTCTTTGTTTTTAACTATTGCAGCCTTGCAGAAAATTATGATCTACGAACTCAAGCAACATATCTCGTCACAGTAAAGATCTACTAAGAAAGCAGCTGAAGCCATAACTAAATGCCATAAAAAAAAAGAAAAACTGCACTTACAGTTTGCCCTTTCTCCTTTTGAAGTTCACGTTCCATTCTTTTCTTCTCTTTTTCAGCTTCTCTTTTAACTCTCTCCACTTCTTTAATTAGCAATTTCTCTTCTCGTTTTGCTTCCTTTTCAGCCCTACACAGCCAATTGAGGGGCAAATATTAAAAAATAAATTAAAGCACCAAAACTGATAGATCCACTGCAGATACATACATGTCTGCTCCATTTTTCTGTAACAGCTTATCCATATATGAACGTATAACTGCTTCATTATGCACTTTAACAAGCTTTTCCAATGCCTTTGCCAGGTTGTGTTCGTAATTCTTATCAGTCTCTGACCTTCGTAATGCTGTCATCATTCCTGAAATATGCGACAAACTCTATTAGAGCGCAAGACATACATAAGTGTGGATAGAGAAATAATCAACAGGAGCTTAAAGAATTACCAAAGTTTTACTATATATAGATATAAACGTCTTGCTTTAACCACTCTATAAGCCCCTATCTTCCATTTGTATGGAGCTTCAAAACTGTTGCATTTACCTTTTGTCCAATAAATGGCGGATCACCATTTCTCTTGCTTGTGGCTTGTCAATTCCCAAAATGTTTAAAAATATACAAAATTAAATCTTCAACTCATGTGATGATCATCACATTCTAGAATCGAGCCTCCTAAGAGGAAGCATTCTTAAGACTATCTGAAAATCCAACCCCAATAATCAAAATATTGACCAGGAGCAGATGAAAGTTCAATATGGCAAGGCAGCAATTTTTTGTTCTCCAAAAATTTCTACACTCTTTGTATCATTATTCTACCGATTCATCTTCTTTCTCTGCCTCATTTGAAGAACATGGAATGCTCTTCTCCAACCACAATCCACCCCCCACCCCCTTTTCTTGCTCATTTTCTTCCTTTAATTTTTCAAGAACAAAGATTAGATTCAATCAAAAAACTCTATTCAAGGTCACTCACTATAATGCACAACACATAAATGCCACACAACCCAAGGCATATATTGCACATAAGTACAAGCCAATCCGGCTTATGGCTACCACCTTCATAAATTCATCGACAAGCAATGAAAAAGAACAAATAGGACAAACGATAACCTCGTGTTTCTCCATTCTGAATATGTAAAGTACTCAAAACATAACGAATAAACAAATGAAGTATATTTAAGGACTCACAAACTTACCAGAAACTGCAATAATCCTCTCATTGATCTTTTTTCGACAAGTGCGCCTAAAATTAATCGTTACACGCATAGATTTTGGAATCAACTTCATATCCCTCGTCTATAAAATAATCAAAAAATCAATTAATACACCGGCAGAGTAGACACACCAAATAAACACAAAGATTGGCAGTCAACAAAGTTACATGTGCTACATAGAAATTGAAAGAAGGTGAACAGTGAGCAATGCAATCTCCAATAAGATTTGCTAAAAGGTGGCAACAAATAAGTATGGTGGAACACAAGAAATAATACTGAGTACACCCAACAAACTCCGGCCATTGCAAAACTGGTAAATTCTAGAGTTATCCAATAAGCTCCGCAAGTCAAAGGACAACAAAGATCAAAAGAGCTTGATAAACAGTAGAGTGAATATATATATATATATATCAAATCTCCAATAAAAGCTACAGAACTTATTGTTACCCATTTGACAGTGTTAAAGAACAAGAAAGACAAACACATACAATGAATAAAAAATATTAATAGTCAAAATAAATTAATTAAACTATTCACCTCCCAACACAAAATTACATATATCCACATTTCAGGCATACCCATTAACAGGACAATCTCAAAAAGATTTACATAGACATCAAAATTAAAGCAGAGACAAAGTCGAATGCCTCCCTACACCGGATTATATTCAATCAATAAGCATACTACCCGGCAAAAAAGCAAAGTTTTAGACTATCACAGTAAAGAAAAATGACGAGACATCCAGAAACAAACAATCAAATGAATGTAACCACTACCTGAAAATTAACCAAAATTAAGGACACCACGTACATGAAGATTAATAACAAAAATCGAGTCGCAAAACACAGACCGAAAAGTAAAACAAACCCGTTAAGACATAAGCAAGCAAGAAACCGTTCAGGCCATCATCTCCCAACAGCAAATTAAATATAACCAATTGCAAATCGCCAGCAGCCAGAAAACCCCAGTAAACAAAAATGTCAAAAATCCATAACCAAGCAAGAAAGTTCAAAAACCAACACCATATCAGACAAGCACAACAATCAAAAAAGCAACCAAGAAACTTCCATCCCAATACGATATCAAACACAACGCACCGCATAAACCCAAATAGTAGAACAAACCCATAACGCAAAAACAAACGAAAAGATCAAGAGAAGACCCAAACTATCACCTCCCAACACCATAGACACGCCTCGGACTCATCCTCCAGCACATCCGCCTCCGCATTGGGCACCCCGTACATCACCCTCTGCCCCACAAAGAGCACACTGCTCTTCACCGACGCCACCGTGACCCCATCCCCCTTCACCGACGCCACCGTGACTCCATCCCCCTTCACCTTCTCGTGAATCTCTTCCACAAGCTTCGACAATGGAAGCTCACTCTCCTCCATCACCGCCGCCACCACCGCATTGATCGAACCGCACATACCCAGGTCGAAAACCACTCTTTTTTCCTTCAATTCCTTGTAGTACCTGAACAACCCGTCGAGTTCTGCGCTCAGAGCCTCGATCTGGGCCGCTTTTTCCTCAGGTTTTGGGGGTTCTTGTGCCAAAGACGCCCTCTTTCGCTTCTGGGGCTTTCTGGGTCGATCCTGACCGCTCATTTCCTGGCCCTTTGGGTCCTCATCCACGTCGATTATCATGGTCTCCTCCATTTCCGACACCAACGAAAAACCCTAGCCCCAGAAATCACCGCTTGAATCAAACCGCACAAAAAGAAAAAAAACAAAAAAAAACCAGGGACTAATCCCTATGATTTAACACAGAGGGATTGGTGCTCAAGAAAGAAGAAAACTGATGTGGGTTTTACAGTCTTTGCTGTCAAAGAGAAATGCTCTGGTTTTACTTTCTGAATTCTTTTTCTTTTTCCTTCTCTTCTGTTGGGTGTGAAAAGGATGAGATTATCGGTGATATAAATATTTTGATGGGAACAAAATTTTAATTTTTATAAAACAAAAATGTGGAAAACTTTTATTAAAATAAATAAATAAAAATGGGTGATTTTCCCGCCAAAGGAGATGATGAAGAAATTTTGCCGGTTATATCAAACTTCGTTTGGCGCGCCTTTGTTTTGGGTTTGCTAAAATGCGCAAGGTGGGCGCGAAGGACAGGGTGCGGGACACATGTCAAGGAAGTGTGTGTGCCCAGATAGCAGTTGATCGTGCCACGTCAACCTGCATGCAGAAACGCAACCTCTTGATCAATTCCTGTTTCTATGGGATTGGTCGAATTCTGTAAACTGAAAAAGAGAATAAAGAGTGAGTAGGGGTGGCAATTTTCAACACAATCTGCAAACTCGATACAAATACAACATGAAAATAACGGATTTGGGTTTAGGGTTATCGGATTCGGATCAAAACGGGTCAACCCGTTAACCCCCTTTTTTTTTTTTAACCTAACCTAAAACGCACCGCATGATTTCTGACTTCAGTGTCACTTTTACTCACACTTTCACGAATCACTTCACATTTTCAATGTTTCATGGCCTCACCTCCTCACAAGTCACGCAATCATGCACGACCCACTGACCCAGTCCCCCTCCCACGATGCCACGTAGCATGGCCACGGCACGCTGACGACACCGTAGCTCTCTCTCTCTCGACGCTGTAGGCCCGAAGCCCCTAGCTCTCTCTCCGCTGTCGTCTCAACGTGAAGAAAAAGATGAAGCCAAGTTGGTGGTTCCACCATTTGAAGCCAGGAAAAGTATAATCTAACATTTTCTTATGATTTTCGTTATATCTATTAGATTTGAAGCTCCACATTTAATGATTTGTGAGATTTTTTATGAGGTCCGAATTTAAGATTTGTGTTTGGGATTTTAGGGCTTTTGTTATTTTGTTGTGTTGATGGCTAATTCTATTTGGCCACATTAATATTTATAGGGAAAATGTTATTGAGCTTTCTGAGTCTCCCTGAATTAAGTTGCACCTTTCACTCACACCCACTCTATTCTGCGTAGAAAAAAAACAAAAAAGTACCCATTATGTTTCTACGGTTCTACCATTTTACACATTGTTCATCTACAACTTGTAAAAAATCGCAGTCTCTCTGTTTTGAAGTGCTCTTTTGACATCATTCGATCATTCTGTGTTAGAGATTGATTTCTTTTTTTGTTTCTTCTAAATAAACTTCATATTATGTTGCAAGTAATATTTGAAGCATTCTAAATATATTATGCAAAAGGGTTTTTTTGCCAATTCTTGCTTGTGTTGTACCCAGAAACTAGGGGGATTATATTGTCAGATCTTTAACCCAAAAACAAAAAATATCTGAATAAGAAGTCATTAAAAATTGTAAGACGTTGATGTTTATGCAGTTTATTGCATTGGATTGATTGAATGTGTATTGTGTAGCGTGTTTTGTAGGTCCAAGAATTGAGACAGTTATAATTCTTAAAATTATTTTTGATGGATTCTCTCCTAATTTTTATGACATCATTGTTTGAAGTTGACTATGTAGTAGTTTTTTGGGTCTTTTACTACTAGTTCATTATCATATCAACATTGTTCGTATTTTCTCAGCGTACTTTTACCTTTTGTATTTGAATACTTTATTAAATACAATTTTAAACTTACATTTATCTGAAATGAAGCTGGGGATTGAACTTTGAACTTGGGAGTTGGGAGCTTCATTAACTTATTAGCGGTGTCCGAACATGTATCAAGTAAGATTATTAGCATTCCAAACTGCGTTAAATTTTATGTATTCTATTGACTAATCTATGAACTAAGTTACTAATAATGAATGATGATTTGTGTAGATGAGTAACGAAGTACCTTTGGAAAATCTAGTTGAAGAAAGTGAGGATTTGATTGAATTAAATTCAATAGAAGAACCTTCTATTTGTATGGAGAATGGCAAAAAAAAGTCCAAAAGCGTAGGAAAACCTCAGAAGTTTGGAATTATTTTGATCCTCTTCTTGGTGCGAGTCAACCCGACAACAAACAATAGGCAAAATGCAAGGCATGTGGTGCTACATACATTGCTGAAAGTTCATATAGAACTGGAAACCTAAGGAATCACTTAAAAAAATGCCTGTTGAGTTTGGCTTTCTTGATATGAACCCGCGGGAAGAGAAATCTCTTTAACCTACAATCAATTTGAAAACTCACCCAAGAAAGCCAAACTCAAATCTATAGATGGAGAATTTAGACCCGTTGATAACTCGTTTCAAGAATCTAAATTATATTAAAATCTAGACCCGTTGAAATCCCGTCTCAAGAACCCAAATTACGAGAAAGAACGCCACAAAAGTTGTGATTTACCTTTGATAAGTTTAAGAGTTCAATCAAGAACAAGAGGAGTAAACTCAACTCACAATTAAAATTCAAATAATGTCTAACTTCCTAAGTGGCCGGCCATGAGATATTTAAATACCCCTCACAAAAATAACCCTAGGCCAAAATAAGGCCCCTTTCCCAAAATACCCTCAAGTGGCTGAAAATTACATGGCCTTCCCTTAGAAATTCTAGGTGAAAATTTAACCCTAGCCAAAATACTATGTGGCCAGCGCCTCCCTTTAAGTGCATACAATTAAAATTCTTTTGAAACCTTAATTAATAAAACATAAGAAATATATGGGCCAAACATCCTCAAGCCTATTTATTCTAAACTAATAAAATAAATTTTTTAACCAAATTGAAAGCCTTCAATAAAAATAGGCCCTATCTTTAAGTCAAGTTTTCCACAGCTTGGATCAAGTGGATCAAGACTGGTTCTCCTTTTTTCAAGCCCATCTTGAGTGTTAGGCTTTTGCTAGCTTCATCCCAAGTGGATTGCACTAATCCTTGCATTGCTTCCCTGATCTTCTTGGTTCTTGATCTTGTAATTGGCCCATCTGGAACTTGCAAAGGATCTTTAAAAGTAGGTCTACCTTGGTTCTCATCATTCCCCATCTCCTCAAAAGGATTCGACCTCGAATCTTCACCTACATCAAATGGAGAAAAATCAGAAACATTAAAGGTAGCAGAAACATTATACTCACCTGGAAGATCCATTTTATATGCATTATCATTAATTTTCTCAAGAATTTGGAAAGGTCTATCTCCTCGGGGATGCAACTTAGTCATCTTATGAGCTGGGAATCTTTCTTTGTGCATATGAATCCAAACCCAATCTCCTAGTTCAAAGATGACGCGCCTTCGCCCTTTATTGGCTTAGGAAGCAACCCTTTCATTCTTTTGGGCAATTTGAAGCCGTACCCTCTCATGAAGTGACTTCACCAACTCCGCCTTCTTTTGGCCATCCAAGCTACTCCTGCCATCAACAGGTAAATGCATCAAATCTAAAGGAGCAAGCGGATTAAATCCATAAACAATTTCAAAAGGAGAATATGAAGTAGTAGTATGTATGGTCCTATTATATGCAAACTCTATAAATGGCAAATAATCCTCCCAAGTTTTTAAATTCTTATGAACAATAGTGCATAAAAGCTGAGTTAAAAGTCCTATTAACTACTTCAGTCTGACCATCAGTCTGCGGATGACAAGTAGTGGAAAATAAGAGCTTAGTACCTAATTTCCTCCACAACACCTTCCAAAAGTAGCTAAGGAATTTAACATCCCTATTAGAAAACAATACTCCTGGGCCCACCATAGAGTCGCACTATCTCCTTGAGCAACAAGTCAGCTATGTATGTGGCATCATCTATTTTATGGCATAGAATGAAATGTGTCATCTTACTAAATCTATCAACAACCACAAAAATAGAATCTCTACCCCTTTTTGTCCTAGGCAACCGTAGAACAAAGTCCATAGATATGTCGACCCATGGCTCACTAGGGACGGATAAGGATGTATACAACCCATGTGGCAAAACTTTAGATTTGGCATTTCTACATGTAATGCACCTGCCACAAATGCGAGTGACATCTCCCTTCATCTTAGGCCAAAAGAAATGTTCATGCAAAATATCTAAAGTTTTCTTGACACCAAAGTATCTCATTAATCCCCCACCATGTGCTTCACGCACCAATAATTCACGCATAGAACAACTTGACACACAAAGTTTGCTTTTTTTAAACAAGTAACTATCATGCTTGTAAACTTACTAAATGCCGCCTTATCACATGCCATGTACACATTAGAAAAGTCAGCGCCATCGGCATACAGGTCTTTTACATATTCAAACCCAAGCATTTTAGCACTCATAGAAGTAAGAAGTACATACCTCCAGGATAAAGCATCAACAACAATGTTCTCCTTACCTTACTTGTAACGGATGACATATGGAAATGTCTCAATGTATTCCATCCAACGAGCATGCCTTTTATTCAACTTCAATGATTCATGATCGATGTGGATCACAAATTCCCTAGGCCATAGGTAGTGCTGCCAAGTCTCTAATGCACGAGAGCATAAAGCTCTTTATCATAAGTAGGGTACTTTAGTAAAGTCCCACTTAGCTTCTCACTGAAGAAGGCTATGGGCCGCCTATCCTGCATCAAAACTGCTCCAATCCCTAAACCTGAGGCATCACATTCAATCTCAAAAGCTTTATTAAAATCAGGTAATGCTAGCATATGTGCAGAGCACAACCGTTTTTTAATGGTGGCGAAAGCATTCTCTTGATTAGCCCCTCAATGAAACCTAACATTCTTTTTAATGACTTAAGTGAATGGTGCAGCAATTGTGCTAAAGTCTTTCACAAAACGCTGATAAAAGCTAGCTAAGCCGTAAAAGCTTCTTATCTTAGTGATGCTCTTTGGCGTTGGCCATTCCTTAATGGCCTTGACTTTCTCTTTACCTACTTCAATACCTTTTGTACTAACAACATAACCAAGAAAAACAACTTTTTCCATGCAAAAAGGTACATTTCTTGAAATTAGCATACAACTTTTCACATCTCAACACATCTAACACATATCTCAAATGCTCAATATGTTCATTTAAGTCCTTGCTGTACACTAGGATATCATCAAAATACACAACCACAAACTTGCCAATGAACGCACGTAGGACATGGTTCATCAATCTCATGAAAGTATTGGGCGCATTTGTAAGTCCAAATGGCATAACCAACTATTCATAAAGCCCATACCTAGTCTTAAAAGCAGTTTTCCATTCATCACCCTCTTTCATTCTAATCTGATGGTACCCACTGTTAAGATCAATTTTACTGAAAACATATGAGCCATGCAATTCATCATCATATCATCTAATCTAGGAATAGGATGGTGATACTTTACCGTGATATTGTTCACTGCCTTATAATCAACGCACATTCTCCACGTCCCATCCTTCTTTGGCACGAGCAGCACCGGTATCGCACATGGGCTCATGCTCTCCCTCACATACCCCTTGCTCATTAAATCCTCAACTTGCCTCTGAAGCTCCTTTGTCTCTTTCGGATTACTCTTATAGGCTGGTCGGTTTGAAATAGCAGCTCCAGGTACAAAATCAATTTGGTGCTCAATGCCTCTAATGGGTGGCAACTCATTAGGCATCTCCTCTGGGAATACATCCTCAAACTCCCGCAACAAAGAAACAGCCAAACTAGGAAGAGACTGGTTAGTTTCATCAAAATTAAGATAAGACTCTTTATAGACAAGAAAAATCATAGGGCGATTTGCGAAGAAAGCCCTCTTAACCTCACTCTCTCTTGCATAGAAATTCACTTTTATCTTTCATTTTCTCTCTACAGATTCTCTTTCTTTTTTCTCTCGTGACTCCACTCTTTTTTCTTTACTCTCAGCCACCTCTCTACTTTCTTTTTCACTCTTTCTTTTTTGCTCATTTTCACTCTCACTCTTTCCTTTTTGCTCAATCTCTTTTTCACTCTTGCTTTTTTTGATCACTCTCATTTTCACTCTTTCTCTTTTGAGCAACCTCACTTTTCAGTTTTAGTTGGTCCTCATAGACCTGGCTTGGAGTTAAAGGAGCAAGTGTAACACCCCGGTCCCATATTGGAAGAGAGAAATAGCCACATAGAGTGGGTGATTTATAAAGAGAGTCATGAGTGTTGAGTCCCACATCGCCTAGTTACTAGTTGAAACTGGGCTTTATAAGTGATTCTAGGGAAACTCCAAAATTAACTAGTCCTTTTGGGTGATAGCGCAGATGTGGCTACGCTTTTCCCTGGGTCATTACAAATGGTATCAGAGCCCTAGTAATGCCAGGCCATGTGGTATCGAAATACTGCATGACGTGGTCCTGACGAGGATGTCAGGAGTTTAAGAGGGGGAGTTTGTAACACCCCGGTCCCATATTGGGAAGAAAGGAAATGCCCACATAGAGTGGGTAATTTATAAGAGAGAGTCATGAATGTTGAGTCCCACATCGCCCTTAGTTACTGGTGAAACTGGGCTTTATAAGTGATTCTAAGGAAACTCTAAAATTGACTAGTCCTTTTGGGGTGATAGCGCAGATGTAGCTAGTGCTTTTCCCTAGGTCGTTACAAATAATATCAGAGCCACCTAGTAATGTCAGGCCATGTGGTATCGAAACATTAAACACTACATGACGTGGCCCTAACGAGGACGTTAGGAGTTTAAGAGGGGGAGTTTGTAACACCCTGGTCCCATATTGAGAAGATGAGAAATAGCCCACATAGAGTGGGTGATTTATAAAGAGAGTCATGAGTGTTGAGTCTCACATCGCCTAGTTACTAGGTGAAATTGGGCTTTATAAGTGATTCTAGGGAAACTCCAAAATTGACTAGTCCTTTTGGGGTGATAGCGCAGATGTGACGAGCGCTTTTCCCTGGGTCGTTACAGCAAGCTTGATTGTTTTGCCCTCCTTTACAAAGCTGTACATGTTCTTGAAACCATCATGTGTCACCCTCCTATCATATTGCCACGGCCTCCCCAACAAAATATGGCCAGCATGCATAGGCACAACATCACAAAGTATCTCATCCTGATACTTCCCAATTGAAAAAGTAACTAACACTTGTCTATCCACTCTAACCTCTCCACAATCATTTAACCATTGCAATTTGTATGGTCGAGAGTGTTTTAAGGTAGGTAAATTTAATTTCTCAACCAAAGTAGTGCTAGCCACATTAGTACAACTCCCTCATCAATGATCATACTACATACCTTGATGTTGACGTGGCATCGAGTATGGAAAATGTTCTCTTTGTTGCTCTGCATCATCCACCTTAGTGTGTGTATTGAGAGCACGCCTAGCAACAAGAGACTCACCGGTCACGGCATATACCACTCCATCATCATCACTATCATCAACCAACTCTGGCACCCCATCACTAGTAGCTTCACTCTTAGTCATCACCTCTCCATTGTCACGCAAAATCAAGCGATGTGCCCTAAACCCAAACACTTAAAGCATTTCATATCTCTATTTCTTGAAGGTTGAGATTCTACCTTGGGTCTGCTGCTAGGTCCCTCATCTTTGCGCTTATGTGGTTCGGTCTTCCTCGTTGCTTCAGCTGGATCATACCTATCCCACTTTGATTTTCAAGTAGTGCTAGAAACTGAAGTGTACCTTACTGTCCCTTTTCTCTTTAATTGCCTCTCCACCTTCATAGCCATGTGCACCATATCCTCTATCTCCACATAATGCTGCAATTCAACTACATTGGCTATGTCTCTATTCAAACCACTCAAAAATCTAGCCATGGTGGCCTCCCGGTCCTCCTCTACATTAGCCCGAATCATCGCCACCTCCATCTCCTTATGGTAATCCTCCACACTCTTAGACCCCTGTGTAAGATTTTAGAGCTTTTGGTAAAGGTCCCTATAGTAGTGGCTAGGTACAAATCTCCGCCTCATGAGAGCTTTCAACTCTCCCTATGTCTTGACAGGCCTCTCATAATTCCTCCTCCTATTTGTCATTAATTGATCCCACCCAAATAATAGCATAATCAGTGAACTCAATTACTTTCAACTTCATTTTCTTCTCCTCAGAGTAATTGTGACAATCAAATACCAACTCTATTTTTTTCTCCCACTATAGATAAACCTCAGGGTCAGTTCTACCTTGGAAAGATGGTATTTTCATTTTGATGCTCCCCAAGTCTCTATCGACACCATCCTGACCTCCAGGGGCGGAACCAAGATTTTTTATTTGGGGGGACAGATTTTTTTATTTTTATTTATTTTTTTTTGTTTTATAAGTTAAGGAGACGGACTTATATAAGTATATATAATATCTCATTAGAGTTTGAAGGGAAACTAAATGAATGGAGTATTTTAGATTTTTTTTTTATGTTAAAATAGGTGGACAAAACTAAAAAACGTAATTAAAGGGGTACAAAAATATTATTTTGAAGTAACAAAAATATTAATTTGGGATAACAAATTTATAAAATATATATACTAAAAACAAAAATTTAAACATTTTAGGGGGACATTCGTCCCCCCACCCTTTGCCTTAGGTCCGCCCCTGCCGACCCCCTAGGTTCCCCTCAAATCCTCTTTCACGCCTAACTCCTCTATGTCTACTCGACCCAATTTCAGATGTTATGTCTTTCTCATCCTCATCATCTCCTTTATTCTCATATGCATTTTTAACCCTAGGCTCACATCGCCTCCTATTTCTCCCACCTTGCAAATTTCTAACCGCTGCTTCTTGTTGATCCATCCTATCCCTCACTTCCCCCATCTCGAAGTTCAACCGCTCAAATTGTTGTTGCATGGCCTGCAACACAAAGAATGGGTTATCGGCCACCCTTTCCGGTGATGAGCCACTGCGGCGAGACATTGTAATGTACTGCAAAAAAAAAAAAAAATTGTTAGTGGAAAAAGAAAAGATCTCACATGCTCCCTTACGTGTTTACATTCAAATGATGGCACTCCACTCGTGTTTCATTTGAAATAGGCTTTTTTTTTTTTCCTAATAATAATCTTACTCTCTTGCCTTTTACCTCAAGAGTTTTCCCACTCAAGTTCTTTCAGAACTAATTGAATTCAATCAAGACAAAGCAACCTTGTTTAATCCCAACTAGCAATTAGGTCCAAAAAACAAGAACAAGAGAAACACAGAAGAAATGAAACGACATAAGAATCATGGAAATTATACGAATGGAAGAGTAACTATAACACAAGATACCAACTATAATGAAGGATGCGCAACCCCTTTGATGTTAAGGCTCAAGAAAATTTTCGGATTTTCTATACTTTTTTTTTTTTTTTTTTTTTTTTTTTTTTTTCAATTGATTTGATCACAATCAAAAGAAAATGCAATTAACAAAGAACTAACAAAGAACTCAAAAACCCTAGAAGAATAAGTGATACGGCTGCCCTAATTAACAAGTGATATTCGGCCAACACAAGAAAACCCTAGGTATTTTAGCCAACACAAGAAAACCCTAGGATTAGGAGTAATTCGGCTAGCCCTAGAAAGAACAATGAATTTTCGACAGCCCTTTTTTTTGGTAACCCTAGAATAATGAGAACTAGGATCAAATATCCAAGGGAAAAAAAAAGATAGAATTAGACTTGATTGGAAATCGAGCTCTAATACCAAATGATATGAACCCGTGGGAAGAGACCCTTGAACCCACAATCAATTTGAAAACTCACCTAAGAAAACCAAACTCAAGTCTATGGATAGAGAATTTAGACCCGTTGAGAACTTGTTTCAAGAACCTAGATTATATTAAAATCTAGATCCGTTGAAATCCTGTCTCAAGAACTCAAATTACGAGGAAGAACGCCACAAAGGTTGTGATTTACCTTTGATAAGTTCAAGAATTCAATAAAGAACAAGAGGAGTAAACTCAACTCACAATTAAAATTCAAATAATGTCTAACCTCCTAAGTGGCCGGCCATGAAATGTTTAAATACTTTCCCCAAAAATAACCCTAGGCCAAAATAAGGCCCCTTTCCCAAAATACCCTCAAGTAGCCAAAAATTACATGGCCTTCCCTTAGAAACCCTAGTTGGAAATTTAACCCTAGCCAAAATACTATGTGGCCGGCGCACCCCCTTTAAGTGCATACAATAAAAGTTCTTTTGAAACCCTAATTAATTAAACATAAGAAATATATGGGTTAAGCATCCTCAAGCCCATTTATCCTAAACTAATAAAATAAATCCTTTAACCAAATTGAAAGCCTTCAATAACAATAGGCCCTATCTTTAAGTCAAGTCTTCCACAACTTGGATCAAGTGGATCAAGACTGGTTCTCTTTCTTTCAAGCCCATCTTGAGTGTTGGGCCCTTGCTAGCTTCATCCCAAGTAGATTGTACTAATCCTTGCATTGTTTATCCATCATTTTGTTGACTTCTTCGGTTACGGCCTTGTTTCCCTTAGGAGCAAAATTTCTTTTCTTCTGTTTGATCGGCTTTGCAGCGGGATCTATGTTCAATCTGTGTGAGATGATGGTAGGGTCAATACCGGGCATATCTTCATGCGACCAAGCGAACACATCAAGATTCTTCTTCAAGAACTCCGAAAGCGTGGCTTTCGATTCCTCCGGCAACTGCGATCCGATCTTTACCACACGATCCTGGCCATCAATGGCTACTTCAACTAAATCTTCATTCGGCTCTACTCTCTGCACTGTACCTTAATTCCTTACTTCGAAGTAGACAGGAGCTTATTGAGGGTCGGTCTCCCCACTATAGCATTATAGGCCGATGGTCTGTCGACGACCAAGAAGTCTGCCATAATGGTTTTTTCTCTAGGCGCCAAACTAGCTGTAAGTGGGAGGGAGATCGTTCCTACCGGGAGGACCTTCTCTCCTGTGAAGCCTACTAAAGGCGTGGGAGCCGGGGCTACTCGTCTTCGTTCGATCTTCATTTTCTCAAAAGCAGGAAGGAACAAGATGTCGGCTAAACTTCTGTTGTCGACCAGAATGCGATGAATATTGTAGTTTCCTATCATCAAGGTTACTACCAACGCATCATCATGGGGATAGAAGACCCCTTCGTTATCTTTCGAAGAAAACGTGATAGCGTCCAACCCTGTCTTGCGAGTCTTCGAAGGCCGCTCAAGGGAAAGTATTTCTTCTGAAGGCAACTTCCTGGCATAGGCTCGCCTTCCCGAATTGGATGAGCCACCAGTTGCGAAACCTCCGGCGATAGTGTGAATCTCTAAAATGGGTTCCTGCCTCCTCTCGGGCTCTGCTCACCGGCGGACATTTTGGTCATCGTGTCGTCTCGCTTCGCTATCGGCTCGAAGATGCCTCGCTTCGCTATTGGATCGATAATCATCTGCATGCCCTTTGCGTCTAGGGGGAGTGGCGGGACGACGACGGTCGTCGTAAGTGTGAGCTTCGTCATGGTAACGCTGCTCGGTGTGCGGCTTGTCATATCTTGTACGTCGGTTAGCAGCTACAAATCGAGCTAACTTTTCCCCTTTGATCATTCTCTCTATTTCTATTCGTAGGGAGGCAGAATCTTTGGTCTCGTGACCATGGTCTTGGTGGTAGTCATAGTACTTATGCATGCTTCGTTTTTATGGGGGGCCTTCATTTTCTCGGGTCATTTCAAACCCGGGTCGTTCCGAATCTGCATGAACACTTCGACTATGCTCGTGTTCAAAGGGGTGAAGTCGTATTCTTGTTTGGTTATGGGCTTACTCTTCTCAGGCGGTTTGGGCCCTTCTACGAATTTTTCCCTTGGTGGGAAGCCCCTTCTCCCTTATGGAATTCCTTCTTCTTAATCTGCTCCTTGGGTTTCGCTTCCCTCTCGGCGTACATCCTCATCATTTCTTCTTGGCTAATGAATTCTTCAGCTTTCTCCATAAACTCCTGCAGGGTTGTTGGAGTCTTTTTTGCCAATTCGAGGACAAAGGGCCCCTTGTGCCAAAGCCCGTTTATGGCGGCAGTTAAGACCACACCCTTCGACATTTCTTCTGCCTCCACTCTCTCCTTATTAAACCTTTGAAGATAATCTTTGAGGGACTCAATTTCTCCTTGCCTCAGTGCGAGCATATACTGAAACGTGTTCTTGCGTTTCTTCTACGTGAGAAACTGCATGAGGAAGGTCTTTGTTAGGTCCTCGAAACTATCTATGGAGTTAGTAGGCAACCCCCCGAACCATTCTTGAGCGCTACCCTCCAAAATGAGGGGAAACGCTTGGCAAGCTATCTCGTCTGTCGTTGCGTGTAGGTCAATATGGGCCTTATACGACTTCAAGTGGCCGACGGGGTCACCCGTCCTGTCGTAAGGCTTAACAAGAGGTACTTTAAATCTTCCAGGAACAGGATGACTCATAATATGTGGAGTGAATGCAGAACGTGCATTTTTGATGATAGAATCAACCGCAGATGGTTTTCCTCCCATATCCCGAAGCATTGCGTCATACTTGGCTTCCAAGTTCCTAATTAGCACATTGACATCTACTTGCGGGGCTTCATAATAGCCTGCCTTGGGGTTTCGATGGTTCCCCCCTTCGAAGTTCAAACGGCGCCCGACGTCTTCTCCCAGGTGAGGCTCGTCCTGGGGGCGGCGATGGCGCTGTCTAAAGTTTACACGGTCTCCCGCTGAGCCTTCAGGCTGGCGTTGATCACTTGACTGCACATACTCAGGCCCTTCCTGCATGACTGGCTCTTCCCTGAGGAAGCTTCCTCTTGCTGCTTGGTGGTCACCACCGCGATATCCCTTTACTCGTAGGCCTTCACCACCTACTTATCCCTCTTCGTCGGGGCTCGTCTCATTGTCGTCATCTTCAGAGAACTCCTGCCCTTCTACATGCACTCGACCATGAGGGCTGGGGTAAAGCTGGCGGGTAAGGGACGCGTTCTGATGCTTAAGAGCCTCTATCTCTCTAGCCATGCGTTGCATTTGGGTTTTTGGAGCTTGGGAGGTGGTTCCTGCTGGTGGGGTTTGGAAGCTGGTGGATTTTTCCTTGTCTACGTAAGGGGTTTCCGGAACCAAGGTCCCAAGCTCTACTTGCTACCCCTATTTACCGGGAGGACCTTGCGGAGTATCTCCGATGTTCATCATTGTCGGATTGGTTTGTAGTAAGAACGAAATCATTCCCACAGACGATGCCAAACTGTTAGGACATTTTCCAAATCCGACGACACATGGACCTGTAAACAAAGGAAGATTAGACACAAGAGCTTGCCGGAGGGGTCCGGCGGGGGATAGTTCTGATGCCTAAGTCAGTTCGGTTTTTAGAACTAGTTTATGCAAAAATCCACATAAATAAATAGGTGAATAAATGCTCGTTTTAACTCGCAAGCGCACAAGATCAATATGTAGTATAGACTTGTAAGTACGAGATCATTCCCACGAGGATTGATAAATTGTGTTAAAGAGATTTTCCTAAAACATGGTATTTACAATGAATGAAAGGTTGTCACAAAATTTATAAATAATGGAATTTGAAATAGCAAGAAGATAAAATAAAGTGTATAAATAAAACAAATAGAAAATAAAGGAAAGGAAAATAAGATGGGGGCTCCGATATCCTCAACGGTCATGTTTCCCGACATGCACAACACTACAAGCCGTATTGTGATATTCAAAGTTTGCCAGCCTAAGGGCATGGTATCTACTCCAAAAACTATTGATCTCCCTAAGCAACGAATCGGGCATGGTATCTACTCCGACTCTTTTCTTTTTCAAAGGATTCGGTTAAGGGTGTCACAAGCCCCTACCAAGTTGTTCTTCAAGAAAGCATGAAATCTATGGAAATCGACAAACACACTTAGTCTAGAACATGGTATCTATTCTAGTTTCTTCATGTTGATTAATTCCAAGAACTTCTACAAAGCTCTTTTGTCACTCTAATAAGCCCAGGACTCGGTCATCCAAATTGACTTATATAACAATCTTCATATGAAACATGCGTAATGTTCAAGCATAAACACATTACATATGAAGAACGAACAAAAATCCGGAATTACTCAATTAAACATCACAAAAACTTGCAACAAGGCAAATCGACTCTTTAAGAAAACATGATTAATTCAATCAAGCCCCAAAATAGAAAATACTAATTACAACTAATAATACAAAATGAGAATAACATAAATAAAACTAAACTAAAAAGAGAAACAAAATGAGAGAGAGAGAGGACCGAATGGTCCTGCCCTCTCTCGGTGGAGTGCAGGTCCGAAACCTCTCCCCCCCCCTTTTTCAAATGCAGCAGCCCTCCATTTATAACAAAACAGCTCCTTGCAATCTTCAAGTAGCCCCTTGGATAGAGAAAAAGCATGTCATTTCTTTAGTCAAAGCATGGGTACGATGGAATCATGGAGTGATTTAAGAAGTAAATCATGGGAACTTGTTTTGGGTCAATTTTGGCTGCCCAAGGCTCCCTATAGTGGAGAAACAGCCACCCTAGAGCTGCACATTTTGACTTTTCATTTTCTTTTCACACCTGCAGTTCTTCATTCATGGCTACTGTCCACGTGATTTTTGATCATCAAAACGTCCGAATTGGATTTTTCACTTGTCATAACATTTGTTCATCTCTGAGTCAGCTTTCCAATGCAACTGACCTTCCCTTAATCTGACTTTTGAGCTAGGAGTTATGACCAGAACAGTGTGCACAGGTCAATCTCGGAGCTGCTTGAGTGCGGAATTCTGTTCTGGAAAAACCTGAGGCTTCACATGCGATTTTGATCTCCAAAACGACCGAATTGGATTTTTCACATAACATAGAATTTTTGCATCCTAGAGTTAGCTCTCAAATGCCACTGATTTTGGCTCAATCGGATATTTGAGCTAAAAGTTATGGATACAACAGTGCCCAGAGGTTCATTGCCCAGATTTGACGTTTTAGTAACTCGAATTTGATGAAGTTTTGCTGCAAGACCTGAAAATACTAAAAATCATAAAAACAACACAAAACATTAATTTACAATGAAACTAAGGTATTAACATATGTAAGTTAAGGGCTTATTTCATAGGAAAATTAGCACTTAACAGTTTACAGCAAAGAAGACTTAGAATATTTTTTGCGATTGAGTGACTTAGCTGCCAACCAAGCTTTTCTCCCCTTTTTATATAGTGGCGGATTCCCCGAGGCCCATTGAATGAGCCTCTGTGGTGGGACCTCCAACTCCTCCCTTTTTCTCTAGGCCCATGCTGGCCAATAAAGATCCCACCAAGTGTCATGCATGTACTGGTCCACGGCGTGTGAACTTCAGCCTGCCAGTCACATCAATCATATCCCTGTAGCTGGTATGCCTTGGAAACACACGGGGGTGGGACTCGAGGTTGGCTTCCTTAAATGCAAGTTTTAATGGACCTTGTCCTTTCTTCATCAAGGTCCATTATAACTTTTGGTTGGGGAACCGAACCTGAGTCATTGCAGCCCTTATACGGCTCAACCGAACCGTATAACTTCGGCCAACTGTTATGCGGGCTTGGGCCCTTCACGTGTCGACCGAACCAGCGGATGAGCTATTGGGCCTTTCAACTTTTCTGGGCCCAATCCCTAACAGCTTCCATCGATGATACTTGGACTAGGATCTAATTAAGATCAAATGGACCTCCAGGGTCCATTCATACTAGTCATTGGATCCTTGATAGATGAACATGTTATTTGTATAAAAAAGAACCTAAGTCTTAGAATAAATGTGCACAGTAATAGAAAATTCTCAATCATTCACAAAACCATATTTAAAAAACAAACTATGGGCAATACTTGAATTGGAGGAAAAACAATTCCTCTATTGCAAAGTGTTTTTTTAAAAATACATTTAGTTTGATCTAAATATTTTCCATTTGCATGTGGATGTGGGTCCACCCTCAAATCTTCAAGGCTCATTTCTTTTCATTTTGTCTATTCGGCTCATTGTAGCCCCTGCAACAAGTTGCATACTTATTTAGTAACCAAATCCCCACGCTGAAATAATTTCTGTGGGATTTAACTAAAAAGCATATAAACCAAGAATTAATGAAGTGTTACCAGAATCTTTATTGAGTAAATACTCAGGTCATTCTTTTGCCTTGTGTCCTTTGCCTCCACCGAAGAAACAAATCATCTTTTGACGATTCGAGTTGGTCCTAGCTTTATTAATGACATTTCTGGCTTCACCATGTTCTCTTGCACCTTTTAGTTTAGAATCAGATGAGCTACCAATCTCTCTAATGCAAGGTGGATAAGTGGCACTGTCTAGCACTCCGCTCTGTGATCTGGATGAAGAGCAAACATCTTTGCCTTTTTCAACTTCGTCTTTCGTTCACATAAGTTAATGACAGATTGAAGGATTGCGTCAATACTTGATTGATTATTTACCTCCATTCCCAACAGTTCGAGTTCTTTCAACTTGACAATCTTCTTGTCAGTTGACCCAACATCATCCTTACTTGCTGTATCATCTGTTTTGGAAGATGAACCATCTTCTCCAAAACATGCTTTCAAATGCTTGAGCATATCTAAAGCATACATGAGGTTTTTCAACCTTCCATAAAGCTCTAGATCCACAGATAATAAGGTATGCTCTCTAGCGGCACTATTAAGATATTCCAACTGAGTATATCTCTTAAACTTTTCTTCATTGGCTTTAAAGCTCGGATGCTTTAGTCGTTCATCTAGGAAACGGCGTCCTTTTCTTGTCGTAGATTTATCAAAAATATTCCTCCACATGTGATCATTTTCAGAGGATATAATTAAAATAGGTCTGACTGGTAAGTTCAAACAGATCATAAGGAGCAAAAACTGAAATATCAATGATTCAACAATTAGGAAATAATTTAGCAATTAAACTAGACATGCAAAAAACCCAGTAAAATACATAAAGTTCAAAAGCAACAACGACCCAATCCCGTAAATTAAAAATTCCCTCAAGGAATGCAAGGCTCAAGGCCAAGTCGAGGAACTTTTAATCACTTTGATTAGGTGAGACCCAAGCTCATTTTTAATATCAAATAGATATTAATGAAACCCGTTATTAATATTATTTGTTATTAATAAATAGTCGGTTTTGTTCAGTCTCTAAACTTAGGAGCTCCATGGGGAGATTAATATCTTATGTTAGTTAAGTGTATACCATCAAATAGATTTGTCATGGCAGTTAAGTGACTCCACCTTAGAGTGGTCACTCTTGCTACAGAGTCACTTCTCCTGTATCATTTCTGGAGATCTACCTTGTAATCTGTGAAGTGAAGAACATCCTTCTTAGGGAATGTGAGGCTCGAGGCCAAGTCGGGGTGCTCTTACTTTACTATTACTTTGTAGATCTATGATGAAGACTATGAGATTCAGTATTAAGAATCTCTCTCCCGCTTGATGTTTTGAAACATGGGTCTTTATTCTACTTGCCTTTCAATCGAATTATTCTCCTAATCCCATAAGTGATCTTAAATGAATTTAGGGTACTTATCTTATTAGCTGTTCTAATAACCCAAATTATCCAAAAGGCTTGCCGCCCCAAAGGTGTGTGATGCCCTAGGTATTATACCTATGAGGTGGCGACCTAGCTTCTACTTAACTAGTGAAGCCATAGCCATAGATTAAATCTATGGCTATTACCCATTGCATGGTTATGAGCAAAACTCACGTCCATGCATGCATGGTGACAAAGTCAACATGCAACCAAACATCCAAACAAAAGATGCATGCATGAAATAATGAAAACAATCATAAAAAATCATGTAATCCATACGTCCAAAATAAAAATTAACGTTGATTTCTTTTCCATGTATTTTTAAACTCAAGAACTCAAGATAACATTCTAAGTTCTTGCTTTTAAAAATACAAGATTAATCTTGAAGAATTATTTTCTTTTGATCATTCATATGTTATATACCACATATGAACACAATCCATAATCAAAGCACGATTTTTTCTTGTAGAAAACAATCCCTAAATAATTATAGCTTTTGTTTAAAGTACTAGAAAAAATTTGTAATCACTACAGCCCCTGTAGTAAAAAACGTAAACACTATTTTGCATGGTAAATCATAATTAAAAAACCAAACGTGCTCCTATTAATTTGAAATGTTCTAGATCAAGTCCTTACATGTTATTAAACATGTTTAAGGTGATGAAATGATTAATCAATTTCATCGGAACCGTTGGAATAAAATTCCAACACAAACAACCTAGCATGGCCGAATACTACATGCAGAAAATCAAAACATGTATCTTGAAGTATGGCTCTAATACCAATTGTTGGGGATCATGCAAGAAATCATAAGAAAACATTGCGCAACGGAATATAAAAAATTTCCTATGATCTAGGATCATAAACTTTAAGAGTAATCATGTTTTGAACAATTCTAAAATCAATTTTATTGGTAAGTTATATATGCTCAGGTGGGGTTTTGAATTCACGATCTTACCCTCCATCTTTTTCTTATAGGGAGGCTATTTCGGTGGATCTCCATGTGTTTGCATTTACTTTTTGCTTTTTTGTACCTCGATTCTTGTCTATGCAAATGACAAAGCATTTTCTTCTTTGAGGTGGCTGAACCACTCCCATGGACCGGCCAAAGGGGTGGCTCGAGCTACCCCCTCTTGTTTTTTTATTTTTATTTTTATTTTAAGTTTTGTTTTGTTTTTTTAATATTTTAATATTTTAAGATTTTTAATTTTAATTTTTGATTTTGTAATTCTGTGATTTTTATTTTTTATTAAGACGGAGCCACGTGTCAGTGCTTAAACACTGACACATGGAGCTCTATTTAGACGGCAAATAGACGGAGGTACCATCTCCGTCTTTTATTGAAAGTTGAGGTACCCCTGTGATAAAACATAAAGCTGAGGTAGCTTTGAATAAAGACATTATAAAATACATGGGCAAAAAGGTGTATACCCCCCCCCCTCCCCCCCCCCCCTTTTTTTTTTTTCTTTAAATTGAGTCAAAATATTTGAAACTCTAATCGAGCCTTGTTTGTTATTGTTTATAGTAGGTGTAATATCACAAAGTTAATTTAACCAAAAAATAAAATATATGATGTAATGAATATTATCAACTAAGCAGTCAATTTAATCATTATGAGATTATCACGATAAATATTTTAAGAAATCAATACTACATATTATTTAGAAAAAAAATAAAGAAACCTATTAACTTGACATCTTATTCCAATGGGTGCAATTAGATAAATATCTAAAATTTTGATTTAATCTCAAGTATTTTAAAAATTTCAATCGATGTTGTTGATAAGGTTACGTGAAAAGAAAGAGGAGGCACGTTATATTGTTTACGTAGCTTACCTCACATATTATTATATAGACTTTGAAAAGTAATACAATAGCCATAATACCCTCAAACCCTAATATATTATTCTATCACTCCCCCTCAAGATGGAGCATATATATCATATAAACCTAGATTTGAACAAATAAACTCTAACTGGTTTCGACATAAAGCTTTTTTAAACACATTAGCTAACTGGTCTTTAGACTTCACGTATGCTATAGATATATCTCTATCGAGTATTTGTGTCTGACGAAATGACAATCAACCTCAATATGCTTAGTCCTTTCATGAAAAACTAGGTTATATGCAATATGTAAAGCAACTTGATTATCACAAAATAACAAGATGGGAGTAGGAGCTGAGAACCCAATCTCTTGAAGAAAATGTTGTAACCAAGTCAACTTAGTAGCAGTATGAGCCATTACCATGTACTCTGCTTCAACACTAAATCGTGCCACTACTGTCTGTTTCTTACTCTTCCAAGTGACAAGATTACCACCGAAGAATGTGCAATAACTTGTAGTAGATCGTCTATCGGAAGGAGAACCTATCCAATCTGCATTGGTAAAACCTTCGACCCTAAGATCTCCATTTGGTCTATACAGTATCCCTAGACTAGGGGCTCTCTTCATATACCGAATAATGCGAGTAACAGCTTCCCAATGTGAAACCCAAGGAGCCTGACTAACAACACTAACAACAGATGAGATATCTGGCTTGGTGATAGTAAGATAGTTCAACTTCTCAACTAGACGACAGTACCTGCCAGGATCTTCAAATAATTCACTGTCACCCTTCAATAATTTCTTATTTGGATCCATTGGAACATCAACTGGTCAAGAACCCAAGAGACCTGTCTCTTCTAATAAATCAAGTGCATACTTTCTTTGAGATAAGTTGGTATCTGTTCAAGATCTAGCAACTTCAATACCAAGGAAGTATCAAAGTTTGCCTGAATTCTTTGTATGAAACTGCTGCTGTAGAAACTATTTTAATCGAGCAATATCTCCTGAATCATCTCTAGTAATAACGATATCATCTACATATACCACAAGAAAGATATAGCCTGCACTAGTATTTAAGTGAAATGCTGAATGATCTGTCTAACATCTCTGAAGACCAAACTTCAATACTGGTTCAGAGAATTTTTCAAACCATGCCCTTGGTGATTGCTTGAGACCATACAATGCCTTTTTCAACTTACAGACACGGCCTTGAGACTCCCCCTAAGCAACAAACTCAGGTGGTTGCTCCATATAAACCTCCTCATGTAAATCCCCATGTAAAAAGGCATTTTTGACATCCAATTGAAACAAGGGCCAATCAAGATTAACAACCAAAGAAATAAGAACACGAATAGGACAAATTTTGGCAACTTGAGAAAGCGTTTCATTATAATCAATACCATACATTTGAGTATAACCCTTAGCAACCAATCGAGCTTTCAATCGTTCAACGGAACCATCAGGATTAAACTTAACCATAAAGACCCATTTGCAACCAACAGTCTTCTTATGAGGTGGTAAGGGAACAAGCTCCCACATCCCATTTTGATGCAGGGCCCTCATTTCCAATTTCATAGCTTGCCTCCAACTGAAGTGAAATAAAGCATCATGCACTGTCTTTGGAATGGAAATACTAGAGAGGTGGTAAATAAAACAAGAAAGTGAAGGAGATAAAGAACTAGTGGATACAAACTGATTGATAGGATGTTGAGTTGTGTAAGAACGTGTACCTTTTCGTAGGGCAATAGGCAAGGAGTCTGACGTAGGTGGAAGCACTAGATCTGGAGACGGTAAGGATGATGGTGGTGGAGGAGGAGTTGATGGGCACGGCCGACTCGTATAAACCTGGAGTAGGGCAAGCGAGTGTGGTGGAGACATGACTGGAGGAGCAGAGGCAAGCTCCGAGAGAAATGGAACAGGCAGCGGAATATGTAACGCCCAAGAATTTTAATTAAGGATTAAAAATGGCCTAAAAAGTGGAATTCACCATGGGCGTCTGGACGGTGGTATTGTTGTCCAAGCGGTTGTTGCCTAGTGTTGATCGTCTGCAGCCCCATCTGTAGTCGTCCGGATGAACCCAGCTACTGTTCAGTCAATAGTGTTCGTTCGCAGTGTCGTCTGGACGAGCTCATCCAGTGAGCCTCGTCTGTAGCATCGTTCGGACGGTCCCTTGCCACTGTTCACTTAGTAGTGACCGTCGGCACCTCATTCGCAGCAGGGTCTGGACGGACCTTGTGCATTGTCATCCAAATGGATCATTTAATGGTCCGGACAGTGGCACTGTTCATCCGAGTATATATGGCTGGGACGCGATTTCTAGCTCAGTAGTGACCGTCTGTCCGACTATTAATAGTCCCACCGGACTGTCCCTTGCCACTATTCACTCAGTAGCGACGTCCGCACTTCGCCTGCAGTAGGGTCCGGATGGACCTTATGCATTGTCGTCCAAATGGATCATTTAATGGTCTGAACGGCGGCACTATTCATCCGAATTTATATGGCTGGGACGCGATTTCTAGCTCATTTTTTTGATTTTTCTTCTCTTTCCCTGCCATTTTCTCTCTTCTCTCTCATAGGGTTTATACCCAAACTTTGAGTATTGATCTTGGAGAGCCTCCAAACATATTTCTAACACCATAATCAAGATTCTCGGCGTTGGAAACCTAACTTCACCGATCAATTTGAGGAAAACAAATTCTTGAAACTCTAAATTCTCAATGCTTAGGCTATACTCTTGAATGTATAGCTTAGTATAGCTTTATTTATTAGGGTTTTCATTGGTTTGTGTATTCTCTACATCAGGTTGAAGTTCTGCGATGCACAACTTCGGATTCTTCAAGTTTTGAGGTAAATGCCCAAAATCCTAGATTTTTCAAAGTGAGTATTATAGAATTTTATGATGTCAAACCCTAGTAATCCATTATAGGTTAATTAATAGGGTGTTTAAATTCTATTTGGAACCCTAGAATTCTATGGGTTGCTTATGGCCACATTGATACTTGTATTTTGAAGTATCATGATTATTGGGCTTTGAGAGTTAAAGTGTATGCTATTAATGTTTTAGCAATGTGTATATGTAGTGGGCATTGCTTGGACATTGGTTTAGAGGTCAATTCAACAAGCGGAATTGATAAGTATTTATACTTACTGAGAGTGATAGACACCTTAAAGTGTTTTATGTTTTGTTTTCAATGTTTAGCAGATGTTGTACTTGCTAAACAAATTAAATGTTTAAAAGATTTTGAAGGAATAATATGATGGTTTAAAACACGAATCGATGATAGTTTATGTTAACATATGATTTGTGATTTCGATTATCTTCTTGAGACTTATGACGATTTTATGAGTGATTGATGATGAGTTTTGATGACTTATTGATGTTTTATTATGATATGTGAACATGGCGATAAGATTGATATATTGAGTTTTATGATGTTTCATTGAGATTTGATTTTGAGAAAAAAGGTTTATGGCAAAAATGTTTGCATGGTATTTATGAGTAAAGTAAGCATGAAAAGAGTATATGTATGAAGAACCTAAGAATGCATGTAAACCCATGACACAGGGGTTGTAAATATCTTGTATGCTAAATCCATGACACAAGGGTTGTAAATATCTTGTGTGCAAAACCCATGACACAGGAGTTGTAAATATCTGTGTGCTAAACCCAAGCTATAGGGATTGTAAAAAGCTGTGTGCAACAGAGTATGCATATGAGGTTGAGTTATGATAGAGAAAGTATTGCATGGTGAACATGATGAATTTATGATTGAGTTATGATGTATTTATATAATTGATTTATGAGGTGTTTCATATGATGGTTTATTGGATTTTATTATAGACGTATTAGTATGCATATGAGGTTTCATGGACAAGAACATATATATATTCTTACGACTAGTTGCATATGTTATTTATGTTTTATTACTTAGATATACTTAGATGCTTGTGCTTTCACCTGCAGTGGAAAGGATACTTGCATAGGAGTGTAGCTGAGTTATAAGATATATTTATAACATAGTTGAGCACGTATGTGTATTAGTATCGGGGGGAGACTAGAACATACATATATGTACTCAGCTATTATACTATTTTAAATGTTTTATGACTTCATGTGTTTACTTCATCAGCTGCTCATATTTCAAAATAAATGTCATACTTCTAGTAGCTGTTTTTGTAAACCCATGTAACTAACACTTCGATTCTTTACGAAAACTCAGTGGATTTTTTATTCATTGAGACTGTTGACTCACTCATTCTCTTTTTCGCCTATGTAATCATGGATGATCTCTATGGTTACATAGATATTGGTGCAAGTATTGAGAGCTCAGATGATGATCCCATAGCCTACTATCTCGGCTATTACAAGTGACGTCGTGGGACTTTGATATTTTTGTATAGATTTGTTAGATGTCTATTCTTTTGTACAGGGTTGTGTTGCATTCACAAACTTTATTTTGTATATATAGCTTATGTCGCATGTGACACCTATGTATAGCCATTCTTTTGTATATTCACATTGTAAACTTTTAATCATTAGTGTTTTTAATTGTCATCTATACGTGTATGATTACTCTCTTTTAATATAAATGCTTCCGCTTAGTTTATATTTGATGTGCTATGTGACTCTGATGTAATAGGTGTATTCTAATGATATGTTGTGAGATACATGTATAGCATGTGCTTTCTATCACCCTGTGGTGGTTGATCCAGTTCATGATTACCGTATGTTTTTTTTTTTTTAAAATAAAAAAAAAATAGCTACAATGTAATTATGGATCAGGTCGTCACAGTTTATAGTATCAGAGCATTATTGCTCTGAGGGCCATTTTGGGAGTAATAAGTTTTAGATTGTCGAGATAGAGCCTAGGTGTAATGTTAGAGTTATAGGAATTTAAAAGATTTCAAGAGGAACCCTAAGTAATTAGGACTCCTTAAATTCCTTGTTTGCATTGTATGTGTGTACATTTGCATTACATATGCACATTCTATTCTTGATTTTTCTTGTGTCTATGTGGATTACTCGGTTCTAACATGGGAACTTTGCAGACTAATACCTCCTAGAACCGAGCGCTGACGTAGGCAAAACGTGAGGTTGTTGGGGAACAACGATGATGAGAATGGCAATGCGAATCCACCTCCACCTCCACCTCTTCCTCCTCTGCCACCTCATATGCCTGGCCCAATGCAATTTTAGGCTCAAGCAACTCAATTCATGACTACCATGATGACTAACATGCAAACGATACAATAGTAGCAGTTTGAACAACAAATGCAACAGCAATTCCAAAATCAACCACAGCCCCAACCACGTGATCGTGAAAGAGTAGAGGGTTGCTCATCCTCTAGCTTCTTTCGCCATAACTTTGAGTCATTTGATGGCTCTAATGGGCCTATGGCTGCTGACTCTTGAATTATTAGTATCCAGCATCTTATGGAGTCCCTTGAGTGTACTGATGCATTAAAGGTTAATTATGCAAGTTTGAAGCTCACTCGGTAAGCCTCCCATTGGCTAGGAAGGGGCTTATTGCTGAAGAGTTGGGCCAAGGTGTCCCAATAACATAGGAGCGGTTTAAGAAGGAATTTGATGACCGATTATTCGCACAAACCCAACGACTTCAATGTGTTAGAGATTTTTAAGATCTTAAGCAGGGCACTATGACTGTGGAGCAATATGCCGCTCGATTCAATGAGCTCTCTAGGTATGCCCCACTCTCGTAGCAACTGTGGAAAACAAAGTCCATCAGTTTCTCTATGGCCTCCTTCTGCGGATCAAAGATAAGGTCATATGCCTTGGTATCAAGAACTACCTCAAAATAGTTGACAGGGCAACTCTTGTTGAGAAGAGTATGAAAGAGGTAGCTCCAGATTTTGCTTAGAAGAAGAGAATTATGCCTCCTCCCACCCATTTGTCAAAGAAAAAAGCTGTAAGTAGTGGCTACAGTGCCTCTGAGAAAAGAAAAGCCCCAATGGCCTATACAAGTTCAAGGCCAAATTGTACTAAGTGTGAGAAGCTGCACTTTGGGGATTGCTTAGTTGGCACTCGTACTTGCTTTCAATGTGGCAAGCCCGGCCATATGAAACACAAATGCCCACAAAACACTACGAGTAATATCAAGCCTCAGAGGGATAATTATCAGCCGAAGCAGCCAGCACAAGAAAGAGTCTACTCTCTTACCCCGGCCAATAATGAAGAAGAAGAGCCTAGCACCGACATAGTCACAGGTACCATTCCACTATTTGGTCGCCTTGCTTGTGTCTTATTTGATTCTGGTGCTACTCATTCGTTTATTTCTTCTACATATGTGAAGCTTTGTAATATGAACACAAAACTCCTCAAACAAAACATTCGTGTATCGAATCCCGTTGGTGATACGGTAACATGTGTGAAGTATGTTGAGAATTATCCTATAGTCATAGTAGGGAAGACTTTACCAGCTAGACCGGCAATGTTCAGTATGCTTGGCTTAGATATCATTCTTGGTATGGATTGGCTATCGAAGTGTGGGGCAAATATTAACAATCGCAAGAGAGAAGTTGTATTCCGGCTTCGGGATACTGAGGAGTTCAAATCCTGTGGTTCTCGTATGCGAGCTACTCCACCTCTTCTCTCCGCTTTACAAGCAAAGAAGAGTATCAGGGATGGTGCATATGCCTATCTAGCCTATGGGACTGCTAAACTTGAAGTTGAAGTGAAGTTAGAAGATATTCCGGTGGTGTGCCACTATTCCAATGTCTTTGCGGAGGTTACTAAATTGCCTTTGGATCGTGAGATTAAGTTCACTATTGAGCTCATGCCAAGGACTCAGCCTATTCACAAGGAACCTTATCGAATGGCTCCGACCGAATTGAAAGAGCTAAAAGAGCAGCTCCAAGACCTATTGGATAGAGGGTTTATTCAGCCAAGTGTATCTCCTTGGGGAGCATCGGTATTATTTGTGATGAAGAAGGATGGTTCTATGCGGTTGTGTATAGACTATCGGGAGTTGAATAAGGTGACTATCAAGAACAAATATCCTCTGCCTAGGATCAATAACTTGTTTGATCAGCTTAAGGGAGCTTCAGTATTCTCGAAGATTGATCTCCTATCAGGATATCACTAGCTCAAAGTATGAGAAGAAGATGTACCAAAAATGGCTATACGTACACGGTATGGCCATTATGAATTTTTGGTCATGCCGTTTGGATTAACCAATGCTCCGTCAGTTTTCATGGATTTGATGAATTGAGTATTCCATAAGTATCTCGATTTGTTTGTAGTAGTATTCATAGATGATATCCTAATCTACTCAGCTAATCATCAAGAGCATGAGGAAAACTTGAAAATGGTGTTAGATGTGCCAAGGGAGAAGAAACTCTTCGCCAAACTAAAGAAGTGTGAGTTTTGGTTAGAAGAAGTATCCTTCTTGGGTCATGTAGTTTCCAAGGAAGGTCTTGCAGTAGATCCAAAGAAGATTGAAGCCATTGTTGAATGAGAACAACCTACAAGTCTCCGAGAGATTCATAGTTTCTTGGGCTTAGCAGGTTATTACCAAAGGTTCATTGCAGGATTCTCTGCTTTATTTGGGCCTCTCACAACTCTAATAAGGAAGAATGCTCCTTATGTATGGAGTGATGAATGCGAAGAAAGTTTTCAAAAGCTGAAGCGAAGGTTGATGTTAGCACTTATCTTCACATTGCCTATGGAATCAGTTGGGTATGTTGTGTATACAGATGCATCTTGCAAGGGATTGGGGTGTGTGCTTATGCAACAAGGCAAGGTTGTGGCCTATGCCTCAAGGCAATTGAAAGATCACATGAAGAACTATCTCTCCCATGATTTGGAACTAGTAGCTGTGGCATATGCCTTGAAGATATGGAGGCATTATCTTTATAGAGAACCATGTGAGATTCATACAGATCATCAAAGTCTTAGATATATATTCACACAGAAGGATCTAAATATGAGACAAAGGAGATGGCTTAAAGTGCTCAAAGGTTATGATAGAAAGGTGTTTCACCACCCAAGCAAAGCTAATGTGGTAGCTAATGCATTAAGCAGAAAGCCAAGGGATGTTGAGATGGATTCTACTTCAGTTATTGATCAAGTGGCTCAGCAATTTGCAATTGTACAGGTCGATGTAGTGTTGACTGGTGAGTTGCCAATCCTAGTAGCTTTGGTGGTTCAGCCATTGACCACAACCAGGATTAAGCAAGCACAAGAGGATGATCTCGAGTTACAAGAGCTCATAGATGAAGCCAAACGGGGAGAAGTATCTGGCTTCTATATTGCCAATGACGGTGTTTTGAAGACTAAGGATGATAGAACTGTGATACCTAATGATGCTGACTTGAGGGGGGAGATCCTTGATGAAGCTCATCAAACAAGATACACTTTTCATCTTGGCAATACCAAGATGTATCAAAACTTAAAGAAAATATTTTGGTGGAATGACATAAAGCATGAAATTGCTGAGTATGTTGCACGGTGTCCATCATGCCAACTTGTAAAAGCTGAAAATCAGCGGCCCGCGGGTCAACTTTAGCCACTTGAGATTCCTATGTGGAAATGGGATCAAATAGCCATGGATTTTGTTGTGGATTTGCCAAAAGCACCTAGTGGTCAAGATGCCATATGGGTAATTGTCGACAGATTTACTAAGAGTACCCACTTTCTCCCTATTAAGATCATTGATTCAATAGAGAAGTTGGCAGAGTTGTATGTACGTGAAGTAGTCTGTTTGCATAGAGTACCTATTCCATTGTATTGAACCGTGACCCATGATTTACATTCAAGTTTTGGAAGAAACTACATGGGGCTATGGGAACTAAGCTGAACTTCATCACAGCTTATCATCCTCAGTCAGATGGCCAATCTGAGAGAACCATTGAAACACTTGAGGATATGCTTTGGCTATGTGTGCTTGACTTCAAAGGCAGTTGAATTCGCTACTTGCCTATTGTGGAGTTTGCTTATAACAATAGTTTTCAAGCAACTATTGGCATGCCGCCATATGAAGCATTGTATGGGCACAAGTGTAGATCACCTTTGTATTGGGATGAAGTCGGAGAGCAACAATTATTGGGTCCGAAAATGATCCAAGACACGAAAGACAAGGTTGCGCTTATTCGAAAATGAATGCTAACCACGCAAAGCCAACAAAAGAGTTATGCAGATAAGCATCGTCGCACACTTGAATTTGAAGTTGGTAACCTTGTGTATCTCGAGGTGTTGCCGATGAGGGGCATGATGCGATTAGGCAAGAAAGGCAAGCTTAGTCCAAGGTATGTTGGACCATTTCAAGTGTTAAAGCGTGTAGGTCCTTTGGAATACAAGATTGAGTTGCTGCCTAATTTGGAGGGAGTACATGATGTATTCTATGTCTCTCAATTGCGAAAGTGTGTACATGATCCTTTGCACATCATAAGCTATGAGCCTCTTGATATTCTACCAAATTTGACATATAAAGAGCTCCCAGAGCAAATCCTGGATGCAAGAAGCAATAGTTGAGGACCAAAACCATACCATTAGTCAAAGTCTTATAGAGGAATCATGTTGTTGAAGAAGCTTCATGGGAACTTGAGTTGGATATGCGAAACCGATATCTGCACTTGCTCGAGTAATCAGGTATGTTACGCTCACATTACATTATGTATGTTTCTTAAATTTGCTTTACAAGCATTTAGATTCAATGTGCATGCATAATTTATGTTGAGTGTAATTTCAAGGACGAAATTTCTATAAGGAGTGAGGGATGTAACGCCCAAGAATTTTAATTAAGGATTAAAAATCATCTTAAATGGCCTAAAAAGTGAAAATTCACCTTGGATGTCCGGACAGTTGTCGCCCATGTTGTCGTCTAGACAGTTCTCGCCCAATGTTGATCATTCGCAGCCTCGTCTGCAATCGTCTGGATGAACCTAGCTACATTTCAGTCAATAATGTTTATCCGCAGTGTTGTCCGTAATGTTGTCTAGATGAGCTCATCTAGTGAGCCTTGTCTGTAGTAGCGTCCGCAGCGTCATCTGGACGGTCCCTTGCCACTGTTCACTTAGTAGCGACTGTCTGCACCTCATCCGCAGCAGGGTCCGGACGAACCTTGTGCATTGTTGTTTGGATGGATCATTTAATGGTCCGTACGGTGGCACTATTCATTCGACTATATATGGCTGGGACACGATTTCCAGCTCATTTTTCGATTTTTCTTCTCTTTTTCTGCCATTTTCTCTCTTCTCTCTCATAGGGTTTATACCCAAACCTTGAGTATTGATCTTGGAAAGCCTGCTAACACATTTCTAACACCGGAATCAAGATTCTCAGCATTGGAAACCTAACTTCACCGATCAATTCAAGGTAAACAAATTATTGAAACTCTAAATTCTCAATGCTTAGGCTATATTCTTGAATGTATAGCTTAATATTTCTTATTTTCTTATGGTTTTCATTGGTTTGTGCATTCTCTAAATCGGGTTGAAGTTCCGCAGTGCACAACTTTAGATTCTTCAAGTTTTGAGGTAATTGCCCAAAATCCTAAATTTTTCATAGTGAGTATTATAAAGTTTATGATGTCTAACCCTAGTAATTCACTATGGGTTACTTATATAGGGTGTTTAAATGCTATTTGGAACCCTAGAATTCTATGGGTTGCTTATGGCCACATTGATACTTGTGTTTTCAAGTATCATGGTTATTGGGCTTTGAGAGTTAAAGTTTATAGTTATTAATGTTTTAGTAATGTGTATATGTAGCGGATATTGCTTGGACATTGGTTTAGAGGTCAATTCAACAAGCGAAATTGGTAAGTATTTATACTTACTGAGAGTGATGCACAATTTAAAGTGCTTTATGTTTTGTTTTCAATGTTTAGCAGATGTTGTACTTGCTAAACAAATTAAATGTTTAAAAGATTTTGATGGAATAATATGATGGTTTAAAAGACGAAACGATGATACTTTATGTTAACATATGATTTGTGATTTCGATTATCTTCTTGAGATTTATGACGATTTGATGAGTGATTAATGATGAATTTTGATGACTTACTGATTTTTTATTGTGATATGTGAACATAGCAATAAGATTGATATATTGAGTTTTATGATGTTTCATTGATATTTGATTTTGAGAAAAAGGGTTTATGGCAAAAATGCTTGCATGGTATTTATGAGTAAAGTAAGCATGAAAAGAGCATATGTATGAAGAACCTAAGAATGCATGTAAACCCATGATACATGGGTTGTAAATATCTTGTGTGCTAAACTCATAACATAGGGGTTATAAATATCTGTGTGCTAAACCCAAGCCATAGGGGTAGTAAAAAGCTATGTGCAACAGAGTAAGATATAAAGAGATAGAGAAAGCATTGCATGGTGAACATGATAAATTTATAATTGAGTTATGATGTATTGATATGATTGATTTATGAGGTGTTTCATATGATGGTTTATTGGATATTATTATAGATGTATTAGTATGCATATGAGGTTTCATGAACAAGCATATATGTATATTCTTACGGCTAGTTGCATATATAATTTATGTTTTATTGCTTAGATATGCTTATATGCTTGTGCTTTCATCCGCAGGGGAAAGGATACTTACACAGGAGTGTAGCTAAGTTATATGATATATTTATAATATAGTTGAACTCGTATGTGTATTATTACAGACGGGAGATTGGAACATACATATATGTACCCAACTATTATACTATTTTAGATGTTTTATGACTACATGTGTTTACTTCATCAACTGCTCATATTTCAAAATAAATGTCATACATCTAGTAGCTGTTATTGTAAACTCATGTAACTAACACTTCGGTTCTTTACGAAAACTCCGTGGATTTTTTATTCATTGAGACTATTGACTCATTCATTCTCTTTTCCGCCTATGTAATCATAGATGATCTCTATGGTTACATAGATATTGGTGCAGGTACTGAGAGCTTAGATGATGATCTCATAGCCTACTATCTCGGTTATTACGACTGACGTCGTGGGACTTTGATATTTTTGTATAGACTTGTTAGATGTCTATTCTTTTGTACAGGGTTGTGTTGTATTCACAAACTATATTTTGTATATATGGCTTGTGTTGCATGTGACACCTATGTATAGCCATTCTTTTGTATTTTTACATTGTAAACTTTTAATCATTAGTGTTTTTAATTGTCATCTCTATGTGTATGATTACTCCCTTTGAATATAAACGCTTCCTCTCAGTTTATATTTGATGTGATATGTGATTTTGATGTAATAGGTGTATTATTATGATACGTTGTGAGATACATGTGTAGCATGTGTTTTCTATCACTATGTGGCGGTTGATCCGGTTCACGATTACCATATATATATTTTTTTTAAAAAATATAGCTACAGTGTAGTTATGGATCAGGCCGTCACAGAACAGATGCGACATCAGGTGCTTGAGAAGAATCACTCAAAGAAGTAGTAGTAAGAAAATAGGGGAGAGACTCAACAAATGTGACATTGACGCTAGTGAAGTAATGTTGAAGAATAGGACTATAGCAACGATATCCCTTCTAAGTGGTAGAATATCCAAGAAATACATATTTAGTAGCACGATGGTCAAGTTTACCAAAACCGGGACCTAAATTATGGACATAGAAAACACACCCAAAGACCTTAAGTGGTAAGGAGAATAGGGAGGAAGAAGGATATAATAGAGAATGAGGAGAAGCACCATCTAAGACCAAGGATGGCATCCTATTAATGAGCTAACAAGCAGTGAGAGCAGCATCACTCCAAAATTGTTTAAGGACATGCATATGAGACAAGAGACAACATGAAACATCCAATAAATGACGATTCTTGCGTTCAGCCACACCCTTTTGTTGTGAAGTATGAGCACATGAGGTTTGATGGATAATGCCTTTATCAGACAAATAAGAGGCAAAAGAACCAGATGTATATTCTTTGGCATTATTTGAATGCAAGAGACGGATTTTCTGAGCAAATTGAGTCTTAATCATATTGCGGAAAAGTTGGAAAATAGAAAATAACTCGATACGATTTTTCATTAAAAATAACTATGTCATACAAGAAAAATCATCCACAAAGGTCACAAAATAATGGAATTTATTGGATGCTATATTAATGGGACCCCATACATCAGAATGAACCAACTCAAAAGGACTTGAAACTCTACGAACAACTCTCGATGGAAAAGAGACATGATGGTGCTTACTAAGCTGACAAGCTTCGCAAGACACAGACAACTCAAGACAAAGACTCGAGACTTGATGCTTCAATGTAGGAAGAGAAGGATGACCAAGACGACAATGCCATTGAAGAGTGAAGGCCGACGATTGCGAAGCGCGAGAGGCAGGTATAGGTGCGAGGTCTAGATAATATAATCCACCAACTTCTTGCCCCATACCAATCATCCTCTTTGTCTTGAGATCCTGAAAAATGCACAAAGATAGGAAAAAACTAACTGAACAATTAAGGGCTTTGGTATTTTACTAATGGATAACAAATTAAAAGGAAAACCAGGAACATGGAGAACAAACAACAACTCAATGTCAGGACTCAAATGGGAAGTGCTTGAGCCGACCACTTGGGAGAGGGAACAATTAACAAAGGTGGCACTCCTAGGTGTATCAACAGAATGATAATTAGAAAAGGAAGTAGCCGAACTAGTCATGTGTTCATTTGCGCCAAAATCGATAATCCATGGGTCGCTAGTGGAGGATAAAAGACAGTGAGATGCAGTACCTGACTGAGCAAGAGTAGCAGTGGAAGAGGAAGAAGCTCGCTTATGGGCTAAGAACTGAGCATACTCATCTTTCGGAATGTAGATCAAATCACACTCCAAATTGAGGCTTGACTAAGCAGGTGGTCCAGAGGTGGCTAGAGAATCTGCTTGAGAAGTGACCTGATTGATAAACCCAGATGGTGTGCCATGTAAATCCCAACAATAATCCACCGAAATGATTGCTTCAACCACAATGAGTGTATTTGCGAGACCCACGATCGCTAGTACGACTACCTCCTCAAGAATCACATCCACCACGAAAACCACAACCACCTTGATTGACACGTCCTCCACAGGAACTACTAGAACCACCACAAGCAGCAATAAAAGTAGTGCAATCACCCTCACGTTCAGAATTCAACGCAGGGCCATGAGTAGAGAGAGTACCGCACTGAATTCGAGAAAAAACCTCAGAAGGAGATGGGAGATCTGAACCACCCAAGACTTGTGCATGAACTGACTCATACTCGAGTTTCAAACCGAGAACAAACCGAACCACATCCACATATTGACGTTGCTTGCCCATTTTTTGTAGATCAGTTGAGAGCAGTTGATACATGTCCCGCTCCTTACAAATGGCCACAACCTGATTGTAATACTCGTCCACAGTCTAAGCACCTTGCTCAAGCCGAAAGTATTGTTTGCAGACTTCATAAATGCGAGTAATATTTCCAACACCAGAGTACATATGACCAAGATGATCCTAAATATCCTTGGCAGTAGGAAGATAAATACACAAGGATCCAATGTGAAGTTCAACACCGTTTAGCATAAGTGAGATAATCTAATTGTCTTCCTGGTCCCAAAGGCTGATGGTAGTAGGATTAGTCGGTTTGTCTAATTGCAAATGAGTATATAGACCCTTTCCTTTAAAGAATACCTCAACAGAATGTGCCCAATAGACATAGTTTTTGCCATTTAATTTCATTGATGTCATAGGTATATTGCCCATAGAAATCGAAGTGGGTAAATCTGATTTAGTAGTAGTTATGTTGAGTCAAATCTACCATAAAGTGTATCAACAATAATAGGGAAGCCAAGAAAAAAACAACACAATCAATAAAGTGTGTAAAATGGACAAAAACCGGCACAAATAAACCTAGACCAAGTCTGAAACGAGCTAAACCGAGCCAAATGGGCTTAAACCAAACTGAACCGCCCTGAAATAAACTAAACCGGGGAGGAAGCGGTTTGAACTAGGTTTGAACTCGCCTAAACCGGCTTGGGCAAACTGGGCTGAGATGATTCGAGGTCGGGTTGAATGAGATGACGCGGGTCGAGTTGACCCGAAACACTGAACAAGTTGGGCTGAATACAACTGGCCTGACCCGTGTGGGTTTGAGTGACCCGGCCCGACACAAAGCTGGGCTGTAGAGGATCTGGCCCAAGGACGAATTGGGATATCCTATTCCAGGTTAGGATATCCTTGTTTCGGATAGGGGCAATGAGCACCTGGACCCAAACAGGAGTCTTCTTCTTCGGAAGTCACTGGATTTCCATCGGCGACCACGACGGCAACGGCAACCGAGACTGCCGGTGATCATGTCAAGTCAATCTTCACCGAACCCACTCACTAAACAATCACTGAGAGAGCCACACCACCCCTAAACGCAACTCCAGGCACCTCAGACGACGCCAACCGCCATAGACTTCACCAACACCACCACTAAACGCAGCTCTGGCCACCTCAAACAACACCTACTGCCACAGACTTCACCAATGCCACCACTAAATGCAGCTCTAGCCACCGCAAACAACACCAACCGCCATAGACTTCACCAATGACACCAACTAACCAACCTGAAACATCTATTTCAAATCAAGGACAGAGATCCATGATCGTGGTTCCACTACGACATGAAATCCACCAAGAATGGAGCAAACCGTGGCGATGACGACGATATCACACCATTAATGACGGTGATTTCGCTTGCCTAACATGAGCATGAAGCCCAGTGCCTTAATTTCCTTCGAGATGCAGCAAAATCAGGTCTTCAGGGATTGTGTGTTCTATCGTTCTATCGTGAATGACGACAAAAAAAAAAAAAAAAAAAAAAAACGAGGGAATAACGTATAGTATGAAGAACGGGATTAAACCCTAGGCTTTGATACCATGTTGATAGAGTTACGTGAAAAGAAAGAGGAAGTACGTTATATTGTCTTACGTAGTCTACCTCACACATTATTATATAGAATTTGAAAAGTAATACAATGACCATAATACCCTCAAACCCTAATATATTATTCTAGCAGATGTAATTTATTAGGGACGTAATAATAAAATTCTAAATATTAAAGATCAAATTAAAAATATATAGATTAATGGTCCGATTGAGTTTGTGATTTCAAAAGTGCAATTTAAAAATAGTAATTTGAAAACGTAATTTTTAAAAACGCCGTTAAGCGTTTGACAAAATCGTAGTTTAGAATTTAAAATGCATTTTAAAAAAACACCATCTTACCTGGTGTTAGAATATATTATATTATTATGTTTCCATTCTAGGGTTTATTCAATTTTCTTAGTTTACTAGGTGTACTTGTTCACCACTCATAGTCTCTCTATAAATAGAGGGCTCTGTAATAGTTTAAGTATGAAGTTAATGAGTACTATGTAGTCCTAAGGATTCTTCAGAGTGGTGGACGTAAGTGTCTAACACCGAACCACCTGTAATTCCTATCTCCTTCTCTCTCTTACTTCTGCAATTATTCTAGTATTTTATATTTCCGCAAATATTTTAACATGGTATCAGAGACACTTTCTTGTGGCCTTCAATAAACGTCTTTGACGTTTTTGGCGTTTGCTCTAATAATCTCATCATTACGGTTGTCCCCGTGCGGCCACGCTCTCCGCCTACGCTACCAGTGACTTTCCTGCCTTCACCACAGCACTTTTTGGAAAACAAATCCCAGAATCAAGCTTTTGAGGCACAGATTTATCGATCTGTACAATTTTCGCTGCCATTGGCACCTTCACGCACCTCCATGCGCCATCGAAAGTTTTTGTCCGCTCAGCTATGTGCCTCCACACTCAACAACTCACCTCGATATTTGCACCATTCAATAGATCTGTCGCCGACGGTTCTAGATCAGCAGAAATCAGCCAAAAATAGCTCTCCACGCATCCTCACGTGCCACAAGGAGTCTCTGTCTGCCAATCCACGCACCACCAGTGCAGTCCACGCTCTACCAAGTGCCAAAAGAGTGTTCAGCGCGTCTTCAGCACGCCCCCACACGCGTTAAGCGCCTCACACACTTGCATTAGGGATCCGATTCTGCCGATCCAACATCCTGTTCAATCCGGGCTAGTGCTTTTTCAAACTTTTTTTTACCAGTTCAACCGGTTAGTGCAGTTTCAAACTCTTTCAACATTATTTTGAGGTCCAGTTCTCACCTTTTTCAGACCGGTTTTATCCAGTTCAATTCGGTTTATTGCAAACTCAATCGGTTCAAGTGGGTTCCAGAATATTCTCTACCAGTTCAGGCTCAGGCTCAACGAGTTCAGTCCGTTTTCAAGCTCCAAAAAAAAAAAAAAAGTTTGATCATCAGTCCAAGTGGACCACATCCCATTTGGTTTCCTGTTTTGAAATTTTGGCACGTAGTCGACTCTTTTGGATTTTAAGGTTCATATTCGGCCTTGTTTTGTTGTGATATGCTGTGCAATTCATTGGCGAATCTTGGCACAATATGGTTTGGCCCCTCACGGGATTTGACAACTAGTTTCTGTTACTCCTTCCATCATTGTCGATTGCGACTTTGGGTCTTTTATTGGATTGTCTCCATTTTCTAACCGTGGCACAATGTGGTTTGGCTTTTCATGAGATGTGACAGCTAGTTTTCGTTACTCCTTCCATCATTGTCAGTTGCGACTTTGGGTTTTTTAATGGATTGTCTCTGTTTTCCAATTGTCACTTTCAACCTTTCTCACCGATACCGCTTTGATCCAACTACCAACTTCGGATGCATTTATATTCCATTTCTATTTTCAAACTCAAGCTTCCATGATTTTCCACCTTGAGTTTGAGGGGTGATGTTAGAAATATTATATTATTATGTTTTTATTTTAGGATTTATTCTCTTCCTTAGTTTACTAGGTTTACTTGTTCATCACTCATAGCCTCTCTATAAATAAAGACCTCTGTAATAGTTCAAGTATGAAGTTAATGAGCACAATGTAGCCTCAAAGGCCCTTCAGAGTGGTGGACGTAAGTGTCTTATTCTTTCTCTTCTACTATTATTCTAGTATTTTATATTTCTGTACATATTTTAACATATTTGAAAATGCCGAAATCTTCGTTTTCAAATTGCAATTTTTTTAAAATACAATCTG
>FXXK01000868.1:0-134461 GCA_900184695.1 Betula pendula
AGACCTAGGCCAGCCATATCAGCTGTTAATTCTGTAACAGTTCTTGCCATTAAAGCGACAATAGAATTTTTCTCCAGACATAATAACACAAAAAATTGACGAAGCAGAGAATCACAACAGTTACTGGAACAAGATTTGCAACACCCAACACACCAAAAAAACTTGCCGATAGTCACACACCCAAACCAGAATTGCGACAAATTATAATCGAAAGTATAAACTTGATTCACAAAAAATACCCTCAGCAATCTGTCGACAGCTCCAAGAATTCGTCACAACCAGAAATATTCCAGCGACAGCACCAAGCAAAGAAACCAAGAGCCGACAGCCCCAAGCAACCCTCCAAAATAATTACCGAAAGAAAACAAGAAACCAGAATTCAGACAAGCTGAGAGAAACCACGAAAATAATTGGGCTCTGATACCATGTCCATTTAGGTTTTGTTTCTGAATGCTCTCCTTGTGAGAGTTGCTCACTTCTATATAGAAGCTGTCCGGGCTAATTACACAGGGCTGAAAATCGCATTAAAGGATATCAGGTGAATAAACGCCTATCAATTCTATGCATATATACAATATACTCCTTGTATTATAGCTGACTAAAAAAGGAAAGAATATATGCTGCCTTTATAGACTAGGCCAGCACATATCAGCTGTTAATTCTGCTACATAACATATATTGTGTTTACGGTTCTTTGATTCCCGTCATGTAAGTCTTTACGATTTTTTGCCCCCGGTAACCTAGGTTCTGTAATTTACTCATTAACTCTTAATCTTTGCTGACTATAACACATTATCATTTTCCTTTATTAACAATATGCAATAACGTGACATTTTCTCAAATATAGTTTTCCTTCCAAAACTCAACATTTTGTGAATATCATTTTTCTTACCACATGTCAAAATCATCGAAAGTATAGTCATATTCATATATAAAATAACAAGGCTCAATTGAAATATATATCATGCTTTTAAAATAAATAGCAATGTGTTAGTAAGTATTATACTTAGTCTCCGATTATACTTATTGTGTGAACTCATGACTTAGACATTGCATTTATCGCGCTCGACTACGTATGAGTCCTTATTCATATTTTAAAACTATTATCTAGTCCAAGGATTATTATTCTTTTGGCCTACATGACACTATTCATGTGCATGCATGGAAATAGTACCTAGGTGTTATTTTATTATCCTAGGCATAATTCTATAACCTCTTATTAATTTTAGCATTATAACGGTATATCTAAAGTAGCATTACAACGGCTATGTAGCATTTCCACGTATTTTAATACCGGCATTAGTATGATATTTAACTAATTCTTTTAAAACTATATGGGCATTACAACGACTCTATTGTAATATACCTAATTGTATTTAGGTGTTACAACGACGCGATTATAATACTTTAACAACAATTGAATATAATAACTATATTTAAAATGCTCAATTAAACTTCCTAGGGCTATTTAAGCATTAAAGCCAGCAATTTCTGAAAAGACGCCATCGGGCTCCGAAAACGAGCTTTCCCGAGCACTTTTCACAACTCTCAAGACTCTTAGAACTTTCTCTTTGGAACTTCTTGGAATAAAGTTGGTATGAGATTTTATGAAAGGGGGAAGGTTCTATTTATAGGATTCTTGGAGCCTGGATGCCATGTGTCCAAGGGTGGAGGGCCGAATTTGCCCCACTTGGCACCAAACTTGTTGCCCAAGTTGCTTCCTCAGCTGGTGACATCATCATGACATCACAATGCTGACCTCACAGCTAACATGGCAGGGCCGGCTACCCCCTCCAAGATGCCACTAGTAGACCATTGTTGGTTGCCAGCTAGGCTGCCTTCTAGGTCCAATTTCGACCCCTCAACGAATTCCAATTATCTTGAAATTTTAAGGGTAACTAGATGACTCATAGGCAAACGTTTAGAGATGTTACTTGAAGTGTTTGGAGTTGGTTGCCTATTATTTCACGTGATCGAAGTTTCCAGTCACAAAGTCACTTTGGTTCTTTTACAACCCTCAAGCCTACCTCGATTGATCTCATATTTTTATAAAATATAGAAAAATATAGTGATACTCTCTTTTAATCATTTTGATGATTTTTTTTATATTCTTTTAAGAGTTCAAATTTTTCGGGCGTTACATAGCTTCTCGTTCTCTAGCCAGGTGAGGGAGGTATTGTCGTATTTGAATTTGGCCCCGGGGCAACTGATGCCAAATGGGTGGTGGATTTTCCTGTCGTGTTTTGTTTTATGGCCCATGGTCCTCAAGAGGGGAAGCATACATGTAACAACCTAACTCCTCGGGAGCTTATGTAGTTCTACTAGGAGAATCAAGATATGTGTGCTCGTGATAGCTTGGTCACCGACGAACATCTAGAGGAGTTCCAATTCTATGAGGGTCTGGTGAAACTTTCTCGGGTTGCTTCTGGAGGGGCCGAATCCCCTAAGGTTGGCTGGCCGGCTGGGAGGGAGGCTAGTTCACCCTGAGTGGAGAAGAAATGAAAGGGGGTGGAACAAGAGGTGAAGGGCCCTGAAGAGGAGGAAGAGGAGGAGGAGCTTCCTTTAAGACAAAAGGGGAGAACAGAGAGACACCAGGAGGAAAGGGAAGAAGTGAAGGAACATGAATGGTTCGAAAAGGAGAAAGAAAAGGTGAAGGTGAAAGAGTCTGAGAAGGAGAAAAGTAGGGTTGCTAATTCGAGTTAGCGTGTTGTGTTCGGGTAAACCCGCTTGACTCGGCAACTCGTTAAGAACTAACCTTGACATGACCCATTTAAATAAACGGGTGACACGACACGACATGTTTGACCCGTTATTTGATAAACTCAAAAAAAAAAAAAACAAAGTGGATACTTGAAAACCTTCATGTTCATTATGTTGTGGACATAATTAGTTGGTGTCTGCCAAATAGCAAGATCATCCTTCTGTTTCAATATTTTTCAGCAGAGGCTTCTGGCTACATTCTCAATCATGGCCTGCATTGTTTTTAGATCTTTGTGTGTTATGTTTCAGTCTTTTTAGTGTTTCTCCTAGTTTATTGGTGGCCCAAACAGGATCCACTCCCCACTAGGATGTAGAACTTGATCAACTTTGATTAAATAATGCCCATAAGCATAGTTGTAATCAAAATAAGATAAGTATAACGAAATCATGGAAAGGTAGACATGATGAAGGGCTTGGGATTATCGTGTTGGCCCCAAGGAATGAGACAACGTGAGCAGTGAGCCATGTCATAGCGAGAGAGATGGATAGTGAGAGAGTGGGAGAGACGAAGACTTAGAGAAGAAGAAGAAAAGAAATGAAGGGAAGTGATGCTAGGTTTACTAGTTTAGGACCTTTAGGTTTAATTTTCCCCTACTTTTTTTTTCTTTTCTTTTTTTTTTTAAAAAAATAAAAATCTAAATGAAAAAAAAAAATTAGTGTATGTGTCAAATGGTCACCTGCGGGTTAAGCTGGTGGACCCGTTTAATAAACGGGTCAAGTGGGTCAACCCATTTGTAACCTGAACCCGTTTATACCAAACCCTAACCGTCTAATTTTGTGTTGGGTCAAAAATTGACAACCCTAGAGAAGGGGAAGGAGAAGTCAAAAAGGAGAAAGGGAGACAAGGAGAATACGAAGAAAAGGGAGACCAGTGGGTCAACCCATTTGTAACCTGAACCCGTTTATACCAAACCCTAACCGTCTAATTTCGTGTTGGGTCAAAAATTGACAACCCTAGAGAAGGGGAAGGAGAAGTCAAAAAGGAGAAAGGGAGACAAGGAGAATACGAAGAAAAGGGAGACCAAGAAGACAAAGGAAAGGGCCATCGGACTAGATGTGCCCTCTGGACTCATTGTCCTGGAGAGCAGTACACAAGTCTCCGAGGAGGCCTCTAGCTTCCCAGGTGCTGAGATCGCGAGAGATCTGGAGAGGGACCTGCCAAAACTAGAGGGGCCCCCTTAGGCTTGTGGCTTAAATCAACAAGCTGCTGGGCGAGATAGGGTTTCCTATAAGGGAAATTGAAAAGACTCCCGTGAATTCGAATGCCTTATTCTACAACGTAATATGAGAAGCAGCGGAAGAGGTAGGTCTAACCAGTCCGTCGGCAGGGGTTTCCAAGGGCGCCGCCTCCATGCAGACGCTGTCCTAAGAAGCTCCAACACCTTGGAGGGGGCCTAAGTTGTAGCGGTGGTCTCTACTCGAGGGTGGCTCCTGTAGGTGTTGGGTCATCGCACATGCGAACAAAGGAGGAGCCAGCCCCTGGAGGAGATGTTGCGGCTCACCCTAGGCCTTTAGCTAGTAAAATGGGGGAGTAGCAGGCTCTCGTTTTTAGTGCCATGAGTCTAGAGGTCATCAACTAGTTTGAGGGCCGCAACCTGTATTGAGGATGGGGCTGAGACGCTGCCTGTGATGCCCCTCATGTTGAGGCCGAGGTTGGAACACGTTGCTGGTGAAACCAATCTGATGCTTTCGGGCTTGGACCGTGAAGGATTTTTCAGGCAATGGAGGATTGTTGTAGACGAGGGTGCACTACTCGGCCAACTGGTCACTAATATTTAGGGGGCCTTGCACGCGAACTATGGTGGGGGCAGAGGTCATGTCTCTGCGCAATGCTTGGTCGAAAGATTTCGCAACGTTTTTGTTGAGGTATTTACTCTTTTGACCAAAAAGGCCGCCGCCGTTTAATCTCTTTTGTTGTGTGGCTAACTTTTTTCGTTGTTGTCTTGCAGAACCCTGCCGTGGCCTTCTTTGTGGAATGCCGAGAGTTCACCTATCAGTCACAATCCGAGGTGGGGGCTTTGAGAAATCGTTCCGAAGAAATGGAGAGGGAGAACTTGCTCTTGAGGGAGGCGCTTTGTTCAATGGAAGATGAGGTTGTTGTCGCTCAAATTTGTGAGGAAGAGGAGAGATATAGGTTGGCGTAGGTCAGGTTGATGCACGCTGAGGTGTTGGAGGAACTTCCTCTGCAAGGATCGAGAACCAGGCCCTTACCACTAAGCTTCAAGCCTATAGGGAGAGCATGTCTCTTTATAAGAAGGACATCGATAAGTCTGACGATAAGCTTGGCCGATGCAAGGAAAACCTGTCCAATGCTCTTGGAAATCCTGTTCCTACAAGGATAGATTGAAGGTGCAGAAGAATAAGGCTGCACACTTTCATGCCCCCTGACTGAGAATACGAGGATGAGGTTCCCCTTCCAACTGACCCAAGTTGTCAAGTTTCGGAACAATACTTAGGGGTTGGGCTATCTGTATGGTTTGAACACCGGTTGAGATGCGATGGTGAACAACCCAGGTGCTGATGTCTCTACTTTTACACTTGAGAAGTTTCCCATGAAACCAGAGGTGGTCCTTTTGTTGTCCTAGATGTAGCCAGAAATGCCCGATGCCTTTGTCGAGGCAGTTGTTCCCCCTGAAGGATTGGAGCATGCTTACAGCCACTAACCTAGCTACTACTGCCGGGGATGAAGTTCCCAAGAGGCCCCACTTTGATGAGGGCCGCATAGCTCTTGAAGGTTCGGAGCATGCCCCTGCTGCCACCACCGGGGGTGAAGTTTCCAAAGGGCTCCTCTTTTAAGCTGTGTGACGCTAGAGCATCTTTCAATCGTTTGGCAGAGGATGCAACAGAGGAGGCTACGATAGAGATCATGAAGAAGATCGAGGAGAAGGTTGAGGCCAAAGAAAGGGCTGAGTTGGCGCTGACACAAGTCCCTTGGGGAGATAGGGAACAGAGGTGGAGGTTGTCAAGGGGCAGTTGCAGCCGTATCTTATGAGGAATTTGAAGATGGTGAGAGAGCAGGCGCGAACTAGCCTTAAGGTCTCAACCAACAAATTTTGTAAATATTTTTTAGGGAGATAGGAACAACAAAGCTAGCTTTGTAACTCCTTTTTGGGGCACATGAAGCACCTTTTGTAAATCTGTTTTGGGAGATAGGAATGACAAAGTTAGTTTTGTAACTTCTTTTTGGAGCATAGGATGTACCTTTTGCAAATCCATTTTAGGAGATAGAAATGACAAAGTTAGTTTTGTAGCTTCTTTTTGGAGCATAGGATGTACCTTTTGCAAATCCATTTTAGGAGATAGAAATGACAAAGTTAGTTTTGTAGCTTCTTTTTGGAGCATAGGATGTACCTTTTGCAAATCCATTTTAGGAGATAGAAATGACAAAGTTAGTTTTGTAGCTTCTTTTTGTTGGGTGAACCAAGTTAAAAGTTATTTTGTTCACTTTTCGTTATTGCAAATTGACGTGATACTTTTCCTCTTCCCTTGGGGGAGTATTTTCTCTAAAGGTACTTCCTTTTTTGGTTTTGGTGGACATGTTATCAAGCCATCCCTTCCTACCATGATACCCCCCGGAAAGGTGTTTAAGAGAACTTGATCATGTTTATCCTTGAGCTAAGGATCATGTTTATCCTTGAGCTAAGGAGGTGAGCACTATTCCTGCACCACTGCTCCTTTTTGTGGAACCATCCATGTAGATTACCCAAGTCAGCCCCTCCGATTTGCCGCCCTCGCCCTCCAATGGTGGGTTGGTGAACTCCACCACAACTTGTCCCTTGATCCCCACCCAAGGGATGTACTCAATATTGAACTCCCCTAGTTCAACTGACCAATTGATAAGGCGCCTCGAGGTATCAGGCTTATACAACGCTTTCTTCAACAGGTAATGGGTCAAGACCCGCACCGTGTGGGCTTGAAAAAAGCGTCGTAACCTCCTTTCAGAGGTTACCAATGGGAAGGCCAACCAATCGATGTAAGGATATCTCTCTTTGGTGCCATGGAGGGCCTAACTGGTATAATAGATAGGCAATTGCACGCCATTCTCCTCCCTTACCAAGGCCGAGCTAACTACGGAGGGTGACATTGCCAAGTACAGGTACATGGGTTCTCCCAAAGCAGCGTGACTAAGCAGAAGGGCTTGCTGAGATACCCCTTCAGTTCTTCGAGTGCCTTTTCACACTTAGCACTCAACTCGAATGCATTTTGAAGCACTTTGAAGAAAGGTAAGCACTTGTTGATTGCTCAGGAGATGAACCTGTTTGGAGTGGCATAGGGGCTTCATTCCTATAAGGGCATTTATTTTCTCCAGGTTCACTTCAATTTCGTACTAAGAGACCATAAACCTGAGGAATTTGCCAGATGCCACCCCGAATGCACACTTAGATGAGTTAAGATTCATTTGATACTTTCGCAGGATACCAAAGGTCTTTTATAGTTCGGCCATATGCTCTTCTGATTTGACACACTTTACTAGTACGTCATGGAAATAAACCTCAACATTTCTTCCCAACTGCTTTCGGAACATGGTATTTACTAGCCTTTGATACCTTGCCCTCGCATTCTTTAATCAGAAGGGCATGAACGATGTTTTCTCTTGATCAAGGTCATGTAGTTGTATTTGGACTGTGGAGTCAATGAGAAGGTTGATATGAAGGAGGGGAAAGCTATCCTTCGGGCACGCCTTGTTTAGGTCCATGAAGTCCACACACATCCTTCACTTGCCACTAGGCTTCTTGACCATTATTACATTCGCCAAGGATATTCATCGAACTTCCATTATCAACTAAGATCCTCTGGGTTGTGTTATTTGCCACTATCAAAGGGACTACTAGTGCGTCGTTGTGGGGTTGGTGGATCCCCAAGCATCTCCCTTTGTAAAAGTTATGCATGGCGATTTCGCCTAGAGACTCTTTTGTGACCTTCCCAATGAGAGCACCTTCTCGATCCGTGCCTTTCGAGCATGGGCCTTTTGAGCAGAGTTTAATTCCCCACCTCCGGCAAACCCCCTAGAGATGGTGTGAATTTCTCTGAGCGTTTCCTACTCCCTTGAGGGTCTCAAAGGCATCTCTGCCTCCCTATTTCTTTCATGATCCTATGGGTTGTTGTTGGGGCCTTTCCCGATTGTTCCTCCTGTCTATTCTAGGCCCTTGGTAGTTTTGCCCGGCAATGAACCTCAATAGCATGTCCTACTTTATTAAGGCTTCTAATTGCGTCTTGAGGTTGTGGCAATCCTCGGTGTCATGCCCATGGTCCTAGTGGAACATGTAGTACTTTTCTCGAGACCAGGTTTATGGTGGGGACTTCATCTTCCTTGGCAAGGCCAGGCCCGGTTCGTCTTGAATGTACATCAGCACGTTTGCCATTAGGGCATTCAATTGCGTGTGGTTGGCTAGCCTAAGGGTTGGCTACCTTGGCCTTTGTTTGAGGAATTTCCAACGTTCCTCCCACCTTCAGAGGCGCCTTTCTGAACATCCCTTCTTTTGTTATCCACCCGCTTATTCTCTTTCAGGCTCGATTCCATGAAGGCCTAGATAGTCTTTTCAACATTCATAAATTCCTCCACCTTGTTCATGAACTCCTAGAGGGAAGATGGTATCTTCCGAGTGAGTTCCACCATGAAGGAACTTTGAGGCCAAATTCCTCTAAGCAGGGTGGCCAATATGATTCTCTCATCTTGGTCTTCGACTGCCAGTTTTTCTTTATTGAAGCAAGCCATTAAGTCTTTGAGTGACTTACCTCCCTACTGATTGAGAGTTAGGAGGTATGCCATTGACCTTCTACATTTGCGTCCAACAATGAAATGTGTGAGGAACAACTTACATAAATCACTGAAGGACCCGATGGACTTTGGCTGCAAGTTTTCAAACAACCTTTGTGCTGGTCCCTTGAGCGTCAGAGGAAAGGATATGCATGTTATCTTGTCAAGGATTGCGTGAAGGGTTATATGGGCCTTTGTAAATCTCAATGTGCTCGACAAGATCTTTGAATCTGTCGAACACGTCCATCTGTGGAACCTTGAACCTCTAGGGTAGGGGAAGTTCCATGACCTTCGATGTGAAGGGGAGGTTAGTGTTCTGGAGAAGATATTCCACCGCAGATTGCTTCCCTTTAATCTTGCGGACCATCTCATAGTATTTGGCTTGAAGGTTGTCAAGGAGCGCCTTCACATTGCCCTCCTTCCTCTTGGTTGTCCGCTGGATAAGGAGTTAAAGCATCTTAAGATGAAAGGTTGCCCTTGTTGTTCTGGCCAACATTCACGCTTGTCACAGGTTGCTTCAAGTTCGGTTGGCCAGGTTTCGTGGTTGTCATGGTGGGGTTGGCCGCCCATTATTGTTTCGCGCTCAAAGCACTATATGATTTGTTGGTTTTATTGTACCGGGGCGTCCATGTATTGGGGAAGCTGCAAGAGGTGAGCCTTAAAGGCGATAAGATGCTTTTCCTAGGAGGTGCCAGTGTTGTGCAAGTTGGGGTGACTCCCATCATGGTTATAGGCACTTTTGGACTAAGTTTTCGACATCCGGTCTTTTGTCAAAGAAACAATGTCGCTTCCCACAGACGATGTTGAGCTGTTGATACAGTTGACCACGTGCCGAGGATGTGGTCCAAATCACCTAAAAGTGGGCATAAGAGCTTGATGCAGCAGGCCGATGGCAGATAGCTCTAATGCCTAATTTAGTATTTCCAAGAGAGTTATATATATATATATATATAACTTATCAATACCTTACCATTCTCTAACTATACTTTTATAGGCACCTCTTCGCTGGCCACGTGGCATGTTCCGATTAGAGGCCTTCCCTGCTAGGACTTTGCCCTAAGACCCGTGAACTTTGCACCTTTATAAATGTTTGGGGGGCTAACGGTATTGCGGGGATAGAAGCATGTTGATGGGGATATAGGAGGGCAGATGGGATGTCAAGGGCATGGGGTGACAACTAAGGGGATGAGCTCAGGTGTGGCACCTACTAACTACACTCGAGTATACTGGGGCATGTGATGGTCATTCGGGTTGGTAGGCCGAAGGGGCCTACTAGGCCTAACATATGTAACACTACAAAACAGTGAGAAAACTTAAGAGTTTTGTGTCTCAAACAAAACAAGAATGCAACTACCATTTTCTTTTGTCTTTTATGTTCTTGTTGTGTGGCTATTGGAGCCCTTTTATTAAACTTGAAGTTGGTTATAACAGAAGACTAGTCCAACTTGAACAAGGAGTGAGAGTTGGCAACAACTTCAAAAATAAAATCAAATAAGACAAACAAAACTGCTGGCCCCACAATTGATTTCAAGTTACATGCCACATTGAGATTGGTGTTAAGGGTTATAGGCTATGAGATATGGTTTCAAAGAAGAAATTTTTTAGAATAAATGTAGTACTAGATGAGGCTTATATGCTAAGAAAAAGTGAAAATGAAGCATCAACTGATAGCCAAAAAGGGAAACAAGTCGTGGAGGTGAAGTTTGATGATCAAAGTTCACCCACAGAAGAGTGATAATGAACATTCTTTTAGAGATTCACATTACCAAGAAAAATCTTATTATGTAGAAAAAGATAGAGAAATGTGATCGGAAAAATACCGGAGAGGTATTATAACACTACCAAAATTAATTAGCTGGTAGTTAACTCAGGGTATCACCACTAAATTATAATTGAGATTAAATCAACTAAATTTGTTTATTTATTTTTGTTTATTTGTAACTCTCAACATTAATTATTACAACCAGAGTATCTAATAAGTAACCATCACATCAATTGTAATCATTACATCATATTGTTTTTAATACACAAAATCATCTTCAATCATTAAGTTTGTAATCTTCACTTGAAGGCGCTAATTACCATGAGTGGTCTAAAAGTCCTTAAGCGATATAGGGTTGATAATATCACGTTTAGCAGCCGCATCTATCTCGAGGTCTTCCTTCTTCAAATCCTAGTGCTAATTTCTCTGTAAAACAGATTGTTTTACAAATGGAAAGGATTGAAACGGTAAGTTCACGACTTAATGAGTAGAGCACGCGTGAAACACAATTATGTAGTGAACCCAATCATTTTATAACATAGGAGTAAAATCACAAATGCAATAGTATTCCTCAATATGGAAAGGCAAAAAATCATGTTGATGCACAAGTATACATAATATATAATTATATTACAAGTCATAACACTCCTCACTATGGCCTATTTGTGTCCTTTCTCATTCACGATTTGATTTGTGCCACCAAAAAAACATATGGTACAATCTCTGTGCCCTGGCTAAGGTAGATAGCCAGACGCCTCTAGTTGATTGCCGAGTCCAACCTCGGGTGATCCACTCAACTAATGATGCCACCCTGTGGATGGTTGCACCGGTACACAAAAACCCTTGGATCTAGGGTAAAATTCACTCTTCACACAACTAGCCATAAGGCAAATATGTATAGTCTAGTAGGCACATGTCATAGATTTCTTTCACAATAAGTTTCACATTATTGAACAAAGGCAGCCGTGTAACATGGGCACATTATCATTTCATTTTCCATGCATGTAAAATAACATTGTTAGTCACACAACCATTCACAAAATTATTGTTTAGTGTTTCACATGAGTTTACTCACCTTGGTTGTGATATTCCTCCTCAAACTTTCCTTCAAAAGCTTGGGTTCCTTCATGTGCAAAATATCTTATCATTAGTAAGTTTTCCTAAGAGATAGCCTTAATCCTAGTAATTAACTCTCACATTTTTGCATTCTAACTAGTAATGATAGATCGGCCCTGAGTGTCAATAGATCGGTCAGCACAACTATGACTCGAAAAGGCACATTTCTTCACATCTAACACTATTTAAAGCCTAAAGTTGGAGTCTTTTTACAAACTGAGTATAAAGTTCTCAACTCTACATTCTCACCATATTCTTTTAGCCAAAAACTCCAAAAACAATTTAAATCTACAACTTGCAGAGCCTAAAGCTTCTCTTCAGTCTCATCTAGTCCGTTTAAGACATAACCTATGGGGTTTTTAAACAAAAGTCTAAACCTTTTTCATTCCCACACCCTTAAACCTTTTAACCTTTTTATTCTTTTATAATCAAAACCATAGTGTTCTCAGCTCCACAATTGCTCAAAATAATGCCTACTTGGTCTTAAATCAACTCTTAAGAATTTAATGAGCTAGAATTCCAAAATTCAAATTTATTTCTAGCTCATTGAGTCCAAATGGAACAGAAAATCTACTTTCTAAGCTCATAGTTATGAACTTGGGTATCACATCCTCCCTATAAAAATTATGTTCTCGGAATTTCACGTAATAAAATCTTATAAGATGAAACTTTTCACTTGAGACCACAATTTTCGCTAAAATCATTTTTAATGATTGAGATCTCTTTCTTGGCCTTTCAATATCATAATCAACAACATGTGTATACTACTCATATATATTAGATCCAAGATGTGTTTTATGTGCACTCCAGTCCTTCTTGCTTCAATATCCAAATTTAAATGAGTCCTCCAATTCAGCTGCATTCTTGAAACCTTTCCAATCACTACTAAATTTTTACTACAACTTGTGCGTCTAAGTCATCCTTATCAGAGGTAATATGAACTCCCAATGTTATAAATTTATTGGACCCTTTCGAATAGTATTCAGAGTTAGGAAAGGTACTTTTAACCTTTGGATTGCAAGCTATATTAACAATGATGCCCGTCTACGGCCACACATAAAGATCATCTTACTTTGGAGGCTGACTGATAGGTCGTGGTAAAGTTGGACAATGGTGTAATCAACTATGCTGGCTAGGTCAGCTGCCAAATACTTTGCCATTACAAGGTGGCTTGTATTTGTTTTGCACTTCTTTTAGCAGAACTTTTTCCCGTTCTGGAAATGTGTTTGGAGAAAATCCTTGTACTTGTAATCTTTTTTTTTTTTTTTTTTGTTTTTTTTTTTAATTATTTTACCAAACAAACCCATTTTTACTTGGCACAACTTTTTATGTACTAAAAGAACTTTTTAAACTCCTTAACGCAATTTCAAACAAGCTCTTAAACTTAGTCCATAAAAAAACTTTTTAAACTCCTTAACGCAATCTCAAACAGTCTCTTAAACTTAGTAAAAAAATGCACCCTTAAGTGTCCTTGACTTCTGATGTTGTCATAAAGCACACTAACATAATTGTTGTCGCGTCTCATTTATACCTTAACCATCAATAGTTTAAAATGAATTAATCATATTGTCAAGTGCCCAACTAAAAGTATGTCTCTTAATATCCTTTTTCGATCACCATTGTGCTAGGTCATACAAATTTCAATGACTCAATATTATTCATCCTCAAAGATATCGCCTAAGTTATTATACCTCAAGTGTGCATTAATATGGAATTCCAACACTTTCTATGTCAATAATTATGGTCCTATAATTCCTCACCATCTTGTTAATTAAACTAATTAAATAACCCAAGGGATTCCATGCATCATTGCATGGAAACCCAACTCATAATTACCCAATAAAAGAGAATTTTCTGTTCCATTTTGAATCAATTTATAAATTTAGGACAAATGGACGAAAAATGAATTTCTAATTTTGGTTTTTAGCTAAGTTGTTGGATTTGATATTATGTTAAATAGGCATAAATTTTGGAGCTGAGATCGTAGTTGTTTCAATTATTAGAGACTGGATAAAAAAGAAGAAATAAAAGATAGGCAAGGGCATGTGTTGTCACCCTGGTGGGTGACAACACATGGTGCTATTAGAAATCTATACGCCTCCTGGCCAAATAAAAATAAAATGGAAACATGGGGACCAAACGGTACCCTATTTCCATAAAAGAATGGGCGTGCCCCTTATTTCGGCACAGAGAACCAAACGAACCCCCCATGGGATTCCTTTAAAGAAAATTTTTTCTTTCTTCCAAAATCAAATCATTTTTTTCATGCACCTCTCTCTCTCTCCCTCTGCAAAACGAAGAGATTCGAAATCAATTTTGAGGTAATTTTTCTCCCTCCCACCCACTCTTCTCTCTTTCTCTCTCTCATATCAAAATTTCCCCTCACTCGAATCCCCCTTTGCTGTTCTTCTTCTCTTTGTTCTACCATCGAGGATAATTGAATGGGTATCGTTGGTTTAATTTTTGGGTTTGATAGTAGTTGAGATATGAAGCTTTATTTTTTGTAAGAATTGGTTGATTGGGGTTTAAATGTTAATTTTTGGTTGATTGAATGATTGATTAATTGGGATGTAAATTTTTGGGTTTTGTTTTGGTATTTTTTGTATTGGCCGAAATATGAGTAAAATTTTGGGTGATGATTCTGGTGAGTATTTTGGTTGCTTGGGTTGCCATATTGATTGGGTGTTCGAAAAATTCGAGTGCGTAGCAAAACTGATATTGGGGTTTTGGCCAAATGAGTATGAAACTTTGGTACCGATTTTGTAACACATCTATCCTATATTGAGAAGATAAGAAGTAACCTATACAGAGTGTGTGGTTTATAAAGATAATCATGAGTGGTAAGTCCCACATTACCTAATCACTAAGTGAAACTAGGTTTTATAAGAAATTCTATGAAAGCTCTGAATTGATTAATTTTTCTGGGGTAATAGCGCAGATGTGGCTAGTATTTTTCCTTAGGTCGTTACAAGTTTTTTGTTGTTTTGCACTCTACTGAAAATGGGTGTTTAAGGGAAAGTTTCTTTTGGGTTGATTTTTCTCACTGGGTTCTCCATACAATCAATTGGGTGAAGAGATTTTGTTGAGTTGATGAATGTTCGATGCATATTCTGTTGGAAATTTTCGGTGGCTGTTGGGGTTTCGTTAGGGGTAGCCAAAAATGGGTGAAGAAAACTAGATTGACTTTGTTGTTGCAATTGGCGCTTAATTTCGTTTTCTAATTACCGATTATGAGTATGATTTTTGCATTTTCCATATACTCATTCCAACGCTTGATTTTTTGGTCGTTTCTTGATTGATTGGGTGTTTTCTTTTAGTTGATATTGATTTACTAGATTCCTTAGTGATTACCATCGAGAAGGTAGTCGAACTGAAGTAGATTTTGTGGAATAAATTGTGGTTTGGCATAATAGAAAATTTTGTGCAATTTTGGTTTGTTATTCGCTTTGGCCGATTTTGGAAGAGTTTTGGAATTGGGATGATTGGGTTTTGAATTTAAGGTATTTTGATTTATTCTCTGTGGTAACCGATTTTGAATTTTTGGTTTGGGTTCTCTGTGTGGTTGACCCAATTTGGTTTAGGTTGTTTAGTTTTAGCCGAGTTGATATTTGGATGAATGGTGATTTTTGGTAGGGTTTTTAGAATTTTTTTTTTTCGGTGAGTTGATTTTTTTGTGAAATTATTTCGAAGTTTTTGTTGGTTGTTGGCCTATTGATAAAAGGAGGAAAATGACAATTGGTACTAGAAAATAAAGTATATAAAGTTGGATCATGTAATGAAATCAAAAATTTGAAAAAATGACATTTTATTGCCTGAACATGGACAAAGGATGTCACCTGGAGACTGGATAAGGACAATTTACCTAGATGCTAGACAATGAACAATTTTACCTGGACAATGGACAATCTTTACCGACGCTAGACAAAGAACATTTTTACCAGAATCTGGACCAATGTTAATCGGATGAAGGACATATTTGCCAATATAATGAAAAGACAAATTGGACATAACAATTATTGTTGTGGGACAAATAAATATATGCAAAAAATGGATAAAAGTGGTTAATAAAAAGCAAGGTGGCATATTCAAGTTGGATAGTTTTGGTGTTTGTTGGAATTTCTAGTGGAATTTAAAATTTTAATGCATAAATATATACATATGTTCGTTTCGTGATTTGTTGAATTGGAGTTGGATATAAAAGAAAGAGGAAATCGAGGTCTATCCTCAAATTTCAATTTTTGGACAGTCTAACAACTGGTAAAGTTTAAAGACATTAATTAGTAAAGAGAACGGAGAGGAGCTATCCAGAGAATAAAATTCAAGACAAAGTAAAGTTACATGGTAAATTGTAGGGTTCAGATAGAGGTGGCAATTCGTGTTCGCATGTCGGGTTTGAGTCATGTCGAAGCATGGTATAAGACTATATAGGTCAATCCTAACCCAATTCATTTAATTAAACGAGTCAAACCCCCCAACCCTAAACCTCTAATTTTGTATTGGGTTCGTATAGAGTTCGTGGTCATGTTAAAAATTGCCTGCAATTATGTTGCGTATCGGGTTCGGATCGTGTCGAAGCATTTGTATAAGACTATATAGGTCAACCATAACCCGACTCATTTAATTAAATGAGTCACTCTCCAGCCCTAACCCTTAAATTTCGTATTGAGTTCCTATCAATTTCACAGGTCGTATCAAAACTTGTCAGCCCTAGGTTTAGATGAAGGTGTGAACTTTTTTCATATGACGGCATCCAGGTATTTAGAGAATTTTAGAGAGTGCACGTTCTTCTCAAGGCAAAGAGGTAAGTGGATATAACTACCTTATTTTTATACCTTATGCTATAAATGTTAAATTATGTTTCTTATACTAATACATGAATTGTTTCTTTAGTGAGATATTATTTTGAAAAGAAAAGTTTCTTATATTATTACATGAATTGTTTCATTTTTGAGATGTTATTTTGAAAAGAAAAGTTTGAAATTATAAAATATTTTTCAAGAGTTCTAGTTCTCAAATAGTAAAGAAAAAGAGCTTGAGTACTTGCAAATTATAAAAGAAGAATAAGAGAGAGAAAAAATGCATGTACTCAAAAAGAAGAGAAATGAATTGCTTTGAGAACATATTAAAATTTAAATGGCCTCAAAGATAGCTCAGTACCGTAGCTTAGATGATGGAGTGCAACCACTTGTGTGGTCCATGACTAGAATGTTTTACTAGTGCACCCAGAGTTAATCGGGTAGACTCATCCTACGGCAATAGGTTGAGTCAAGATCCGTAGGGATCACACAACCCTCACACACGAGGCGTAAGAGTGTGCAAGGCCACATAGAAAGTAAAAAGACAAAGCTTAATGAGAGTTAGTTTGGAAAGAAAATTTTATTTGAATATGTAAAAAGTAAATATCATTTTTGAAAGCATAATTTGTCTTCGAAGATTTTTCAATCGGAATTTCTTTATGTATCCCTTTTATAAAAAGAAAAAAGTTAAATAGCGATTTTTGTGAAAAATAAAGTTTGGTATTTTTTTAAGTTGAAGCAGACTTCTCTAGGAAGAAAGAGGTTTTACTATGAAAGCATTATCTTATTGAATTCCAAAATGTTTCCAAAGAAGAAGGCGATTTTACCATGAAAGCATTTTTATAAATTATTGAGAAATTCAAAGATTATCTTATTTTATGTATCCATTTACCGAGTTTCCCAAACTAACCCATTTTTAGATGATGTCGATCAGAATGTAGAAGGCCAGAGTTATCAGTAGGCAAGACGGGTCATGTTGAGATTTTAGAACAAGTTCTCAGTGGCACATAGAGTAGTTAATAAGAGTTTTTATTGACAGTGGTTAAGATCAATTTTGAGGTGTTGTGGATTAATGGTTTTGTTGAAATAAATCATTTGCCCAACCATAAACACTTTCTTTTGGCTTGAATTTATGCTTTTGAGAAAACTAAGCCTTGAGCTTTGAAAAATAGTTGATTGATTCTCAAGTGTCTGGCCACACTTCATTCAATTAAACACTTAGGCTGAAATTTCCATTATATGTGTTGTCCAATAGTAATCTTTCCTACTAATTACCCCAAACAGTAACATTGTTCATACTTAAGCAACCACAACCTCAAAATAAAGCAATACAACATAATTCCTTAAGTTTTCTTTAGCTACACTCATTTAATAGAAGCGAAGCAAAGTGCGCGAAGAGAAAAGCATCCCTTCGCGTGGAGGGGGGAGGCATGATTGAAGCAAGCGAAGAGAAGCGATTGACGAGCACACGAACTAGCTAGCAGGCCTCTGAGCCGCTATGTCGTCACCCAAAAAAGCGAAGGCACGGCGGCATCTAGGCCAACTAGCATATAGAGTAAGAGGATCATCCCCCCTTGGGGGGGACGAGTGCAGCTAGCACGAAATGCATCCCCTCGCGTGGGGGGAAGGCAGCCAAAACTACCCCTTGCTCTACTCCTAAAATAATTTTCATACTCAAAAGCGAAAATTTTCCAACTAAGGACTATACAATCAATAATCACCTTCTCCTTGACCTTAATCATCTATTAACATCACTTGCCAAAATTTTTGACCTAAAAGATTTTTATCACTTGGTCGGCCAAACTTGAGTATTCATGAGGGAAATTGATATTCTATCATCGACATAAGTCTTGCAACATTAACTCATATTTCATCTTAGTTTTTCCTTTTTGTATATGTTGTTTGAAGCCCCAAGTAATGACACCGAGTCTTCTTATACTTGCAATCGTTTATTTTATACTTTACTTCACTCCTCAACTCATCCTTTGTCAATTTAAAGGGGGGGGGGGGGGGGGGTTAATACTTCATGTGGCAATACTGCACCTACCTCATTTTTGTGTTATCTTCATTTCAAATTTGCACTCGGCTAATATTCCCATGTACAATAGTAATGTGCTTCCTTTATCTCCCATGTCCTATTCCAGTTATTTCACTTATCACCTTAATATATAGTTGGTCATCCTAGGATCATACACCAATACATCTTTATTTGTCTAGCTATCAAAATTTATATACCTCTATTTATACACCAATTTCGGCATCTTGAATGGCTACATCTTGCTTGAATGGTATTTTTTTTCCTATTCAAATGGGGATTGCTTCATTGTGGTCCGTTCGAACACAATTTTTTGGCCTATAAATAGAGGCCCAAGTTCAATTCAAAATTCATTCCAAAATATTCTCTCTCTAGAATCTTTTGTTAGGTCATAGAAATTGGCTTCATTCGATGATCAAAAGTTTGTTTGTAAAATTGTTAAAAGTTTGGTCCCCTTTTTGTAAAATCGTTAGATGCAAGTCCCGATGAAATGGTATACAGAAGGTTTCGTCAGATGGACGTCAGATGCAAGTCCTAATGAAATGGCATACAAAACGCTTCGTCAAATGAACGTCATATTCAAGTCCAAACGTAATTGAAGACAATATGTTTCATCACTTGAACGTCAAATGCAAGTCCTGACATTATCAACAGTGTTCGAGAATTAGCGATGAAACCCTAGTTAACGTCCTAACACCGCTACGGATTCTGAACTTAAAAACGTAAAATGTCTCCTCCTCAAAGTATCTTATCTCTTTGCTTATAAAAAAGAAAGGACGTCCCTTTGCATGGTGTGGAAGAAATAGCCATTGTTGGCGCTTAGAATCTCTTTATAACTTTTACTTCGTTCACCATTGTTAACCCAAGTGAGGATTCCTAAAAGGCTTGAAGCTTTCTCTCACTTAGAACTTGTTTCCTTCAAACCACACCATACACAACCTTCTACCGCCAAGAAGTCTCCTGGAGGACCGGTAATGAGAGCACTCAGAGAAGATTGGCCAATGGGTAGCTGGAGGAGAGGTAAGCAATGAACTTGTTGTTTGTACTGAGTCTTAGCGTTACAAAGGGTTGTAAGTACCTATGTTTGTATTTTGAATCTTCTTTAAGTGGTCTCATGGGTTTGGTTGGTTTGGAGTGGTTTTACCTTTGAAGTGCTCAAAGGGTTTCCACTTTGAAACTAAATATTTGTGTTATGGTTGTGAAGTCGTTATGTTTATTGTTTCAATAATTTCGTTGTGATAATTATTGCTTGCTTGCTTGTGTTGGGCTTAGAACACGGTCCTTAGTCTTTTCATCTTTGATGTAAGTGTTTTGAGTGTGAGGGAAGGGTTCTTGAATAGCAAAGGCCTACAGAAATAGATTCTCAATGTAGAATTTCGAAGTATTTAGTTAAAAGTAGATTCTAAGATATAATAACTAAACACTAATTTTTCATTTAGTTAAAGTTAGTTGATGTGCAGTTGTAATGTTCGTATACAAATATACGTGACAATGAAATATCATTATAGTGTTGTAGTTATAACACCTCAGTCCCATATTGGGAAGATGAACAGTAGCTCATATAGAGTAGATAGTTTATAAAGATAGTTATAAGTGCTAAGTCCACATTGCCTAGTTCCTAGTGAAAATTAAGCTTTATAAGGAATTATAGGAAAGCTCCATAATTGACTAGTCCTTTTGAGGTAATAGCGCAAATGTGGTTAGCGCTTTTTCTTGGATCATTACTAATAGTATCAGAGCCACCTAGTAACGACAGACCATCTAGTACTGGAGCATTACAAGACATGGCCCTGACGAGGACGTCCGTAGTTTAAGATGGTCAGTTTGTAACACCTCTGTCCCATGTTGGGAAGATGAGGAGTAGTTCACATAGAGTGGGTGATTTATAAAAATAGTCATGAGTACTAAATCTCATATTGTCTAGTTATTAGGTTAAACTGGACTTTATAAAAAATTCTAGGAAAACTCTAAAATTGACTAGTTATTTTGGGGTGATAGAGCAGATGTGGCTAGCACTTTTTTTTAAGTCGTTACAAATGATATCAAAACCACCTTAGTAACTCCAGACCATGTAGTACTGGAGCATTACAAGACATGGCCTTGACGAGGACGTCAAGAGTTTAAGAATGTCAGTTTGTAACACCCCGGTAGCCCATATAAAGTGAGTGATTTATAAAGATAGTCATAAGTGCTAAGTCTCACATTGTCTAGTTACTAAATGAAATTAAGCTTTAAAAGGAATCCTAGGAAAGCTTCAAAATTTACTAGTCTTTTTGGGGTGATAGTGCAGATATGACTAGTGTTTTTCCCTGAATCGTTACAGTAGTAACGCTTGTATGAATTCATATGTGGATATGTTATAGTCATTAAAGCATCGTTACAATGCTTGTGGAATGTTATATATTATGCATGTATAGTTATACTATAGGTACATCGACGATATTGTGATAACCACACAAGTGATAGTATTATTAGTTTGAGATTGTTATTTTCATACAAACTACTTTAAAAAGTGTTTGCATGCATTTTGTAAACATGCATTAATGTGTCATTGTGCTGCCCAAATTATGTTAAGAAAAAAATGAAGTATAAAAATGTGATTTTTACATTGATATGCATGTGCTTACATGTCATTGTTTGAACGCCTATCAACATGGGCAATTCCAGAGAGCTTCGGTCGATATTCGTTTGACTGGGCTATGAGACACAATTAGGTCCAAGAGTTTGGATCAAAATATGGTTGAAGACCGTTTGATTAGTGAAGCTATAGAGACCTCTAGTTGATGTACAGGTGAAGCCCGTTCAACCGGACTACTTAGGGCAGAAAGGTTAAAGCGTTTTTGATGAAAAATGAATGCCCAAAGATCTTAGACCCTTAAGGTTTCAAAAAAGCTTAAAGAAGTCTAAATATAGATATATTGAAATACAGAGAAAGTATGGAGTTTGTACTTGAAGGAATAGATTAGGAGATTAAGCCCAAGTTGTAAGTTTAAGTTTACTAACCCTGTAATATTTTACAAAAGCATGATATGTATGATTTTATAGAGCCCTGTTTTTTGAATACACATATGAATATATTTTGAGATGTTTTACATGTGGGTTGCCTGAAAATATGTTTTCAAAGAAAAAATTATTTATGAAATGAGCTTGAGTTTCAAAAGGAAAATGTTATTTGTGAAAAGGATAATGTGATGAAAAGAATAATGTTATGTTATGAATGCATGTGAAAGCCTGGTGATTAAGTGAGATTATACACTTAACACGGGGATATGAAGTTGCCTAACAACCCAATAGTTAGAGCACTCCCATTGGCTTATGCAAATTTTTAGCCATAATGGCTAACCAAAACCTACTTTTGCTAGTTTAGCTAATGGACTTTAAAAGACACCATACATCCGATTATCTATTATTTTTCTATATCCTTTAAATATTCTTTTTTTATTCTTTGTTTATCTTTGTTTATTATTTCTTTATTTCATTTCTAATGATAGTACTTTTTTGACCATTATTTTTTTCAAATGGTCATTTTTTTTTAAAAAAAAAATGTCATTGTTTAAAAATGTCTTTTTTTTTTAAATGTCATTTTTATAAGTCTATCATTTGACTTCTTGCATTTCTCAATAAATACAGCTCTAGTGTCCAAAACCCCAAGTCTTGTGATTGTGAAGAAACAAGGCACCTCCCTCACAACCATCCGTCGTTTAGAAAAGCACCCATTTGCAACCATATACAGAAGAGATTTCTGAGAGTGAGAAACAGAGAAAGCACAGAGAGAAAGCAGAGAAAACAGAGAGAGAGAGAGATGGGAAGGGCTCCTTGTTGTGACAAGGCCAACGTGAAAAGAGGGCCATGGTCACCCGAAGAAGATGCCGAGTTGAAAGAGTACATAGAAAAATCTGGGACTGGAGGGAATTGGATTGCTCTTCCTCAGAAAGCTGGTAAGATTTTTTTGTTCTTAAAAGAAAGCTGGGTATCGGGAAAAGAGGGAGAGGGAGAGAGAAGAAATAGTTTTTTAAGGGAAGGATTGGTGAACAGTGTAACGCCAACAGTGGCGTTACACTGTTCACCAATCTTGGATAAACGCATTTTGGCTTTAAGATGGCTAATCTGATAAAATGAGTGTTTTTACCATTTGCTTAGCCATTCTAGCATTTTTGCTAGAATGGCTAAGCCAATGGGAGTGCTCTTAAGTGTGGTATACACTTAACAGTTCGAAGTTATAGGAGAGAGAAAATAGTAGCAAACCCAGTGGTTAAGAGAGGGGTAATACGCTTAACAAATTCCAACAGGTAAGTGGGAGTATAAATACACTTATCTATGTAAAAAGAAAAGTATGTTAAGTGATAGTGAAAAAGTTGATATGCATGAGATATGATATGTATTGTTTATGATTTAAACTTTTGCTTTTCCATTATTATGTTATAAATTGTTTTACTGCTCCATATTGTGAAAACCTTGCATAAATAGTTGTTTACTAAACACTAGTTAGAGATGTTTTTCAAAGATAAAAAGGGAGCTCAAGTTATAAAATTGTTAGTATGCTTAAACCTTTTGAGTCATGGACTCACACATCCACCTGTAATTTTTTTTTTTTGTAATTTTACAAATGCGGTTGAGGAAGAGGAACCATACACGTTTGAACTACTGCTCCTTAAACCGACAAGAAGCCTCATTTTTCAAAATGGGCTGAATTACTATAGTCAGTTTTTAGTATTTTGATTCGCTACATATGACAATTTTTGGAAACTAAGCATAAATGTTCATAATGTTAATGTAATGACAATATTCTATGTAATTATATAATATGAAGTTTAAATTAGATGCTCTAGTTCATTTATGATTTCAGGAGAATTTGTAGCATCAAAAAGAAAAGAAAAGAACAGAAAAATTTTATACATGACATTTCCACTGCAAGTGTTACAATTATGTAGTAGCGTCATGTGGGAATTCAGATAATCCCACTTACGGCTTGTATTAAAAGACGGGGCGCTACATCATCGCCATCTCGATCCTTGGTCCAGCTAAACAGATGATGATGTAGAGGCCAAACTTAACAGTGTCTGTAAACAAAGTTTACAGGTGAAAGGGGTGAGCTTCACAACTCAATAAGTAAACACAAAACATGAGATAAATCATATATTGAAAACATTTATTGAAAGAAATTCTATATTGCTAGTCATAATAGAAAATGAGAATGATTACTTTGAAAATTGCAATAAATGAAATGTAATCAACTTGAAGCATAAACTTCAAATCATATAAGACTTGCAAATCAATTGAGGCTTGTAAATCAATCAAAGCTTTACTCTTGCTTTTCATGAATATTATTTTCTTATGGAACATGTTTACTCTTTGGGTCATTTCCGCATTTCTTAAACTTTGAGCGATGCAAGTTGGCACGTCCCTAAGGACCTCATGAGCTCCATCCTGTGGCCACAGGAGAGCTACATATAGTGGGAATCTTCCCTGATCAATGGACTATAACCGAACAAAAGACTGTCACCATGAGTGTACACTCAGGAGAAGGTCATTTGGCTGATAGCCCACACCTTCACGTAACCGTCCTTCGGTGTGGTGCACCATGCTAACCGTAAATCATAATCATGTGATTCGGTACCGGTCATAAACATCATCATATCATAATGGTGCCAGGTGTTAACTTACTAAAACATGATGCACATGCTATTTTATAAACATAACATAATTGAGCTCATAATCTTGCGTGCGTAACTTTGCAAGCGCATTTTCATAAATCATAATCACGGCATAACGTATTATTGCACTTCTAATATATCATGGCACTTTCAAAATTCATAGCATCTTAAAACATTCACGACATCGTATCATAACATTTAGAACATCATGTCGTTATTCAAGGCTTACAAATACAGAAGTATTAGAGTACACGCATTAGTTTAGAAAAATTTTTGACCTTTTTTTCAAAATTAATTTAATAAAAAATAATATTTGTATTTTTATCGAGAGTTTTAAATATGTTTACTTACCTGGTTGCCGACACGTAGAAAAGTGTCCCTTTACCTGGGACCCTACAATTTATCACATAACCTTGTTTAGAAAAGTTTTTTAATCTCTAATTTTCCAGAAATTAAGAAAGGACTACACTGCCCAGAATTTTATTTACTGCACAATTCTCCTCCCCTCCCTCAGTCTCTCTCTCTCTCTCTCAAATAAAAGTCCCTAAATTCTACTGGATGCTAAGCTGTCCAAGATTGAAATTCCGGGACAACCCTCGGTTTCTCTTTCTTTTATATCCAATTCCAATTCAACAATTCTCAAAATAAAAAATATACTCATACATTTAAGCGCGAAAACTAACTAGTACAATAAAATTCAATATGATCTCCTGCACCGTATAGGAATTTGTAAATTTCTGTAATCACCAGAGATTTTTTTTTTTTTTAAGTTCAAATAGGGGAAAACCGGGAAAGGGAAATCCAAACTTAATCCGATGATCCAATAGTTACACATTCAACAAATATCCATTTAAATAAAAAAATTGTCCAGCTGGAAAACGCCACATTCCTTTTTATTGAGCCACCGTACCCCTTATTAATTTATGACTAAATTTTGTATTCTTAAGTTCAAAATTTATTAGTTCCACAGTAATAATTGTCATGTCCAAATTGATCTTACTTATCAAATGGTAAGTAAGATCTTATAATATAATTGCTGTTACTTATCAAAAAAAATAATTGTCATGTCCAAATTGTCTTTATATCATAATGGTAAAAAGGTAAAAATGTCTATTATCCAATTAATAGTTCCAAGTCAAAGTAATAGTATCATTTATTTAATTGTCCAGGTTAAAATCCCCCCTTCCCCCCTCTTTGAATAAAAAAAAAAACAAAAAAATTAAATAAAATACAATTGTCCAGGTTAAAATGTTCATCCAATCATGCATCATCAACTCAAGAGTAAGGGTCGCAATTCGTATTCGTGTGTTGATTTTGGATCGTATTGAAGCATGAGTTAAGATTATACAGGTCAATTCTAACCCAATATATTTAATTAAACGGATCAAACTCTTTAACCATAATTCGACCCATTTTGTATTTGGTTCGTTTCGAGTTCGCGAGTTATGTCAAAAATTACCTGCCATTTTGTCGCGTGTCGGATTCAAATCGTATCAAAATATGTGTATAAGACTATATAGGTCAACCCTAACACGACTCATTTACTTAAACGGGTCAGACTCCTCAACCTTAATCATTTAACTTCGTGTTGGGTTCACATCGGATTCGCAGATCATATCAAAAATTGCCGACTCTACTCGAGTTAATATATAAAATATTAGGCATCGAGTCATTAAAGAACAGTAATTAACTCCCCAGAAAAAAACTTCTTAATACTAGTCGGCATGCCTGTATGTGTAGAGAAAATAGTTCACCGAAGCTAGAAAAATATTTAAAGAAACCAATACATTCACCCACCATTTGGTTTCCAAATATTGCAGGGTTGAAAGAAAAACACTAAATTAAGTACACTAGAAGAGTTGTGTAGAGATTTTGAATTAGAGAAGGCCTTTGCAATCTCAGATGCCATATAGTGCAACCCTTATTATTTAAGATTCTTTCTATTTGTGTTTCCTACGCTTTCTCAGTAACAAAACATAGCAAAATTATATCATCCAAATTTCAAGGAAGGGCTGCCTCAGCTCTTGGAAAAAATCAAGATGTTTTCCCACACTTTCAGAGTAACCAAACAGAGAACAACAACTGGCTTTTTTATATCAATCAACAGATCTTTTGGCCAAGAACAAAAAGAATATATGATTTGGTTCTATAATAAGTCTATATTTCTTATTTGTTCACATAAGTGTCTATCACCGAACCACTCGTAAATTTATCTCTATTTTCTTTATCAATATGAATTTCTCCAGGCTGCACATATATCTCTTTCTTAAAAGGCTAGGTACATAAATATACTAGAAGTCACATAAAAGAAGACAAAACAAAGACTGAAAAAGACAGGACTCATGCGAGATAGTCGGTTAATTTTTATTATGATTGTATCGGATTTGGTTTAGGTGCTGTAAAAAAACTACAATATGTGTACTGTATTTTTTTTAATGATTAAGATTTAATTTTACTTTCTCTCTATCTTATAAAAACTTCAAATTAAATCTCAATCATTAAAAAAAATTACTAACTTTTTTACAGCACCTAAGCCAAATCTAACTATATTATATCAAAACACCGATATATCCCAGGTCAACATCACCCACCATATATTCAAAATAAGAACAAAGAACATCCACAAAACAATCTTCTGAGCATCCATCAAATCTGTGCAACCCAAATTTAACTCTACACTAAAATCATCCAAACCTAGGAAAAAAAAAAAATGTCCCTCAACGGGTCCATAACCGAAAAACAACCCCTAATCCAAATAAAATTTGTACTAAAGAAAACTTCCAATACCCCAAAAAAGAAATTATTTAACCAAATCAAAGAAGATCGCCACCGAAAATCAAGCCCTTAATCAATTTATATAAAATCCAAATCTATCACCAAAATTTGAGAGTCATCCGTGTACATACAAAAGAGGGGTTTTGACGCAAAAAAAAAAAGGGGTTTCGGCTTTCTTGCAAAATTTTTCCCATAATTTACCCAAGTTGGCAAAATTAACAGATGGGTATACCGAAAATCATCCATTTAATCTTAACCCAAAAGACTCAATCAACAACAAACAACATAACTGATCAATGAGAGGAAAGAAAGAAAAATGGATGTTCGGTTCTACTAAAAATTTCTACAACTTGCTCTAAATCTGTTTGTCTTTGAATGGGCGTGTAAAGAAGCATCAATTCAGAATTACCCAACAAAAGTTTTTTTTTGGATTAAGTAATCAACAAATATCATTAAAAGCATAAAGGCGCCCTTAAGTACACATGATGTATACAAGAGGAAGCACCTAACTAGAGGGAGCAAAAAGAACAAGGAAATTACTTTAACTAATTGTTAAAGGAAAAACATAAGCAACTATCCAAAGATATAAAGTTTTGAAGAAAAATGACTTCATCTCCTCTAAAGTCATCACACGGTCCTTAAAACATCTTTCATTACTTTCCTTCCATAAACACAATAAAAGGCACGTAAGCACCTTCTTCAACATAGTAGTACTCTATGTATTGCCGGTAGTTCACCAACAAGCATACAAGTCGGCTACACGTCTAATAGGATTGTAGAAGCGGTGGCAATTAGCGGTTAGAGCCAATAGCCACTAAATGATTAACAATTTTGAGTAACCACTGGTTATCAGTTATTTATGCCCAAACCATATCACGCTCTATCTTTTCAATTACACCATCGGAAATATGTTTAGCCTTGTAGGAGGGCCCCAGCCAAGGACGAACCTACTCTTGGACCAAGGGGGACCATGGGCCCCCTTGGTTTTAAAATCTTTTTAATTATGTTAAATATATAGGTATTTTTTAGACTTAAATAAGTTTGGCATCTTCTAAAAACAAATTTAACTCCTTATTTTTACTTTGGCCCGTACAGATAAAAAATCCTAGTTCCGTCTCTGCCCCCAACAGTAGGCCCAGATACTTCATAGGCAAAGAGGAAACTCTACAACCTAGAATACCAGCCAACCCTTCCACATGATCAAAATGTCCCACAACAATCAATTCTAACTTATTCAAGCCCGAAGCAGCTTCAAAGTAAAGGAATAAGCAACACAAATGGGGAAGATGATCTGGATTAACACCACAGAAGATCAAAGTATCATCAGCAAAAAGAAGGTGAGAGCAAAACCCACCCCCCCCCCCCCAACATTACCTACAGAGAAACCAGACAACAGCCTCCCACTCACAGCAGTAGAAATCATTCTACTCAATACCTCCATCACAAGGACAAGCAACAAAGGGTCCCCTTGTCTCAAGCCTTGAGAAATCCTAAAAAAATTGTTGGTGTGCCATTCACTAAAACCGAGAAACGCACCAAAGCAATGCAATGAACTATCTAAAAGCACCATTTCCCCCCCAAAGTCACACCTCCTCAGCATATACAACAAAAAGTCCCAATTAACATTATCATAAGCTTTTTCTAAATCCATTTTGCAAATAACACCCGGCTCACCATACTTTAATTTACTATCAAGGCATTCATTGACAATAAAAAAAGGATCAAGGATTTGCCTACCTCTTATGAATGCATTCTGTGACTTAGAGATAATCTTCTTCAAGACCATCTTAATCTTAGCAATAATTTTTTAAATGCCCCCTATACGACTAATCGGGCGAAAATCCTTGAAGTCAATAGTTCTTGTAATATTCGGAATGAGGGCGATAAACGTAGCATTAAGGCTCTTCTCAAAGTTGCCTCTAGCATGGAAGTCATGAAAAACCTTCATGATATCCTCTTTTAAAACAACTTAGCAATTTTGGAAGAACGCCATAGAGAAACTGTCAAGGAAAAGTGATCTCCGCTCGGTATGTAGAAATAGTACCATCAATCAACAAGGAGTCAATGGAATTCTTCATTCTGTTGGAATTACCCGGTGTGAAACAAAAAAAACTTGGTATACTTATCACCCTCCCTTATCCACTACACCCTAGATTTGTGCCTCTAACTCACCTGCTCCATGAGAGTAGATCTCTTTAACTCACTAACAATTTTAGCCTTCTTCATTTTCACTTCAATGCCAAAGGGCCTTCTTCTTCAAGGAAATAAAAAACGTGTAACTCTTTTAGAATGATCTTCTTCTTCCTTTCTAAATTTTTCAAACGCCTCCTCATTCCATCGCTTTACTCTCCTCCTTGCATGAATTGATGAAACTTCGATACTTCTGGCTTACCCACCAGTGACTCCACCATGTTTTTAAGCCATGCAGTTTTCCATTTATTCAACAGCACAACATGGGATAGCCCTCGACTTCTCTCAACCAACTAAAGAGATGATCCCCCTCCATTCACCAAAAGCTCAAAGGATTTAGCCTTAACATAAAACCAGTTCACATAGCCCATTTACCACAAACTCCTCTTAGACCATAATCACCCAACCTCGGAGAGGAAAACAGAAGAAAAATAGAGGGAGCAAGTATTGGCACACACCAATACGCGCCGATGTTGGGGGGGCGGGGGGAAGGTTCAGAGCTGAGCTTTACTCCTTTTGAGAGTCCAGCAAAATAAAATAAAATAAAAAATAAGTTTACAAAGGCTGCAAATGGTTTCAGCATTAAGTAGTTCTCTTCCAAGAAAGAATAGTTGGTCCATGAGGCTGTAGCACATTGTGTATCTAAAATGAAAACAAGTACACATTGGGATACTTCTCAATAAGTATCCCAATAGACTCGACATTGGAAGCGGGGAAGCGAAAAACACAGAGAAAAGTCTAATATAAGGTAGATTTTGGACTTAGCCCATATAGATAGGCTTAGAGTAAGCGCAAGCCCATTTTAGGATGAAAATTATTGGAGAATGGATCGCATCATAACTTATGAATAAAAGGAATATTTTAATTTTAAGACTACGTCAATTGATAAGGTTAGCTTAATGGCATGATTAGTGCGTCATTGTTGTTGACAAATGTTGTATATGTAAAATTCATGGGGAGTCTATGGACCATCTTCTTCTTCATTGCGAAGTTGCTTGTGCCATTTGGAATGTTTTCTTCAGTCGTTCTGGGCTGTCTTGGGTTATGCCAAGACGAGCGATTCGACTTTTATGCTTGTTAGTGGACTACTCAGCAGAACTCTGAATGTTGCTGTGTGGAAAATAGTGTCTTCATGCCTCTTGTGGTGTCTATGGAAGGAACAGAGTAATATAAGTTTTGAGTATCGTGAGAGGACTTTGGACAAAATTTAAGTCTTTATTTTTCAACACCCTATATCCCTGGACAGCCAGTTTTGTTTCTCCTTTGATAATTAGTTATCAAGATTTTCTTGTTCTTTTTACTCTTATTAGTTAAGTTGTTTCTATAATATACTTCTTGTGTATTTGGGAGCGCCTTACGCTTTAATTGATATCTCGATTACTTAAAATAATTTTTTTTTAGCAAAAAAAACACTATTATCATGAGGACACAAGATAAAATCCCCACAAGTATAAAAACCTTTTTGTTTTTAACACTCATTTAGGCCTAAATCCCTAAATGGAAACTTTGGTGCATTAACCTAAATTCAATTGACCTAGCCCCACAATATTAGATGCATGGTTAACTAATTTATTAAATTGGAAATTTAATAGATAATGGAATTAATGATAGGCATTAGTTGCTAGATTAATTTTGTTTTAAATCACATTGTATGACTGGCCATATATAAGGATATGGCTTATAAAAATTTTATTTAAATACTTTTAAGGTTCATTTGATAATGTATTTTGGATTTGCTTTCTGTATTTTTTTTTTTTTGGCTTAAATACTTCAAGGATATGGTTTTAAGGAATAAGAACTTAATTTCCTCCAAGGTCCTCTCATGGTCTTAAAAAAAAAATACACAATAAAAGACACGAAAGCACCATTTTCCACACAACAACACTTTGTGTACTGTCGGCAGTCTACCAACAAGATTACAAATCGACTACATGTCTAGGTATTACCTAAGACAATCCAAAACGACTGAAAAAAGACACCCCAAATGGCATAAGCCACGTCACAATGAAGAAGATGATGGTCCACGAACACCCAATTCCTCTTACACATGCAACATTTGTCTACCACAATGATGTGCCGCTTTTTGAGGTTATCCATCGTAAAGATTTTACCTTGAGCTACCAACCAAGTGAAGAAAGCCACCCTTAAGGGAATCTTAGTCCACCAAACATTCTTCCAAAGGAAGGGACAACCTTCATTAGGCACAATAGAAAGATCTAACATTAAATAGCCCTGTTTTGGAAGGACCTACCAAAGCTTATCTTCACTTCCTCCTCTCACTCTAATTGAATACAATACCCTAAAGAATGAGGTAAAAACATCCAACTCTCAATCATGAGCCGCTCTAGCAAAGCTTGCGCTCCACTAACGCTCTATCTTCTCAATAACATAGTCCCAAATATGATTGGCCTTATAGGAAGCCCTCAACGATAAGACTGAGATACTTCAGAGGCAAAGAGGAAACCCCACAACTTAGAATACAAGCTAACCTATCCACATGATCAACATTTCCCACAGGAACCAGTTTTGGCTTAGCCAAGTTAATCTTTAAGCTCAACACAGGTTCAAAGTATAAGAATAAGTAATGCAGCTGACAAAGATGATTTGGATTAGCCACACAGAAGATCAGACTGCCATCAGCAAACAGAAGGTGAGAGAAATCAATCCCACCAACATGGGCCACAACAAAAGAAATCATTCTACTCGACGCCTTAATCACAAGGACAAACAACAAAGGGGAATGAAGATCCCCTTGTCCCAAGCCATGGGACTATTGAAAAACATGTTGGAGTGCCATTCACCAAAAATTGAAAATCGCACCGAAGAAAGACAATGAGCTATCCAAGAGCACCATTTTCCCTCCAAGCAGCACCTCCTCAACATATACAAGAAAAATTCTCAATTAACATGATCATAAGCTTTTTCTAAATCCATTTTGCAGATAACACCCGGCACACCAGATCTTAGTCTACTATCGAGGCATTCATTGGCGATAAGAACAGGATCTAAGATTTGCCTACCTCACATGAATGGATTCTTCGGAAAGAGGGTGATAAAAGTACCATTAAGGCTCACCTCAAACTTGCCTCTAGCATGGAAGTCACGAAAAATATTCATGATGTCCTCTTTTAAAGCAACCCAAAAGCTTAAAAGAACGTCATAGAGAAATCGTCAGGGCCCGACGCCTTATTACCATTCATAGCTTCCACAACCTCTGTCACCTCCTCTTTCTCAAAATCTCTCTGCAACCAACTAGCCTCGGCCTCATCAATGGAATCAAATGAAAGGCCATCCACCATCGGCTTCCAACTAAATTGTTCGGTGTACAACTTTTGATAAAACTGGACGATGTTCTTGCTAATCTCCACCAGTTGGTAGAAATTGTACCATCAATCAAGGAGGAGTCAATGGAGTTCTTCCTTTTGTTGGAATTAGCCATAGTATGAAAAAATTTAGTACACTTCAACACCCTAGACTTCTACCTCCAACTCACCTCCTCAATGAGATTAGACCTTTCTAATTCGCTAACAATTTCTGTCTTCTTCATTTCCTCTTCAACGCGTAAGGCCCTTTCTTGTTCGAGGATGTAAAAAACACGCAACTCTTCTAAAAAGAATCTTCTTCTTCCTTTCAACATCAGCAAACACCTCCTCATGCCATCTCTTTAAATCAATTTTCAAAGCCTTGAGCTTGCTGGCTAAAACGAAGCTTGGCGAGCCTTGGAAATGATAAGAGCCCCACCATTGTTTCACCTTGTCAATAAAACCTTCAGACTTTAGCCACATGTTTTAAAATTTGAAAGACTTACTACCCCTTGGAAAATCATCACAGTCGCCATCTCTTTAAATCAATTTTCAAAGCCTTGAGCTTGCTGGCTAAAACGAAGCTTGGCGAGCCTTGGAAATGATAAGAGTCTCACTATTGTTTCACCTTGTCAATAAAACCTTCAGACTTTAGCCACATGTTTTCAAATTTGAAAGACTTACTACCCCTTGTCACAGTCTAGGAGGATTGGGAAATGATCAAAACAAAGTCGAAGAAGCCTTCTCTGGGATACCCCAGGAAATTGGGCTTCCCACACCAGAGAGACAAGGAATCTATCAATTCTAAACCAAATGGGAGAATCCTAATTGTTCAACCGAGTAAAACATTCATTATCAAGAGGGAGGTCCATTAGGCCCTGATAAACAATGAAGTCAGAGAATAGTTGGGCATAAACAAGCTTCTCCCAAACTTTCATTGGGGAATTGAGTAACATTAAAATCACCCCTACACACCAAGGCAGGTTCCACCAACTGAGAAAACCAGCCAACTCATCCTGTAGAAACCTTTTATCCTTAAAATAATTAGGGCCATAGACACCTACAAAAGCCTAGGTGGAATGATCTTCAATGTTTGAAATCCCCCACACTCTCGTTATGTTCTCCACCACCCTTATGTCCCCACATAATCAAAAAACCACCTAAAACCCCTTTAGAATCCAAGCAACATCAATCCCCATGATGACATCCCCACAAGCTACGCACAAAACTACGAGACATGACTTCAAGATTACTTTCTTAAAAGCAGATGATATCAACCTTCCATTCTCTGAGAAAGCTCCTCACCTACATTTCTCCCCCTCATTAAACCCTGTCATGTTCCAGGATAGCAGTCTAGGCTTTATAAAAAATAAAAATAAAATAGAAAACTGATTTACCCTATCCTTGCCTTTTCCAGGGCTTGGAATCTCACCTTCGACATCAAATTGATGTAACACTCCATCCTTCTTAGCTCCCTGCTACCTCTGTTACCAAGTTTAGAAAGAGAAGTTGCATCCTCATTCCTCAAGATGACGACGCTCTTCAATAACTGTCAAGAGAGCTATGAACTGCTTCTCATAACCAACACATGAGACCCCCATGATCCACAAGCAGTCCTTCACTATTTGCAAAACTAAGTTTGAGTAACCAAAGTTACCCAACACAATAGGGGGATAGGAACTCAGTGGACAGCATAGTACCTCCCAAAAAGGATCCCGACCAAAATGTGGGTTGTACACAAGCTGCTTATTCCCACCATCACCATCCCTACCCCTGTCCCCATCCATCCCAGCCAAAAGGCACAAAGAAACTTCTATCTCCTTATCCCCTGCTCCACACCAACCGGCCCTGAGGCTAAAACATTAGAGCCAAGGTTATGCCCCACCACAGCACCACTGGCGTTCTCATTGGCACATTTACGGGGTGGATAAAAGAAATGCGTACCTACTTCTAAAAAAGACAACTTCGACCCAGCTTGCGAAGAAGACGATGACCCAGCATCACCGGAAAAAGGCACCATTAAGAGGCTCATTGGTATAGGCAGTAGGAGGAGCCCACAACAGGTCCAGGCGACCGTGACTAACTAGAGCAGACCCATCAAAATACTAATCCAAATCTCGAGCCCAAAACCAAACCCGCGTTTGCTTTGATCGAGCCCCCCGAAGACGATGGAAGCTGCACCGACGGAGTCTGAGTAGCTCGCTTAGCTACCAGTTTTACTTCGACACCCTCTGGCATGGCCTCCATTGAGCCACTAGCTCCTTGCCCGTCGAAGCTGATGTGGAGGCACCAGAGTCCCCGAGATGCATGACAACGATCTTGCCAGGAAAGGAATTGAAGAGGGCCACAGTGATACCCCAGCTCATAATTACCTTGTAATAGTATTTAACAAAGGACTTAAGTAGATTATTTGGAATCGATTTATGAATAATTTTGGATAGGTGTAGGGGGAGTTATGATTTTAAGGTGCAAAGGTCAAAAAAGCAATATATATTTCATGGGAATTTTAAGGTATCAAACAGTTTTAGGTTGCTATGATTTTTCGATATACTGAGGGCCTTTAAAATAAGGAAATTTCAAGACAATTTTTTTACAAGCTTCATTGATCAAGCTGTCAAATAGTCACTAGGCTTGAATTTGTTAGAATCTATTGGACATAGTAGGTGTTGATTTTTGGTTCGGAGATTAATTGATGATTCATTCTATTAATATTATTTTAAGGTTATGGAATAGAGTTGTCTAGAAAATAAAATTCTGGACAATATGGTTTTTTCTTAATTCTTGAAAAATTAGAGATTTGAGAACTTCTCTAAACAAGGCTATGTGATAAATTGTAGGGTGTTAGGTGAATGGGCAATTTTCGACATGGCGACAACCAGGTAAGTAACCACTTGAAAACTCCCGCAAATGCATTCAATTAAACTATTAATGTTTTTATAAATGTCAGGATATTTTCAAATTGATACATACATTTTAATACTTCCTTCCGTATTTTGGAAATCACAATGAATGACACGATTTACATGTCATGCTATTTAAAGATGATGTGATTTCCATGATGTTTTATGAAATAAATCATGATTATGATATTTCATGAAATTGTTATGATGCCACGAGCATGTTTTTAATGATTCATGAAAATGCACATGCAATGTTATGCACAAAGTTTATAAGCTCTATGTTATTTATGAAAAAAGCACGCACAAAGATTATGAGCTCTATGATGTATATGAGTTTATCAACTCAATGATATTATGTTTATGAAAGATGCATGTGCACTACGTTTTCCCACGACACCATTATGATGATGTTATGACCGGTTTTGAGTATGTTACGAGATCATTATGATTTATGAATAGCACAGTAACCACACTTTATTGTACGTGTGGGCTATTAGCCAAATGACCTTCATCTAGGTAAGCTCTCATTTCGGCAACTCTCCTGTGGCCACAGGATAGAGCTCACGATGGTCCTCTGGGACAAGCCAACCTACACCGCTCAGGGTTTAAGAAATGCGGAAATGGCCCCAAGGGGTAAACATGTTACACGAGGACATGATGTGATGAAAAATGTAAGGAAGTTTGTTCATGTAAACCAAAATGAAAGATTTGCTTCATTTATAAGTCATAATGATTATAGATAATTATGAAATTATATTTCCAAGTTATTATTCAAAAAAATGATTTTGCATGAACTATTATGACTTGTAATAAGGATTTTCCAAAAATAAATGTTTTAGCATATGTTTTGTGTTTGCATATTGAGTTGTAAAACTAACCACTTTTATCTCTAAACATTGTTGATCATGGCCCTTACATCACTTGTCTAGCTGGTCCAAGGTTTGGGATGGCGATGACCTCCCTACATGTAGTATAGTTTCTTCAAGAATAGCTCTTAGACATTACGAGATGTACAGAGTAAAGAAACTCCGGTATCATCATATTAAATTTTATGATAACTAAAAGTTTTAAATTTTCTTGTTGTAAATTTCATTGCCCTAGAATTTTTATTTGAAATTTTTACTTTGATCATAAACGCCTCAGTTTTCGCACCCTTTTAATTTGCCCAAATCGGGGGCAAGAGAGCTAAGGTTGTAAATAAACCAGTCTGTTCGACAACCTACTTGGTTAAACTCGACCCAAACTCGAACTCGTAACTGTAGAAACCCGCTTGATATTATGTAACACATACCCAACTCACTCGATGAGACTCGATTAAGACTCGCGAACCTAACTTGTATAAAGCTCGACCTGATTCACTCGCCCGACTCGATTAAGGCTCACGAGCCTAGCTCGTATACACACATATGTTTATATGTGTACAAACATATACTAACTTAGTATTAACTGACATATTAACTTATTAACTAGTTGGTTATTATATATTAACTTAATATTACTAAGCAACTAACTAACTATATAATCATAGTTAAGCAGTTAACTATAGTCTATACGTCACTTGAATTGAAAAAAAAAAAAAGTATATACTAAATAAGCATGGTATAGTTAGTTAGTTACTTAGTAACTAACTATACAAACTAAGTAAATATAGTATTACATATTAATTATAATACTCTGATAATAGTATTACTATGAATGTATGTATCAATTGTGCATAATATATATATATATATATATATATATATATATATATATATATATATATTATTAGATTTGACTTAGGTGTTGTAAAAAAAACTGCAGCACACATGTTGTAATTTTTTTTAATGGATGAGATTTAATTTGAAGTTTTTTAAAGAAAGAGAGAAAGTAAAATCAAATCTCACCCATTGAAAAAAATATAGCACATGCTGTAATTTTTACAACACCTAAGCCAAATCCTATATTATTAACATACTAACTAGTTAGTTCATAAACTAACATATTAAGTTATTAATAGTTAGTATATAACAATATAATTATATGGAATAGTTAGTATATAACTAAATAACTATATATATATATGACACATCATACATGGTTAACAATAGTTATATACTATATTTATATTATAGTTAATTAGTTATATATAGTACAATAGACTTATCACTTGCTCACATTATACATATATTATAGTTTCTAATCGCTAGTTATATATAATAACATATTGCTAAATTGTTACTTATAGGCTATAGTTATATACTATATTATATAATGTCTTATATAAAATACATATTCTATCTTTATAGTACCCGACTTGGCTCGAATGACATTCTCAATAAGCTTGAGCTGACTCGAGCTTCCAACAAGCTAATAAGTTTGAACAAGCATTTCATAACTCGGCTCGAGCTCGACTTGAATAGATATCCTCATAAATGAGCCAGTCTTGAAATCCTAAAGCTTGTCTCAGCTCAGCTCGGCTCGATTACAACCCTGATGACAGCCACCACCTTCCCTAACTCAGAGGTGAAAATCTTTCATCTCCACCCTTCTCATCCCTTCGAGACTATAAAGAGCCCATGTTGATTACCCGTTGCATACTCTACTACCTCCAAGAACCGGCTTGCTTTGTTAGAGCCTTTCTGGGGAATGAAAGCCTTATTCTCCTCCGTAGAAGAATCCATGAAGTTTGTGTCCTTTAACAAACAAACCAATTTCTTTGTCGATTTTTTAGCCAAGCAACGCTAAATTTTCCAATCAACATAACACGGGATAACCCATGTCTTCTCTCAACGCTAAATTTTAAAAGATTTGGATTAACAATATCACTAATAACTAATTTGTAGTAATAATAATCATAAGATTAATTGGGATGACATGCATAATTATAGACGAAAAGTAAAGAGAAATAGACTACATGTACTTAAGAGGAGAAAAGAATTATTTTGAGAACCCAATTAAATGTAAATGGCCTCAAAGATTAGAGATAGCACGATACCCGAGTTTAGACGATGGAGTGCAACCACTACTTGTGGTCCATCACTGGGATGTTTTCTATTATGAGCGAACCCAAAGTTAATTGGGTAGACTCATCTCCAAAGGACTCCACGTGCGGTCATAGGTTGAGTCATGATCCCTCGGGATCGCACAACCTTCACACATGGGGTGTAATAGTGTGTAAGGCCACAGAGCAAGTGAAAAACAAATACTTTAAGAGATTTTTTTTTATAAAGTAAATTTTTATGTTTATGACCAATGAAGAAAATTTTTAAAATTTTGTTTTTTTGTTTTTTTTTTTTAAAAAAAAAAATCCTAGAGACGTAATGAGTTTTTGCTTTAGAAGTATTTCATAAATTGTTGAAATATTTAGGGTTATCTTATATATATATTTATGTATACATTTACTGAGTCTCCCAAACATACCACTTTATCTTCCCAAGATTTTTAGATGATGATGAGTAGAATGTAGAAGGCCGGGGTAGTCAGTAAGCGAGATGGATTGACCTAGTGGCACATAGAATAGTTATTAAAAAAAATATTGACAGTAGTTAAGTTCGTTGTTGTGAAGTGTTGTGTATTAATACCTTAGTTGAAACTCTTTTTAATTATTAAGAATGTTATTTTTATAGCTCTGGATTTATTGAGAGTTTCTTATACCGTGTACTTGAGAGCACAGAATCACTATCTTGGTCTCTTTTTGGGATTGGGGTATGACAAGTATTCTCTTCAAAACTCAATCACCAAAAGCCCATTAAGAGAAACAAATCGACAGAGAGAGAAACAGTAATAGGAGAGAGAGAAGTTAGCTCAGTTCATCTAATATTGAAATCCTATAGTTATGCAGAGAGAGAGAGAAAGGACTATCCTTGGGATTTTGAGTGCTAAGGGCAAAAGCTTCCACCTTTGATAAGAGGGATAGAAGAGACATGAGAGAGAAGGGAGGGTCATAAGGTGTTGTGCCTTGGTTTTACTTCTTGTTTTTTTATCTTGTTAGTCCCTCATAATCAAAACCATATGATCTCAGCTCCCTAATTGTTCAAAATTTATGCCTACATGGTCTTAAATCAACTCTAACAATTTAATGGGCTAGAAGTTTGAAATTAAAATTTATTTCTAGCTCATCAAGTCAAAATGGAACAGAAAATCTACTTTCTAAGCCCATTGTTAAATACTCTTACAGGGTTATTATGAGTTGGGGTATCACACAGCCAAAACTGAGGAAACTCATCTACTATAGAAGAATTAAATTACAAAGTTAACTTACAAAACTTTATAACTAAACCTGATGTGCACCCTAACAAATGACATGTTTGTCTCCTAATGCAGTAGCTTTAGAACTTTTTGACCAATTCATCTATCGAGTCTTCTCTTTCAACCCGGAAGCTTGAAGATTTAAAAATTTGTGTGGTTTAATCCAACTCTAAGAGAGGTTATGAATTGAAAGCATAAGGATATCCGGGTTCTCTCTTAGCTCAAAAAATATTGGCCTCATAGTCTCGTGAAATCGTGCACTGAAGGCCTTATATAGACACTGGAAATTGGAAAAACAAGGTCTTTTAATGCAAGTCGGTTTCCTTAAAAAAAAAAAAAAAGAAGCAAATTTGAGGTCGTCGGTTGGAAGAGTCAGTTGTCTCGTTCAAAAGCAACAAGGGTTTCATGGATTTCTTCTAGAGGCGTTCGTTCGAAAGCAACAAGGGTTTCATGGATTTTTTCTAGACACGTTTGAACGTGGCCCGACCGAGGTTCCATAGGAATGTCTCGGCAAGAATGCAATCTTACAACTCGTTTGGACAACGTCTAATCGAGCTTCTTGGGAGTCAAACTTGAACTTCAGTTCTCTTCAAAGAACCATGCTAGTTCAAACGATCTGTGACCGAACTCTCTGACCAATCCGACCGAACATTCCGACCAGGTGCTGTGGAAGTTCTTCTCGAAACAATACAAAAGAGCCTTGTTCGGTCAAGCTTCGAATGAGCCTTCCAACTAAGCTGTTTGGGAGGTCTTCGTATATATCTCATCCGAACCCACTACGAAGCTGTTTGGGAGGTCTTCGTATATATCTCATCTGAACCCACTACGAACGACCTCTTCGACCGAGTGCGTCAACAAGCAATACTTGAACTCTAGTAAAAACTCTCGTATTGACTTCCACCAACCGAACCTTGCAACCGAGCAATTCTATGTCTTTGCAATTTCAAGTTTCTGATTTCTAGTCCAAGTACAAAACCTAGTCTATTAAATTTAAACTTATAACAAATTGTTTTGGACACCGAATCAACCAATAGAAAACCTAACAAAACAAACCTATTTAAGAGACTATTTAGTCCAAATAAATGAGGGAACAAAATATGAAAGGTTTGGATGTGGAGGGACTTTAGATCAATTGAATTTCAACCATTATCTTTGCACTCTATTTTCTTCTCCTGGGACACCTTACCAACCTCTGTACTTGATGATCCTAGACTGTTATGTACTTGTATATGCTGATACGACAACTAGATGACATAACCCCGACTAGATCTCCAGGACACCGTGAAAAGCACTCCCTCCACACGGATCATATAAAGCTCAATCTGAGCATGACTCCAAGGAATTGTTTGCACTCAAGGGAGCTCGACCCTTTTGAGGCACCAGAACCAAATGACTTACCACTCAAGCCAACCCCTTGGATTATATGTATAACCTTATTCAAACTAGATATTTCTCAAAAGCACTAGAAAAGACTAGCCCTTTCCCCCCCGAATGCCAAACTATAGATTAGTTACCACGTATAGATCAACTAAGAGACTGTTTGAGATTGTGTTGGGAAACTTAAAAAGTACATTTCATACCTAAAAAGTTGTGCCAAACAAAAAGTTAGGTTGTTTAGTAAAAAACTCCAAAGTACTTATTTGACTTTTTTATTTTAAAAATTGCCAACATGCACTTCTAGGAAAAACTTAAAAATGAAGTTTTTTTTTTCCTAAAAAGCTCTGTTTGGCTTTAAAAACTCTATTTCCCAACACAATCCCAAACAACCCTGAAACAAAATGAGACAGCCCTTCAATAGATTTTTTAACAAAGTTTTCGGCAGGGTTTTTGAAACCTTCACTCACATACTCTATGAAAGCTGTCTCAAATTTTGTTCCTATATAAGATGCACAATGTACCCTGTGAAATGCATCAACTTTAACATGAACAATGAGTCAGAAAAGCACACCTCTTCATGAACTGCTTTTACAGCTTCCACCATCAGCTGTGTCTGTTTACCATAAAATTCGTGAGTATTCTATGTTCTTTTTTGTCATACTACATAACTAGTCTATATATTGAATAGAAAAGATAGATTAAAAATCATAACGAACTGTATCTTAAGTTCTTTTCTACAAGATACATATATAGGCCTTCCCATAGGTGAAAAATAAATAAATAACCACAGTAAACGCGTTATGGAACTCTAGCAGATGTGCACAGATCCATTCATTTTGACAACTACAAACATAGTCAAGTTTCTTGCCTTCAACTTGTGACAGGTGTTCAAAGTTTATTTTCTTTATTTGTTTTATGCAACTGAATTGAAGTTTGTTAAGAATGCTTAATTTCTGCAATAAAATTTGCGATATATAATCCTAAATTCATGTCTGCCTGAACTTTTCCTAGTCAACTCTTCATTATAACAATGTGAAAACCTAAATAAGTTTCTCTAACAATGTAAAACCACCACATATTTCAAAAATTAAAGCAAATAAGAATAGATGAATTTTATCATTTTTATCAATATTCTAACACACTGTACTCAAATTTTACCTCAATAATGAGGTAAATTTAATCATTTCATCAATATTCTAAAACTTTCCCTCATGTGTGAGCTCAACTCTTAATAGGTAAGGCTCAATACGTGAAATATTTAATTGTAATGAGAGGTAAATGACGGAGACAATGTTCGAATTCAAAATTTTTACTCTTATACCATGATAAATCACCACTTATTCCAAAAGTTTAAGCTTATAAGAAGAGGTAAATTTAATCAATTAATCAATATTTTAACAAATAAGTGAGGCTCAACACGTGAAATATTTTACAAAGTTAAGACTCAAGATCTTTGCTCTAATACCATGAAAAGTTATGTGAAAGTGTTTTGGTTCAACTCACAAAACAGAGTCCTTGAATTTTTTATTTCTAAACTCTGTACATTTACATTTACGGAAGATAAGTTACTTTGATACAACTGTACACTTTAAATTTACACTTGAAAGCTAAAACGATTGAACTCTCTCTTGATAACCGAAGATGACACAAGAAGACAAAAATCTGTTGTAAATGCAGGAGTCGTTTCTCATCTGTTGTTGTAAATACAGGAACTGAACTGTTGTAAACACACAAGAAGACAAGGAACTGTTTCTCATCTGTTTAAATTACCGTTTCTCATCTATTGGAATTATCTGCAGAAATCTCGGTTGATGTCTGGTTTAGTTCATGATGGTTAACATAAACACCAAAAGGGCACAACCAAAGTCTACAAATATTAGACAACAGAAGCCCCTCAAAATCATCAATATGTGTGGTCCCTATATATACATTTTGATTGGTGAGAATGCATATCAAGCACATTTCTTCCCAGCTTATCAGATCATGTCTGAACATCTTGTGCAATTGGTTTTATTGTGCAAAAGACCACAATTACGGTAAATAAGACAAAATAATTACACGCAATAATACCAAGATTTGCAAGGTTCCTACATCCACATGCGGAGGTGATCATGAAGAAATTCATTATCAAAATAGAATACAAAATAGTTAAGAGAAAATTATTCAAAACCTAAAACTGCAATACACCAAAATCTAACTATCACACAATCGAGACTCTTCTCTAAATGAGAAAACAAAAATACAAACTTCTCTAGGTCTCTCTCTGTTTATCTCTCACTGTTTTGGCTTCTTTTCTTTTCTCTCTTGCGGTGCAATGCCAAGAAGACAAGAAAAGGTTGCACTCTCTGTTTCCTCGCACTACAACACTACTAACTCTCTTCTGCAGCGGCGCTTTTGGGATGATGTACTAAGAGCCCAATATCATGGTCCTTTTATAACGTGACTATGTCAGCAACAAAGACCAAATACAATTTGGTCTCAAACTCCTAATACGACTTGGCTGAGAGTGAGAATTCAAAAAGTAAATATATATATCAATTCTTATGTTTACTGTGTGTCAATCAAAAGTGACGTGACTTTTAAAATCATCATTTAATTTATAATAGATCATTATTAACTTTTGATTCAATAGTGACTATTAACTTTTGTTTCAATAGTGATTTTAAAAGTCACATCAATTTTGATTAACGTAAGATAGGCATAAGGGTTGACATGTATCATTACTCGAATCTAAAACCTCAATAGGAAAAGTAAAGTTAGTAGGGCCCACACGATGGAAATTCAAGTCACATCCAACAAAACTCCATCTTAACTAGAATTCCATCAGGTCACAACAATACGAATCTTCTCGAGATGTCTTTACCAAAGCCTCTAAGGGCAATCACAATCCACAAGTATCATTTAGCTTAAACTTGAGCATAGGACCAGATTTAGACATAACACCACATTTCTCTACCCGTCCCTTCGGCCACAAAGTTTTCTCAGCTAACTCTTCTTTCTCGTAGGCCCATTTGAACCATATAGCTTTCTTTCCCTTTTGACAATTCTACTTGCTCCAAGATTTACCTTTCTATTTTAGCATATCATTCTAAACAGATGAACACTACCCGCTCCTAAAGCAAAAGAAACATTTTCTCAAATCCATACATCTCCATTGATTTTTTTTATCACGTTTCTCTCCGTTTTTTTCTCTAAAGAATCAAGGCCCTTCTTGATGTTGTGGGTCTCTTGAAATTGTTTGTCATCACATATATATGTGGGTGAACTCTGCTCATCAAACTTCACCTTCACGATTGTTTCCCTTTTTTGTTGTCAATTGATGCTTCATCTTCACATTTTCTTAGCATATAGCCCTCATCTAGCACTACATCTCTTCTAGCAATTTTCTTCTTTGAAACCGGATCTCATAGCCTATAAAACCTTAAAACAAGATTCCAAAACAAGGCATATACACTTTCTTAACCTTGTATCTAATTTCGACGGCTATCTATTTTGTACTTAAACATATGCAAGACATTCAAAAATTTTCTAAATTAAATAATCAACCAGTTTACATGGCATACTTCTAGAACTTTAAAATCAATTGTTGCAGATAGATATCGGTTGGTGACGAAACATGCATAAGTAACTGCCTTAGCCCAAAAATTCTTTGGCAATCTGGCATTCAACCTCAAGCATCTAGCTGTTTCCAGTAGCGTTCTATTAATCATTTTAGCAACTCCGTTCTGTTGTGGAATCCCTTTAACTGTGAAGTGACAAGTAATGCCCCCTGTTTTGCATAACTCATAGAATTCAGTGTCCCTATACTCCAATCCATTAACGAATTTCAAATATTTCACTTATCTTTCAGTATGATTTTCCACTTACACTTTCCACCGCTTGAAGATAGTGAAAACCTCTCCTTTCAACCTAATTATTGACAGGTTTTCTTCTTGTCTCGTGTGACAAGAGAGCTTCAATCACCTCTTCTAACTCCAGAGTTTCTTTCCCATACAATATTGTTGTGACTAGGTGATCATATGATGGGGGAAGCAATGCCAACTGAATTTTTGTTTTTTTGATAAATAATCAGTATATCATTAAAAGTGTAAAGCGTCCCTAAGTATATAAGGAGTATACAACAGAAGCCACCTAATTAGTAGGAGCAAAAAGAACAAAAAAATCATAAGAACTAATCATTTAAGGAAAAACATAAGTAGCTGTCCAAAGATACAAGGTGTTGAAAAAACAAGATTGCAACTCCTCTAAGGTCCTCTCACAGTCATCAAAACACCTATAATTCCTTGTTTTTCCAAAGACACCACAAAAAACACAAATGCACCATCTTTCAAACAGCAGCACTCCAAGACTGTTGGCGATCCACCAACAAGCAAACAAATTAACTTCTAGTTTAGGCATAACCCAAGACAACCCAAAACATTTGAAATTGACGTTCCAAATGGCACAAACAACCTCACAATGTAGTAAAAGGTGATCCACATACTCCTCATTCTTTTTGCAAATAACACACCAATAAACCACAATGAGATGCCAACAGAAATATTGCTTTATCTTCTTTTTTAATCTCCACTTCAATGTTCAACAATTGTGTATTTAACATGTTGAACTTGTTAAAGTGCTCCAGAAAAGTTGTATTTTGCTCCATTTGTAAACCATATGGTTGTTTCTTCGCATACAACCTATTCGTCAAATTCTTTTGTTAAATTGACTTTGTTTTTTCCTCATCAATCACATTTTGAATGACTTCATATGACAAATTAAGATAGATCGCATTGGCAGCCTTCACATCCATTTCATCCAACTCATCATCATCCATCTTTTGGGGTTTTTTCGCCTTTTCCAATAACGACATGTAGACTCCTTGTTCAATCAAAAGATTCTTCATCCTCCTTTGCCAAAGAGAGATTGTTCTTTCCAATGAACTTCTTTACTTCATACTTGGTGCTCGCTATATTTACCATAATTGTCAATCTGAATACCGAACCTTAACTCTGATACCATTTATTGTGCAAAAGACCACAATTATGGTAAATAAAACAATAATCACACACAATAACACAAGGATTTACTTGATTTCTCCAATATAAAATACATACACAAGTGGAGCAGACCACAAAACAATTTACTATCAAAGATAGAATACAAAATAATAAAAAGAAAATCACTTAAAATTCAAAGTCCAAATAACACATAAATCTCTCTATCGCATCACAGACATTCTTTCCCAAAGAAAAAACAAAAATACAAATTCTCTCACTCTGTTTCTCTCTCAACTCTCACTGCTTTGACTTCTTTTCATTCCTCTCGCCGTGCAATGTCAAGAAGAAAAGAAAAGATCACACTCTCTGTTTTCTCGGACTATAGAGAAGGTCCTATAACGTGTCTAATGTGAGCTGAGAGCGAGGGCCCAAAACTCAATAATAGAATAACGTCAGCAGGGCCCACACTATGGACTTTCAAGCCACGTCAAACAGGTTTATTTTGCTAAACTCAGAAAGGTAAGTAAAATAAGGAAAGAAAAAACAGAGAGTCCTGCGCCTTTACCTAATGGCATCTCCTCTTCCTTTAAAATTGCAGAGCAATTCCCAAAGGTCATGATTCTACAAACTCTGTAATTTTCTTGCCAATGGTCTAGAAGGCTGGAAGCTAAAGTCACGAGTTCAATTTTGTACGAATCCACCAGTTGTGCTTACTTGAAAAGAGGGGGAAAAAGAGAGAAGAGGAAGAAGAAGAAGAAGAATATCTTCATCGTTTCAAGCTCGCAACCAAGGATTTCATGTCTCCTGCAAGCCTGCAGGTAAACAATCTACCATGGAAACTCTTATTTTCTATACTAGTGATTTTCGTTGAATATTTACACTTCCCCTGCAAAAGGAGGTTATTAACTACCATGGAAACTCTTTGAAAGTAGTTCCTTCCTTCTTCCTTTTCTCAATTAAGAAGATTTTATATGTATACGAGTTAGATCCAGTTACTCTTCATTTCTGATGGCACTCAAGATTTAAATCAAGTTTAGTAAATAACACAAAAAAAAATTGGTTGTACTGATTTAATATCGAATTTTATATGGAAACAACACGAAAATTTTCAGGACGAGTTTTTTTGTTCTTCTACTCTCACCTCTAAAGATTATTTGCACTTTTCCCTTCTTTTTGTTAACCATCATGAACTAAACCAAACATCAACCAAGATTTCTGCAGTAATTCCAACAGAAGCGAAATTTTCCTGCATTTACAACAGCTTTTTGTCTTCTTGTGTCATCGTCAGTTATCAAGAGATAGTTCAATCGTTTCGGCTTTCAAGTGTAAATTTAAAGTGTACAGTTGTATCAATGTAACTTGTCTTCCGCAAATGTAAATGTACAGAGTATATAAATAAAAATTCAAGGACTCTGTTTTGGTGAGTTGAACCAAAACACTTTCACAGAAATTTCAGTGTAGACTAGGTTGTACACTATAGCTGCTTATTATCTCAAACGAAATGTGAAGAATTTCCCTCATTTTCAATCTTGTTAATGCATGATGTCTCAAACGTTTAAATTCATTAATGCTTCTCTTAATTCTTTTGAGTGTTGCTAGGGATTCAACAGCTTTTCAGCCACTAAACCATTAAATTTACCTGTCAAATTTTTTGCCGTAATTTTTCCACCATTAAGATATTGCCACTTGAATTTGTTAGAGAATTAAAGTAAAGCTGTAGTGAGCAAAGCATTTTCCAATTTTTTTGGGAGTAATTCACTGCCAACTAGTCTCATTTTCTGTTAAGCTTTTCAACATTCCCCATTCAGGAACTGTTGATGCACTTCCAAACCAACAGCCCATGACCATCTACAACATATGCTGGACGATTTCTTACAGGATCAGGTTAACATCTTTCTTATTTATTTTTACACATGAGAATACAACTTTATAACAAATCCAATTTCCATAGTATTTGAGTTCAAGAATTTTGGCTACTAATTAGATGACACCTCATGGCAACAGCTTGTCACTGATAATGGTTTCTAACTATTTAACTCTGATATTGCTACTCAAAAAAGAAAAAAAAAAGACAGCTAACTTGTAAGAATTACCTTTCTGAATCTGGTTTGTTTCAGTATGGCATCCAGTTCTCTCTCTAGTTGTGTGAGCTCTGTCACGTTTTTCTGATCAATGTTTAGTGTGTCAAGATGCCTGCCAAAAGCACAAAAATAAAGGCGCATTAGTTGGTCCATTGAAGCAAATCTACATAGGTCCAAAGATTTTATGCAACTGATGGACAAGAGTTTGTGCAGATAGCATGTTAACAGAGGATCATATAGTTTGAGAAAAATTTCATGTAAAAAGGGAAACTGATCTTCAAGATGTTCCCTTTGAATCATGTAAAAGATGAACCTACAGGTTTCCTTGTTAAATGAGTCATTTATTTCCGCTGTGTCACTTGCAGCTCATGTATTGGGTGGTGAGGTGCGCTATGGAGATCACCCCTATTGTGGGAATTTCATGTGAGGATCATCAGCTCCAGCTTTTGGCTCTCCTTACTTTTCTTGAGGAGGAGCGTTGGGTCGAGGCGATGGCATCACCTTGTAAGCGGGATTCGAAAGTGGTTAGGGAGCTAAAGAAGTTAGAGTGGTCGGTCAACTACGGTGACAACCGCGAAGGACATACTTGTGGTAAAGGCAAGGAGAGGGTCCCCTCAATATGTTTATGAAGCCCAAGATTCTTTCGTGGAATGTGAAGGGGTTGAATGCAGGGGAGAAATGTCTCAGAGTTAGAAACTTGCTTAGAGATTAGAAGGTAGACATTGTTTGTTTCCAAGAAACTAAGCTTGATACTATGTCTCGTAGAATTGTGCGAAGTCTATGGGGTTGTAGTCATGTAGATTGGTGCTGTTTGGATTCTAGAGGGGCTTCAGGGGGCATTCTGATCATGTGGGAAAAAAGGGTGGTGGAGAAGATTGATATGCGAGTAGGGGTTTATACCCTGGTTGTTTCCTTTAGGAACATTGATGATCATTCTTCTTGGGCTTTTGCAAGTGTGTATGGTCCCAACTCAGACAGTGAAAGAAGGTTGTTATGGGCAGAATTGTTTGGCTTGCTCAACTGCTGGAACTTACCTTGGTGTTTGGGTGGTGATTTTAACGTCACTCAGTTCTCTAGTGAAAGGTTGGGAGCGTCACGCCACCCGCTCAGCTATGAGGGAGTTTTCTGACTTTTTTTCCGAGTAGGGTCTGATGGATCTTCCCCTTGTTGGTGGTGCTTATACCTGGTCAAACTCTTAGGATCCCCCTTTTGGTCCAAGATTGATCGGTTCCTCGTATCTCTCCAGACTGAGAGTTTATGTTCCCTAGTGTTTCCTAGAAAAGGCTTTCTCGTCTTTGTTCGATTCATTTCCCTATCATGCTCGATTGTGTGGATGTTTAGAGAGGCAGTAGACCCTTTAAATTTGAAAACATGTGGCTTAAGGCCGAAGGCTTTGGGGACTTGGTGAAACAGTGATGGGAGTCCTACCGCTTTCAAGGTACACCCAGATTTGTCCTAGCTAGTAAACTGAAGGCTTTGAAAATAGATTTGAAGAAATGGAATGCGGAGGTCTTTGGCAATATAGAGAGAAGGAAGAAGAATCTTCTTGAGGAGTTACGGGTTCTTGAGTTGACTGAAGAAATGAGATCCTTAGAAGAGGAGCAATTAGCCAAGAAGATAGAAGTGGTCCGTGAGCTTGAAAGTGCTACTCTTAAGGAGGAGGTGAGCTGGAGACAAAAATCTAGGGTGTTGTGGTTGAAAGAGGGGGATAAGTGCACGAAATTTTTTCACTAAGTTGCCAACTCAAACAGAAAGAACAATGCCATTGACTCTCTCTTGATATATGGTAGGCTTTTTTTCCAACCAGGCAGAGATCAGCAATCACATTGGCCAGTTCTATCGAAAGTTATATTCCGAAACAATGCAGCTAGAGGCCGAGGGTGGATGGTCTCTCCTTTGATTCTATTTTGGAGGCCGAGGCGGAGTGTTGGAGAGGGAGTTTACTGAGGAGGAGGTCGTGAAGACTATGGTAGGCGATAAGGCGCCTGGCCCGGATGGCTTCTCTATGGCTTTTTTTCAAGTTTGCTAGGAAGTGCCGAGTGTAGACATCATGAAGGTCTTCAACGAATTCCATGCTACAGGCAAGTTTGAGTTGAGTCTCAATACATCGTTTATCACTCTTATTTCAAAAACCCCAAGTGCAAACGATCTTAAAGATTTCCGTCCAATCAGTCTTGTGGGGAGGATCTATAAAATGATTGCGAAGACTTTGGCAAACAGACTTAGGATGGTTATGGATAAAGTTATCTCCAAGTCACAAAGTGCCTTCATGCGGACTTAGAATGGTTGTGGATAAAGTTATCTCCAAGTCATAGAGTGCCTTCATGCGCGGTAGACAGATTCTAGACCTTATTCTTATTGCCAATGAATGCTTGGATAGTAGGCTAAGATTAGGCGAGCCGGGTCTCATTTGTAAATTGGACTTTGAAAAGGCTTATCATCATGTGAACTGGAATTTTCTCTTATATATGCTGAGAAGATGTGGGTTCAACTATAAATGGTGCTCCTGGATTACTCATGGCATTACATCGGTGCGTTTTTCAGTTTTGGTTAATGGCTCTTCTACCAGCTTCTTGGTACTTCTCATGGGTTGAGACAGGGAGATCCCTTATCCCCTTTGTTGTTTGTGTTTGTGATGGAGGCGGTAGGTAGAATGATTTCTACTGCGGTTAGTGAGGGGCTTCTGGACGGTTTCTCTGTGGGTACTGCTACCTTCTCTCACCTTTTGTATGCTGACGATACTTTGATATTTTGTGACGCCTCGACTGATCACCTTCGTTACCTGCGGTGCTTTGAAGCGGTGTCAGGTCTCAAGGTTAATTTCGCAAAGTCTGATTTGATTCCTGTGGGTAATGTCACTGATGTGGGTAGGTTGGCCCGTTAATTTGGTGTGGGGTCTCCACTTTGCCTGTCAAGTATCTTGGTTTACCGTTGGGGGCCTCTTTCAAAGCCAAGCACATCTGGGATGGCGTCCTTGAGAAGATGGAACGTAGGATGGCAAGTTGGAAAAGGATGTATTTGTCCAAGGGTGGGAGGGTTACTCTCATCAAGAGTACACGCTAATTTGCCCATGTACTACATGTCTCTCTTTCCTCTTCCGATGAGTGTTGCTAACCGCATGGAGAAGCTTCAGCGCGATTTCCTGTGGGGTGATCTTGGGATGAGTTCAAATATGATTTGGTGAGTTGGTCTAAAGTTTGTTCTCCCATTTCGGTGGGAAGGTTGGGAATCAGGAATTTGTTGATGGTTAATCGCGCCCTCTTAGGTAAATGGTTGTGGCGTTACGGGAGTGAGAGAGAGGCTTGGTGGAGAATTGTTGTGGACTCTAAATATGGCAGTTTATGAGGAGGGTGGTGTTCTCTTGAGCCTGCAAGTTCCTTTGGGATGGGGTTGTGGAAGAATATCAGAAAAGGTTGGGATAAGGTCTTTAGCTTATCTAGATTCCAAGTGGGGGATGGTTCCCGGATTAGCTTCTGGCAAGATAAGTGGTGAGGGGAAGTACCTCTTATGGTTGCTTTTCCAGGCCTGTATGGAATCGCAACCATGAAAGACGCATCCGTCGCGATTAATTTGGAGTTTATTGGGATCTCCAACCATTGGAATGTGAGTTTTGTCAGAGCAGCACATGACTGGGAGGTAGATGTCTTTGCTTCCTTTTTCCAGGTGTTGTATTCTGCCAAGGTAAAAACTGGTTGTGAAGATTAGATGAGGTGGGCCACTTCTAGAAGAGGCTTGTTTAAGGTTAAGTCTCTATACTTTTCCTTGGCTTCTCTTGATGGGTGTCGCTTCCCCTGGAAGAGTGTTTGGCGGACGCCGGCCCCCTCGAGGGCGGCCTTTTTTGCGTGGTCGGTGGCCTTAAGTAAGATCCTTACCTTGGATAATCTCAGGAGGCGGCACGTCATTGTGGTTGATAGCTGTTGTATGTGTAAGAGGACTAGAGAATCTGTGGATCACCTTCTTCTCCATTGTGACGTAGCTTACACCGTTTGGAGTGCATTTTTTAGTCGTTTTAGGTTGTTCTACGTGATGCCTAGACGAGTTGTGGATTTGTTAGGCTGCTGGTGGTCCTCGGGCAGGCCTAGGAGCGCTGCTGTGTGGAAGATGGTTCCTACATGCTTCTTTTAGTGTTTGTGGAAGGAACGGAATGACAGAAACTTTGAAGATAGGGAGAAGTCGTTGGAGGCTATTGTATCTTTTTTCTTTGAGACTCTATTCCTATGGACAGCAGCATTTGTTTCTCCACTATCTCTTAGTTTCAGTGATTTTTTTGTTTATTTTGCCCATTAGTTGGGAGTTTCTTTTGTATACTTCATGTGTACTTAGGAGCGCCTTACGCTTTTATAAGATTGTTTTTTACTTATAAAAAAAAAAAGATGTTACCTTTGAATCATTTGCAGTGAGTTAGCACTTGTCTCCACATCAGTACACTCATCAAGATTCATCTGCATGACAAGACAAAAACTGAATAAGAGAGAAATTTCATAAAGTTGATCATCAAATATACTAGGATGACATTTAGAAGTTAATAACCACATATGAAAAGTAAACTCATGTAACAAAGCATATAGGTAACACAATCAACTGGGGAACCGAAAGCATCAGAAATAGCTTGCTGAAGTGCTTCTATGATAAACAACAGGATACCTCTGGCAGTTAGAAGCGCGGGAAAGGAAAACTAGGTTGGTCTCAGCACATGAAGGAGCGTGGAGGATATTCCCAGTCATCGAAAGCTATGCTAAAGATCGGAGATTGACTATTTTCAGGTCATATACTGAATCTTTTATGATCTCTGCTTATTTTCTTGTTGAGTTGCCCCTGTTTTTGTCGATAGGAGTGCATTGTGAGGGATTTGGTTGGTTGTGAAGAAAGAGGGGTGATTGAGAATGGGGGGGGAAAGCTGGTAGAGGGAGAGGCAAAGGGAGAGCATCAAAATCTTTGAATGTGATCATTGGGTCCACGTCTGAGGTTCCTTCGGTGAAGGAAGGGGCCTTGGATCCTAAAGTATTTGCTGATGTGAGCGATGAAAAGGTTTTGGATTGTGGCCATTCTGATGTTGATAGGGATGTGATTTCTTGCAAATTGGAAAGTCAGGGTGCAGATGTTATGGAGGAGGAGATTGATTGAGGAAAATCTGATTGCAATATTGGTTATGAGGAGGAGGAGATCCTTCATTCTGGTGAGGAGGGTGAAGGCGGTCCTGTGCCTGATCATTTACCAAATTTTATTCCTGGGACTATACCTCCCATGGAAGCTGAATCTTCTGGACCTAAGGTTGATCGGAGATGATTATTCAAGAATGAAACATATTTGGGTAAACTTCAATACTTTGAACCTATAAAGTCTGGTGGGCAAGTCATAGTTTCTCCTCTAGAAGAGGCTATTGAGGAAGGTATAGCTAGATGGAAATCTAGTTTAGTTGGGCAGTTTCTTGACAAGCCACTTCCATTCTATCTTGTCCAGAAATCTGTGGATGTAATGTGGAAACAATTTGGGAAGGTTGAGGTTTTTTCTCAAGAGAATGGGATGCACATATTCCGGTTAAACAACAAGGCTACCTGTGATGAAGTATTGTAAGAAAATTTATGGCATATTTCTAACAAACCCTTCATTCTGCGCTAATGGCAACCTAGAATGCAAGTTTTGAAACTTACACTTTCCTCAATTCCTGTTTGGGTGAAGTTGGTCCATCTGCCAATGGAATTTTGGACTCCTACATGTTTGAGCCATGTTGCTAGTGGAGTGGGGAAGCCAATGTATGCTGATACAATCACAGATGACCACAAAAGATTGCGGTATGCCAGGGTTCTTGTTGAGATTGATGTCACTTCTGATTGCCCTAAAGAAATTGTAATTCGCAGGACAGATGGGAGCTTTGGGTGAAGTTGGTCCATCTGCCAATGGAATTTTGGACTCCTACATGTTTGAGCCATGTTGCTAGTGGAGTGGGGAAGCCAATGTATGCTGATACAATCACAGATGACCACAAAAGATTGCGGTATGCCAGGGTTCTTGTTGAGATTGATGTCACTTCTGATTGCCCTAAAGAAATTGTAATTCGCAGGACAGATGGGAGCAAGGTCACTATAGGAGTTGAGTATCCTTGGCTCCCTGCCAAATGTTCAATATGTGGGGGATTTGGACATGCGGCTTGTGCTAAGAAAGAGAAGAAGGTTTGGCTCCCCAAAAATCAAGTGGGGCCAGGTAGAATTGAACATAAGAAGCAGTTTAAGGTGGAGGGGTGACATAGTTCTTTTGATAGAACTATAAGCAGGCCAACAGTGAGTTCCAAGCAGATATCAAAGGAAAATAATAGTAAAATGGTCTTATCCAATTCCTGTGTTGCTATAGGAAATCTGGAAAAAGAACAAAATGATGTGGGTGTGTTGAAACAGAGAACACCTACACCTTTCCTTGAAGTGTATGAAACGATTGATAAGAGATTGTCAGTAAGAGGGAAAGGGAAATTTGGAGAGGAGGGAAGAGTGGAGAATGTAGAGAGAGGATTCTCTCCAACAAATCTTTAAAATGAAGATTATTGTTTGGAATTTAAAGGGTATCAATAAACCAAATCTTTAAAATGAAGATTATTGTTTGGAATTTAAAGGGTATCAATAAACCAAATCTTTAAAATGAAGATTATTGTTTGGAATTTAAAGGGTATCAATAAACCCTTTAAACAAAAGGAGGTTAGGAGGATAATCAAGAGGTTAAAGATTGATATGATTTGTATTCTTGGAACTAGAGTTCATCAGGACAATGCTAATAGAATTAAGAATTCTATAGCTCCTGGATGGGATTTTGTTCATAACTATAGCGTTCATTCCTTGGGGCGGATCTGGTTTTGTTGGGATCCATCTGTTTACACTATTAATTTTGTTAGAATACATGAGCAAGTTATTACCTGTGGAGTTGTTTCTGATCAGGGGAGGCTGTTTTGGTTTCAGTCTGTGTATAGCGCTACTAATGGTTTGGAGAGGAGGAAGATGCTGCAAGAATTGAGTTCTGCCAAGGCTCTTATTGGGTGCACCCTTGGATCATTGCAGGAAATTTTAATGTAATTCGTTTTAATCAAGAGAATTGGGGAAAAGGGAGGATGAAAGGCTATGAAAAAGATTTTGTGGAATGTATAAACCATCTGGAAGTTGAGGATTTATCGTTCACTGGATGTTTTACACTTGGTCTAATAAAAGAGCAGGGGCTGAGTTTGTCTCCAAGAAACTTGACCGTGTTATGTCTAATGTTGAATGGATGAGCTCATTTGGACATACTTCAGTTGATTTCCTTGAGGGTAGCATTTCGGATCACTCTCCTGCAATCATATCTGTGGGGAGGTTCCAAAGTTGGGGTCCCAAACCGTTTAAATTTTTCAACTTTTGGACAGATCATAAGGGGTCTGTTTGGCAAAGGGTTGGGTTGGAGTTTTTGAGTTTTGAATGGTAATAAGAAGTGATTGATGTGATATAAAGTAGAAAGAATGTTGTAAATTTTTTGTATGGAAAAGTGAAAAAGTTTTGTTTTTTAGTGAGTTTTTTATTTGAAGAGTAATAAAAAGTGTTTGATCTGATATAAAAAGTGAAAAAAAAAAATGTTAAAAAGTAGTTGATGGAATATAAAAAGTTGGAATGTTTTGATGTGATTTTTTTTAGGGTTTTACAAAACCCCAACCCAACCCTTTGCCAAACATACCCAAGGAATTTTTCCTTAGGTTGAGCGGGGCTGGGATACTGAAGTGGAGCGTTACTCTATGTACAGATTGTATACCAAGCTCAAAGCTACAAAAGTATTTTGAACCTTGAAAATCTGGAGGTCTTTGGTGGCTTGGGGCAGAAAATTTTGCAGGCCAGGGAAGCTCTTGAGCAAGCTCAACATGCTTTTATGTCTTCTCATGGTATAGTATTGAGTATCAAGCTAAGAAAAGGGCTTGAATGCATGAGTATGTCTCCATTTGTAAAGCTGAGGAGAACTTGTTGAAACAAAAATCATGGAACAAGAGGTTAAATTTGGGAGATGGAAACAATGCTTATTTCCACCAACTTATCAAGGTTAGGAATTCTAATAACCTTGTGAAGTTCCTATGGGATGAAAATGGCAATATTGTGGAGGATATGCAGCTGATCAAAGGGGTAGCTACTGACTTTATAAGAAATTACTTGGAGAAACTTTCCATGTTTTTTATGAGGCTAAGGCAACAAGGTTTCTCAGCTGGTTCAAAAAAAGGTTGTCTATTCAATGTATAGCTGGGATGCAAGCCAAGGTGACTAGGGAGGAAATTAGGAAAACTATTTTCCCAATGAACAAAATAAAGGCACAGAGCCGGATGGATTTTCAGCAGGTTGTTATCAACATGCTTGGCCTATTATTGGAGGTGATGTTGTTGAGGCTATTCTTGAATTTTTGCATTCAGGAAGACTTCTTAGAGAAGTTAATGCTACTATTCTTACCCTTGTTCCTAAGAAGAAGAACCCAACTACTATGGAGGATTATAGACCTATTTCTTGTTGCAACTTGATCTATAAAAGCATTACTAAAATTCTTGCAAATGGGTTGCTTCCGGGTCTTGATGATATTATTAGTGCCAATCAAGGTGCTTTCATTCCTAAGAGGAGCATTGCCAAAAATATACTCCTTGCACAAGAAGCGGTGAATAAGGAGAAGGGGAATTCTAGGTGTACTCTTAAAGTTGATCTCATGAAAGCTTACGATTCCGTGAGTTGGGATTTATTATTCATTGCTTATCTTGCTTTGGTGCTCCATCTAAGTATCTTGCTTGGGTCAAGGAATGTATATCTAGCCGTGGATATACTATTGCTCTAAATGGTACTTTGGTTAGATACTTTGAAGGTAGGAAAGGGCTCTGCCAAGAAGATGGACGATGATGAGTGGGAAGAGATGGATGCCAAGGCAACCAATGCTCTATGTCTCAATTTGTCAAATAAAGTTATTGGCAGTGATTGATTTTAAGATTCCAAAGGAAGTTTGGACAGGTAAACCGATTGATTATTCAGTTTCGAAAATATTTGACTACCCCGCATACATTCATGCGCAAAGTGGAGAGCGGTCAAAATTAGATCTGAAATCAAGAGTATATTTCTTGCATTTGAGATTGGTGTTGTTACAAAATAATTTTAGGATTCCAATGAAGCAGAGAAAGAACAAAATATCAGTCACACAGGACACAAATCTACGTGGTTTGGCTTAACAGACTTACATTCACAAGCGAAGACAACCAGAAGAAATTTACCATCAAAAGATGGAGTCTAAAGAATAGTAGAAAGAAAACTACTCAAAACTCAATGCTCCAATACACCTAAAACTCACTTTCACACAAAAGAGAATTTTGACAAAAGAGAAAACCTTCTCTAACTCTCTTAATGTCGTGCGACACTACAAAACAGTGAGAAAATTAAAGAGTTTTGTGCGTCAAACAAAACAAGAGTGTGGCTACCCTTTTCTCTTCTCTTTCACGTCTTGTTGTGTGGCTATTGGAGCCCTTTTATAAAACTTGAAGTCAGTTATAACCAAAGACTCCAAGTCCAACTTGAACAAAGATTGAGAGTCGGCTACAACTTGAAAAACCAAATCAAATGAGACAAACAAAACTGTTGGGCCCTACACTACAAGACTAGATTGATTTCAAGTCACACGTCAAATTGAAATTGGTGTTAAGGGTTATAGGCTAAGATCCGGTTTCAAAGAAAAATTTGTTAGCAGAAATATAGTATTTGATAAGGCCTATATACTAAGAAAAAGTGAAGTTGAAGCATCAAGTGACAGCCAGAAAGGGAAACAAGTCGTGGAGGTGGAGATTGATGATCAAAGTTCACCCATAAGGTTTTTATTGACTTCCATGCTAGAGGTAAGTTTGAGAAGAGCCTTAATGCTTCGTTTATTACACTCATTCCGAAGATTCCAGGTGCTATTGATCCCAAAGACTTCCGCCCGAGTAGTCTTGTGGGGGGTATCTACAAAATTATTGCTAAGATCTTAGCTAACAGGCTTAGGATTGTTATGGAGAAGCTCATCTCCAAGTCACATAGTGCCTTTATTAGAGTAAGGCAGATCCTTGATCCGATTCTGATTGCCAATGAATGCCTTGATAGTAGGTTTAGATCTGGTGAGTCGGGCATCATTTGTAAAATAGATATGGAGAAGGCTTATGATCATGTTAATTGGGATTTTCTCTTGTATATTTTGGCGGTGTGGCTTTAGAGAGAAATGGTCCTATTGGATAGCCCATTGTATTTCCTCATTGCGCTTCTCGGTTTTGGTTAATAGCACCTATACAAGTTTCTTTAGTAGCTCCCGTGGGTTGAGACAAGGGGATCCGTTATCCACCCTGCTGTTTGTGTTTATGATGGAGGCTCTGGGTAGAATGTTATCTGCTACTGTTAGTGTGGGGCTGTTGGATGGCTTCTCAATGGGTAATGTTGCCTTCTCTCATCTTCTGTTTGCTGATGATACTCTAATTTTTTGTAATGATTCTTCTACTCATTTGCACCATATGCGAAGCCTATTGCTGTGTTTGGAAGCTGCGTCAGGCCTAAAGGCTAATTTAGCCAAGTCAGAATTGGTTCCAGTGGGTAATGTTCCTCAGGTGGGAAGGTTGGCCTGTATTCTAGGTTGTGGGGTCGCTACTCTGCCGGTCAAGTATCTTGGTCTTCCGCTGGGGGCCTCCTAAGCATATCTAAGACGGGGTTCTTGAGAAGCTGGAGTATAGGTTGGCTAGTTGGAAAATGATGTATTTGTCCAAGGGTGGCTGAGTTACCCTCATCAAGAGTAACCTAGCTAATCTTCTTGCGTATTACATGTCTCCCTTCCCTCTTCCGGCAAGTGTTGCTAACTGCATGGAGAAGATACAACATGATTTCCTATGGGGTGGTTAGGTGAAGAGTTCAAATTTCATTTGGTGAGTTGGTCAAAGGTCTGTTCACCTATCTCTGAGGGAGGGTTGGGTATCAGGAATTTGAGGGCGTTTAATTGCACTCTCTTAGGCAAATGGTTGTGGCGCTATGGGCTTGAGAGAGAGGCTTAGTGGAGATTAGCAGTGGACTCTAAATATGGCAATTTATGGGGAGGGTGGTATTCTCTTGCCCTTGCAGGAGCTTTTGGGGTAGGGTTGTAAAAGAATATCAAGAAAGGATGGGATAATTTCACCAATTATATGAGATTTCAAGTGGGGGATGGTTCTAGGATTAGATTTTGACAGGACAAGTGATGTGGGGATGTGGCTCTTAAGGTTGCTTTTCGAGTCTTATATGATCTCGCTTATGCGAAGGACACCTCTATAGCGGCAAATTTGGAAATTTTGAGCAGCTCCAACCACTGGAATGTGAGCTTTGTTAAAGCGGCTCATAATTGGGAAGTGGATGCTTCTGTTTCTTTTTTTCAGGTGCTGCATTCTATTACTTTAAGAAGAGCTTGTGTAGATTAGTTCTTGTGGGTTCCTGCCATAGAGGTCTGTTTAAGGTTAAATCCTTCTATAGCTCTTTGGTTTCTCCTGAAGGTTGTCGCTTCCCCTGAAAAAGTGTATGGCGGACTCCGACTCCTTCAAGGGCGGTCTTCTTTGCTTGGTCGGCAGCTTTAAACAAGATTCTCACCTTGGATAACCTCAGGAGGCTGCACGTCATCATGATGGACAGATGTTGCATGTGCTAGAGGAATGGATAGTCTGTAAATCATCTCCTTCTTCATTGCGATGCGGCCTCCTCCATTTGGTACGCTTTTTTCAGTCGCTTTGGTTTGTCCTGGGTTATCCCTGGACGTGTTGTTAATCTGTATGACTGTTTCTGGTTCGCTAACAGGCCATGGAGTGCTGCAATGTGGAAAATGGTGCCTACGTGCCTTTTTTGGTGTTTGCGGAGAAAAATGAATGATAGAAACTTTTGAGGACGAGGAGAAGTCTTTGGGGTAAATCTTATTTTGTTTTATGATACTCTGTATCTTTGGACAGCGGCGTTTGTTTCTTCTCTGTCACTTAGTTTTAGTGATTTCCTTGTGCGTTTTGCTCCTCCTAGTAAGGTGTTTCCTGTTATATACTTCATGTGTACTTAGAGGCGCTTTTTATGAAATTGATCGATTACTTATCAAAAAAAAAAAGTTCACCCATAGACGAGTGATGATGAACATTTTTTCGAGATTCACATCTCCAAGAAGAGTCTTATTTTGTAGTAGAAGTGATGTAGACCGGACTACGTTGAATATATGTAGAAAATAGGTACAGATGTTGGTGTTCAGACGAGATTTGGACGTCGTCTAAACGAGCTTGTTGGGAAGGCTTATGTAAGAGAACCAGTGTACCTCGTTCGGAACAGGTCCAGACGAGTGGAGCCCAATAGCGTTCATTCGGAGTGGCGGAGACACGTTTGACAAGTTGATCAAGGGAAGATCCATAATGCGTCATTCAGTAGGTCGTTTGCTACGAGTCGAAGGAGAATTCAAACAGTAGCAGCCGTTCAATAGCTCAGTTGGAATCCCATCCGAATGGATATTGATTTTTAGGGTTTTATCATGTTATTGCATACTTGCCCGAACGAGTAAGGAGGCGCATCTGGACGAGTAACGGTAAAATAGTTTATTTGAGTTTCCTTTAGTGTTTTACTTAGTTTAGAAGTCTGTTTACTATAAATACATGTTATGGACAACTAAAGTAGTATTTATTATTATTATTCATTGGATTTCAATAAGAAATACTCTAGGAGTGGTTTTTTTTTAATCTGTTTTTACCTCAATTCCATGATTTGGGAAGAGTTGTAATTCTTGCGATTCTTCGTCTTTGTGATCTGCTACGCCATGCTGCATCAAAAAGGTAAAGAGAAACGTGATTAAAAAGTACCAGAGAGGTATTGTAGTGTCCACGAAATTAATTAATTGATAATTAACTCGAAGTGTCACCACTAAACCATAATTGAGATTATACCAACAGAATTTATTTATTTATTTATTTTTCTTTGTAACTATCAACATTAACTATTACAAACAAAGCATCTACTAAGTAACCATCACATCAATTGTAATCATTACATAATATTTATCGCTACCACAAAGTAAATCTAAGTTATATCTTAATACATGAAATCATCTAAAACCATTAAGTCTATAATCTTCACCCGAAGGAACTAATTACCATAAGCGGACTAAGGTTCCTTTGAAAGTAGCTTTTTTTGCTTGGTTGGCGGCTCTAGGGAAGATTCTTATCATGAACAATCTTAGAAAGAGACATGTCATTGTAGTGAATAGGTTTTGCTTGTGCAAAATAATGGGGAGTTCGTGAACCATCTTCTTATCCATTGCGAGGACCATCTTCTTATCCATTGCGAGGTTTCCTACACCTTATGGAATGCCATTTTCAGCCGTTTTGGGTTGTCTTGGGTTATGCTTCTTCGGGTAGTTGACTTATTCGCTTGCTGGTGGACCAGTGGGCGTTCTCAGAGTGCTATCGTGTGGAAGATGGTGCCTTCTTGCCTTTTGTGATGTCTTTGGAAAGAGCGAAATGATAGAACTTTTGAGGACCAAAAAAGGGCTTAAGAAAAAATGACTTTAGAGGAGCTTAAGCCCTTTTTTTCTCTCTTTTCTTGGATAGCTCTTATTTAGCTTCTTAGTGCTTAGTTGTAATGACTTTCTTGTAATTAAATCTTTTCCTAATTAGGCGTGTTTCTTGTATATTTTATATGTACTAAGGTTGGGCTTTGCACTTTTAATGATATTTTTGCTTGTTTATCAAAAAAAAAAAGTCATCAAGTGATATAGGGTCGATATTATCATGTCAAGCATCCGCATCTATCTTGAGATCTTCCTTGCTTAAATCCTAGTGTTAGCTTTTGTGTAAAACATATTGTTTTATAGGTGGAAAGGATTGACACGGTAAGTCCACAACATAGTAGTAAAGCACCATGAAACATAGTTGTGTAATGAACCCAATCATTTTGACACATAGGAGTAAAATTACACATACAACAGTATTTCTCAATATGGAAAGACAAAAAATCATGACAAGTATGCATAATATATAATTATATTACAAGTCATAACTCTTCTTACTATAGCCTATCTATGCCCTTTCCCCTTCACGGTAGGGTTTGCAGGTCCAGAAGGACATGGTACAACCATAGTGCCCCTGGCGAGGTACATAACTAGCCACCTCTTGTTGATCGACCAAGTCTGACCCCGAGTGATCCACTTAACTAGTGATGCCGTAAGGTGTGACCCCCACCCCATGGGTGGTTGCGGCGATCACAATAACCCTTTGATCCAGGATAAAACTCACTCATCACACAACTAGTCATAGGGTTAGTCTGTATAGTCTAGTATGCACATGCCACATATTTCTTTCACAATAAGTTTCACATTATTTAACAAAGGTGGTCATGTCACACGAGCACATTATCATTTCATTTTCCATGCATGCAAAATAGCATTGAGAGTCGCACAATCATTCATTTTGCAAAATCATCAGCTTTAATTAGAATTAAATCACAAAGCATTTTATGACATTACAAAGATGCACTTTTTATATCAAAAGAAGCATGCTCAAAAATTTTTGTTCAGAGTTTCACGTGAGTTTACTCACCTTGGTCGTAATATTCCTCCTCAAACTCTACTTCGAATGCGCTGATTCCTTCGTCTACGAGATATCTTATAATTAGTAAGGTTTCCTAAGAGATAGCCCTCATCCTAGTACATAACTCTCAAATTTCTGCATTTTGACCCTAAGAGATAGCCCTAATCCTAGTACTTAACTCTAAATTTCTGCATTCTGACCGATCTCGAGTGTCTATAGATCGGTCCTGTGTGTTGATAGATTGGTCAGGATAGTACTCAACCACCAATCAATCAGTGTCGAACAGTGATAGATCGGTACTCCGTTCATCATCTCCTACCTCTAAAAAATTCCATTTTTACCACTCATAGGGATTACAGAGTTTTTAAGACTCAAAAAGGCACATAATTTTTCACATTTATCACTGTTTAAAGCCTAAATTCGAAGTCCTTTTACAAACTAAGCACAAAGTTCTCAACTTACATTCTCACCATCTTCCATTAACCAAAAACTTCAAATAACAGTTTAAATCTACAACTTGTAGAGCCTAAAGCTCCTCTTTAGTCTCATCTAGTCCGTTTGAGATGTAACCCACCATAAAGCTAGGGTTTTTAAACAAAGTCTAAACATTTTTCATTCCCACACCCATAACTAGACATACACAAACACTAGCATATATCCAACCAACCCCACAAAAATAGCATTGCCGTGAGGAACTCAAATAAAAGCTTGAGTTGAGAGATTATCTCTTGGGGCTTTGAACTCCTAAACAACCAAGAAAAGAGCTCCCTTTTCTTTCTCTATCTCTTCTCCCTTCACTCTCTCTCTCTCTCTCTTCTATACATTTATGGAAGCTCTAGATGACCAAATAGTCGATAGGGTTCCATTAAGAGCCTTAAACCCTTCCCATTTTTGCAAGTTTTGGACTTATCTAAATTGCATACTATCAATCACTGATAGGTAAATTCATTGGACCGATCGATCAGTAGGGTGTCTTCCTTCACCAATCGATCAATTACTTTAGGCTGATCGATCCGTTACCTTTTTTCTTAAATCCAATGTACGATCAACTTGACCACCGTTTGATCGGTACCTTCCATCGATTGATCGGTAGGGTTTTGCTGAGTCGGACCAATCCATCAGTACGTTCTACTGATTGATCTGTAGGGTTTTGCTTCGTTGGACTGATTGATCAATACATTCTACTAACTGATCGGTAGGGTTTTGCTGAGTCCCACCGATTGATCGGTCCCCAACAATTTCCACCTAGTGTTTTCAAACCCATTTTTTCTAATTTCCACATCATTCCTTGTCCCTTATTTAGGGATATGGTTTCTTTTGACCTAGTAGTATTACATATATAGATTTAAGGATATGGTTTATATTGATCTAGCTAGCAGTGGAGATTCATCGTGTGTTCAGAATGTCATCAATGAAAAAAAAGAAAAAAACAGTAATAGTTGGATAACAACTATGCCAAAAGAAGTAGAGTCATTACAATAAAGTAAAATTTAGGAGTTGATAGAATTGCCCAAAGAAAATAAGACTATAGGATGCAAATGGGTCTACAAAAAGACAGGATTAGCTGAGAAAGCTTTGTGGCCAACGGACCAGTAAAGAAGCATGGTGTTATGACTAAACTATGTTCTATGATGTGACTTAAACCCATCAAGTCACGTGGGTATTTTTTTTTTCCTCCTAAGGATGTAGTCTTCTTGCACGTGAACAACAAAGTTGTTGCTGGAAGCATTAATTGAGTGAAGAAAGCATGTATATGAAGTACTTATATGCTATATATTGTTAAACTTAATTGCTTTCTCCTAAGAAACATTAATTAACCGACTCTTTACTAGCATATATATTAAGTATGACTTATTGTTTTGTGTGAAAACAAAGTGAGTGAAGAAAGCTTTAGCCGCTGCACAGTAAAGAAGAAAAAGAAAAATTTTGGTTTTGTTTACCCAATAAAGAGAAGCAGCACAAGAGGAGGAAAAAGGAGGGGGAGAAAAAAAGAAAAGAGAATTTGAACTACACTACATAACAAGGTATTTTGGCTTAAGCTGAAAAAAAAATTTAGTTAATGAATTTCTTTGTGATTGCCTCTGCGTGTGAACATACCTCACATTGAGATAACTACATAAATTTTAGTGTTCTTGCATGTGATTGTTTTGTGTTGTTTACTATAATGGTAATCTATTGCACAACACATGGGAAATGATCATGTTTCAGTTTTTATTTATTTATTTATTTATTTTGTCTGAATTCAATGGCCTCATTTAATTAGCAAAGAATCTGTTGTCGACTCAACATTATTGGGAAGGCTCTCTTGATTTGAGACTTGGATGATAGAAATTCAAATGCAGAGCAATAATGGTGACATTGTAACTAACATCAAACTACTGTATATATCACTGTTGTAATGTTTCTTTGTAACTTTCATTAAAATGGAGGACGATCTTCCATAGAAACCCATCAGATATTACCTTGAAGATGCCAAAAAATGCTTTAACCCTCCCCCCCTCCACAGAACAGGAGAGGAAGGAAAAAAACACGAAGAGAAATGTGCAGTCTTCTTCCACCAAACCATTGCATATCTATATATTCTGGTCCAGTGCCGTGTTATATTATGAACTCCTCATCCTTTCCTGTTGCGCTAAACACACACATGCACACACTTTTCTCTGATTTTCTCTCACAGACATCAAGGTTCAACATTATGCATGGTCGAGAATCTTTTTAAAAGACAACATGTGAATGAGAAACACAGTCGATTGAGTTACTAATTCAGGAACTGGTTTCATAAAGTCACAGCTGAAGTTTCAATTTTCTTTGCTAGAATTGGACACCTCTAAAAAGAAGGAAAACATTATGGCTACCATTTGTCTTCTGTCATGATACAAAATCTTATTGGCACTATAAATCTACAGTCACAGATGTACACCTCTAAAAAAATGAAAATTTTGGCTAACCTTTTCTTGTTCAGCTCTCTTGCGAACAGCAGCTTCTTCATCTACATGAATCCTGTAACGCTCAAGAATTTCTCCTAGACTGTAGCACGAGGAACATATAGCGTTGCAGAATGTTAAAAACATTATAATATAATAGTTGCACGCATCAACAAAACTTAAACAGAACAACAAACTTAAATAAACAAGGTGACTAGGTTCTATTTGAAAACTTCGAATACTTTGCTAATAAGTTCACCAAAGGATTGAACTATGTAACAGCAAAACAAGACAAGTAGAACAGAAAAACACCAACAAACAAGACAAAATAGAACAGAAAAGCACCAACAAAGGAAAAGAAGAAAATGAAGGGTGGGGGGTGTTAAGGAGGGTTAAGGTCAATAATAGGTACAACAACAGTGAGGCAAAGACAAAATGAGAATGCTTCTACTCTTTTAGAAGAAGCAGCCATCTAGCTAGATTATGCAACATTGCACTCTTCATGTTATTTATAACAAGGCATAACTTTTTCTTTTGTAAATAATAAGTCACTCTCATTGAAAGCGTAAAGCATTCCTAAGTGAAGTATACAAAAAAAAAGCACCTAACTATAAAGAGCAAAACAAACAAGAAAATCACTATAAGTAAGCAATAGAGGAGACACATACGCCGCTGTCCATAGATATAATGTTTTGTAAAACAAGGATAAAATTTCTTCTAGCGTCCTCTGTCTGTCCTTAAAGTTTTTATCATTCATTTTCTTTCACAAACACCAAAAAAGACATGTAGACCCCATTTTTCACATTGCAGCACTCTTTGGCCAGCCAGAGGACCACTAACAGTCATACAAACTAACAACACGTCTAGGCATAACTCAGGACATTCCAAAACGACTGAAAAAGTATTCCAAATAGAGGTTGTCCACATACATAAGTCAGAACTTGCTGCAATATTGCACTCTTCATGTGAAAGTAGTCCTGCCCTGTCTGACACCTTAAAAGTTCGAGTCAGAGGATATGAATTTGTTTTACGTTGTCACCCATGTTTTTAAGAATTTGACAACGTAAGAGAACTCCCAAGAGTATGCTCGCAGCGAATGGCCTTTGTTACAAGGCAAGGACTTTTGATATGTAGCAGCAGTTTCTATGTACTTTGGCATTGCAACGTGTAATCCATTTTCAGCCTTATTTCTTTATTGAGTTCATGGCAAGCGTCTCTTTCATGATGGTAATTGCTGCTTTCCATGAAGCAGCATAGCACTTGGATTTCTATTAACTATAGCGCCCTACGGTTGTGCCTAGAGCCTCCCCTTCTGAAAAAGAACGAGTAGCTACTTGATTACAGAAGTCACACCATTATTAAGACTTGAAAACCAAGCAATAAAAGCTTACTACTTCCTCCAATTACTTTTTTGTATTGCTTTTCGAAAGGCATGGTTTTTTCTGTTTTTTAAGCCAAAAATATTTTTCTCAAAATTATTAACAATCAATTTAAAACACCAAAAAACTCTTTTAAATGTAGATTCTACAAAAAAGCACTTCTCACCTTCGTATCACATTAAAACAATTTTTCAAACCAAAACCAAAAATACACTTTTCAAACATGCATACAGGGTTATAAACACTTAATAAGCAACAATATTTTTTTGTTTTCTAAACCAAAAACACACTTTCCTCAAAATCATCAACAATCAATTCAAAATATAAAACACTTTTTAAATGTAAATCCCACAAATATATCACATCTAAACACTATTTCAAATTAAAACCAAAAATTACTGTTCAAAACTACTATCAAACATATAGGGTTATAAACACTTTATAAGCAACAATATTTTTTGTTTTCTAAACCAAAAACACACTTTCCTCAAAATCATTAACACTCGATTCAAAACACAAAACACTTTTTAAATGCAAATCCCACAAATATATCACATCAAAACACTTTTTCCAATTAAATCCAAAAATCACTTTTCAAAACTATTATCAAACATATAGGGTTATAAACAGCTTTAGAAGCAACAACAATTTACCACTTCCTTCAATAAAACCATGAAATTCTTTTATTTTCCAAGTTCTACTTGTCCACCTACATTAAACTAGTTGTGAGGGTTAGACTCTCTTGTTGCACTCACGTAAATTACCCAAAAGGATGAAAGATTCTTTAAATTTGGAAACTCAGAACTTTGCAATAACACAATCATGCCTCCAAACAGAGTAAATACCATATCATAGTGAAAGAGGCTACAGGTGATAGCGTCCGTACTAGCTGGATGAGCTTCAAACTTAAAAGGGACAAGAATTTAACCGACTCAAAGAAACCCCACGCAAGCAGGGAATCATTATGTGCTTTTATATTGTAAATTGATATTAACTTTTCTTTTTCTTTTTTATATTCCACTTAGTAGTATATTCTATACTAAACTAGAATCATATTTTCTAGTTCAATAGTTTTACTTTGCTTACAAATATTGTTAGTATCTTGAATGCATTAAATTTACAATAAATTTTTGCCATAAGTATTTTCTTGTGTTCCGGTCTTATTCATTTTTTAAAAGCTTTTTTAAATTACAATTATGCCCTCAATGAGCTTCAGGTCAATATTTTTTGTTTTCTTTTGGTGTTTATTAGATTTTTATTCTTTAAATAAAAGTATAATATTAAGATATGAGTTTTAACTTGAATGACACCTTCCCTATAAGAATGAGGTACGGATAGTATCATGAGTTCTAACCACTAGTGTATCCACTTTTCTAAATTTCTATCTAAAAAAATAGCTAATTCAGGCTACTTTTTCTATTTTACTTAAAAGGCTTTTCAAATACATTCCACATCCGACTATCTAATTCACTCTCTCTATAACATTTAAATATTTTTTCTTTATTCAAGAAAGTGAGAGATGAATAAAAAAACAATTTGCACTGTGCTACAATGCTTCTTCAAATTTGGAAGAGCATAGTAGCTAAAATGCATTTTACATTATAGATGACTAATCGGATGTGAGGTGGTTTTGAGGATTTCTATCTAAATCTTAGATAACAATCTATTGTACATATGCCTAGTTAGTACACAACCTTGATGCTTAAATAGGGCGTCAAACTAGGACATAAATTGTTGCTGAAGTTTAGAAAGCAATAGAAAAGAACAAAACTAAAACAATGTTATATACAAACTCCTTAAGGACTAAACTACCAATACTACTATGATCACCTAATAAAAGAGTGTCCTCCTATATGACCCTATCAACAATATTGTGCATGAGCCGCTATAGCCTCTAAACTTTAAAAAGTGACATCAAAGTCCCCATGTCAAATTAGACACTTTTATATTTTTCTCCCCAAAATACCCTTAAAAAGTTATTAAAAAGATAAATTCTAGATACTATAATTCTATCCAACATTCACCCAACAAAGCTGATGTGACACTCTCAACTAACCTTTGGATTAATCATTGTTAAATAAAAAATATCCAATGGTTGATTTGGAGTGTCACATCAACATTGTTGGACAATTGTAGGATACAAATATACTATTTAGCATTACCCTATTAAAAAATAACCATTTGAAAAATCAAATAAAATAATTAAAAAATTGAACAAAAAAGAAAGAACTGAAAATACTAAAAAGAGGTGGCCCTTTTCATATTAGGCCCCTTAATTTTTTTTTCAAATGGATATTTTTTATTTTTTAATAACATCAAGGGTATTTTGGGGAGATAAACAGTTTCTAATTTGACACAATGGTAGTATGGGGTCCGAATGTCACTTTTTAAAGTTTGGAAGCGTAAATGAAAATACGATGGTAGTTTTAAGGGGTTAAAGTATATTTTCTCCTAATTTTTAAAAGTTTCTTAAATTTTATTATTCACATTTGGTTCTTACAATTTTTGTGGAACACTTTTTAGTAGTTTGTGGAAAACCATGTTTCATAACAACTTTGTTTTTTGTTCTCAAATCAAAGACATTGAAAACAACCAGAAACACTCTTCATAACACAAAAATTATTTTCACATTTAAAACACATTAGAACACTTTTTTAAACAAAAACCACCTCCCCCTCCCCCTCCCCCTCCCCACCCCCCCTAAAAAAAAACACATTAACAAACATACATTTGTTTTTCTAGGCAAGGACTAGTTAATTTTTTTTGTTTGAAACAAGAACTTCTTTTAGTTTCAATAATCACAGTGGTTCACAATTTTGTGGAAATTCAAGGAATGCAGTTATCATAATATAGGAAAAGAAAACAAGGCTCAATTTTCTTTTTCTTTTCTTTTTTTTTCTGTATTTTTAGTTCAAATACAAGGACTTCCATATAAACAAAATAAAGAATGAACAATCTCATGCTGGACTTCTTAGAATAGCCATTTTCCATCATGCAGCCCCTTTTGCAAGATGACCACATTTTAGAGAATTTAAGCAAACTCTAGAGGCCTGTAAACAGAAGAAAAGGTTAATTGACATTCATTGTGCAATACAGTAATTGCTCGATAATGTATTTAAACCCAAAGCACAACTACAAAGCTTGCTTTATTATTTTCAAAAAGGAACTAGATTATTTGAGTCCAGATTCACCAAATTACAGATGGGAAGCTAAATCATGTTATGTTCTTATTATCTCTCTCTATATGCAAAATGAAGATTTAATATGGAAGATGAAATTTTGCTCAAGTCTACTGTCCAAGAAGTCTACAACAAAGACTATATAATATATATCATACAGACATTCCACAAATACCTCACAAAACTAATGTGGCAAGGTCTAAGGCTACATATCACACAAACGTTCCACAAATATATTACAAAATTGATGTAACAAGGTCTAATAGCCATTGAATTTGTTTTTTAACAAGGGTTGATCCAATGACTACTAGACATTGTCAATTCATCTTTGTTGTGGTAATGTAGCATTACTCGTCTTTTATTACGGATCAGCAAATAGATAAGACACTAGAACCTTATTTATAATTTATAATTTATATTCTTGATCGGCTAAAAAACTTATAATTTAGAATCCACAATCTTATCCGATACCCAGTTCTTATTATAAGAAAGTACAAACCTTAATACTTTCTTATAATATTTTTGAAATTTGCAAATCCTCTTTTACTATCAATTAAATATACCTGTGGTTTCAAGTCTAATCAGCGATTGAACTAAGTCTTAAGTAATTTAGATATTTGGTGCTTTGAAGATTTTATATATATAGGTAAAATATAACTCGCATCCTCACACATAATTCAATCAATGAACTTGTTCACCGTCTCTTATGGGGGGAAGAGATTCTATTAAGTACAAAGATTATCAGCATAATTTAAGATTCTTTGAACATAATTAGATAAGTTCCTAATATAAAGTATAAAGGAAAGAGTTAATATTAAGCATTAGTTACATTTGTGTTATACCCCTGAAAAAATAGTCAATATTATAATTGAAATACCCTAAAATCACTTGTATAGCCCAACCTTTTTTAATACACAATCAATGTGGGACTTCGCACATAAATGGTTTCATAATTCATCAATCCAATATGGGACTAAAGTTTTATAATCTGAGGTATCAAAATCTCTTCCATTCAAATCCATGACGTCTTTGTCACTGTCCACATCAAATTGTAGTGCCCCAACACTATACAGTGTTACTAGGTTGACTCCAATACCATTTGTCACATCATAAGGAAGCACTAGCCATATCTGTTTTATACCTCAAATGTAGGACTTATGTTTCACTTTTGGGTTGTAATATACAATCAATGTGGGACTTAGCACATACATGCTTTCATAATTCATCAAATCCAATATGTGACCTAAGTTCACAATCTACTAAAGGGTATGTTTTCAACTTGGCTAGAGATGCAGTTGGTTGGATATCAAAATTGCAATCTGTAATGGATTTGTCAACTATAGAGGCAAAGTACATGTCATCTACACATGCATGTAAATAAGCTGTTTGGTTGAAAAGATTGCTTTGTAAGTTGAGCATCAAGCAAGATAGAGTAATCGTTCATTATGACAGTCAACATTGCATTTAGTGAAAAATCCTACATATGTTTCATGCATGGACAAAACACATTGATGTTCAATATCACTTTGTTCGCGAGTTGGTTGTATTATAGAAGATCCACCCCAATGAGAATATTGTAGATAATTTAATGAAACCTATGCCAATAGGCTTATATACACACATTGTATCCCATAGGATGGTTTGAAGTTTCATAAGAAGAGAGCAGGAGAGAGGTTCATTGTATTTTTCAAAAAAAAAACATCATTGTTGCCACCTGCGAATGTAGGCAATCTTGTCGAACCATGTTAAATTCATGTGTCTTGATTCTTGCTTCTTCTTATTCTTTGTTGATATTTTTCTTGTGTGTTGCGAACTCTAACACAACCTAGTAACATCAACACATAATGTAGTGTTAGGGTATTGTGATGTACCTAACACTACATGATGTATTGTGAGCCTTGACAAAGAAGTCAAAAATTTGAGTATGGGAGATTGTGATACCCTAGAAAGTTAGTATCATATTAGATGAGTGGATAGTGAATGTGTTGCATTGGTGCTAAGTTCCATATTAGTTCCTTACTAGGTAAGATTCGGCTATTTAAGTGATTCTGGAGAGCTCTAACAATGACTTTGACTAATCCTTTTGTGCAATGTTAATCTATCCTTTTTCAAGAACCATAATCTATCCTTATCCTCCAATATTGGTTTGTCTACTTTATCCAAATTTATGTACATTCTTTGGCCTTGAACATAAGTTTTTCCCCTATCGAAGTTCCACCATCTATTCCTAGTCCTCAAACATCACTTTGTTTGGTAATAGTTTTATAAAAGTGTTTTCGATGTTTAAACGCTAAAACACTTTTCAGACACAGTTATCCAAACAAATTTTTCTATGTAGCCCTCTCAGAAAACACTTCAGTTCTCATTTTTTAAAACACTTATCAAAACACTAAACACTTTTTAGAAAATAAAACACACAACACTTCTAGAAAACTTTCTCCACCTTCATATAAGAATGTTTTAAAAACACACTTAGTTTTTGAAAGCAAGTGAAAAGCACTCTCGAAAACAAGGTTCTGTCTTTCAAGCACTAAAACCACTTTTCTTTTTGATAAGTAAGTAGAGATTTTATAAAAAGCGCAAAGCGCAGCCCTGGTACACAGGAAGTATACAATAAAACATTAAACTAAAACCACTTTTCAAAACACTAAACAAAAATTACTTTTCAAACTAGTTCTTGATTGTTCATTTTCCTTAACTTGGAATAAGCCAACTCTACAATTTTGCTCATTGGTACTTTACTATGTTTTCTAGTTATCCTCTCATCTATATCTTCATATGTTATTCCAAGTTAAGGGAGAGAACTCATGTGATTCAATTGTAAGGCACGTCCACTCAAATGAATAACACTAATGCTTAGCTCCCGTCAATATGATGCAAAGCCAGTAATCCTGTTCATTTCCAAACTTCAAAGATTTGTTATCTCTAATCTAAAATCCAGACAAAGCAAACCTGTTTAAAGATGAGGTTGTTTAATATTATAACTTTTTATCCCTAACATTATTATTACTAATATATAGCTAGATTTGGGCCTTTTAAGAAAGCACTTTTAAATTATAAAATGTTCAGCCTTTTCTTTTTTTTTTTAATCTAGATACACGTTTTCTCTAATGAGATCATGTATCATTGCAATTGCAAAACCAAGTATTCCAAACTTTTTGAGTCATTTTTTCTTATGCATACCATCCTTTCTCATGTCACCATTTAAATCTCATCTTAAATTAATTCTTTCAACAAATCTCTTTAAGAGTTCAAACCCCATATTTTTCTAGATTCAAATTAATAGCCAAATCTATATAAAGATGAGGCTTTGCATTGCAATGGCATAACCTAATATCACATTTTCTAGTATCCCATTGTCCTTTTTTTTATTTTTAAATAAGCAAATTGAGATATAATTAAAAGCATAAGGTGCCCCAAGTACACAAGAAGTATACAATCATTGTACTTTCTTTTGTCATCATTTAAACCTCATCTTACATAAATTCTCTCACTTTAACAAATCCCTTCAATCAAAGCCCCATATTTCTCAAAAACATTTCTTTTTATTGTCCAAGGAACACATGCATTATCACTATGAGAGTAATTACCTAATACAATTCCATACTTAGGAGATTTTTTTGTATATTTCATGTATACCAAGACTGCGCTTTTGCTCTTTTAATATAATTTCTCTTACTAATAAAAAAAAAAAATACCTATCCTTATCAATTGTATCATATACCCATCCCTTTTAACAATCACTTCTTTATTTTTTTGCATTTATAGTCATGAAATTGAACTGTATACCAACTTTTATATCTTCTATCTTAAGTTCCCTTTGTTTTGGCATAAAATATTTTCTCACAAAAAAAAAAATCAATCAATAAAAATAATTTTCTGTGTTTGATTAGGACATTGAAAATAACTTTATAGGATTTGGTTACACACAATCTCAACGTTAAAATTACGAAATTCATAGCATGTCGATAGGAAACGGCGGTGGAAAGAGTGGTCCTACACATATATGGATATATAGCATATCCCGAGTCATACAAATGATATCAGAGCCAACTTAATTAATAACATTCAATGGTTCGTACATTACCGGAACATGAGCTTCGATGAGGATTTAAGGAATTTGTGTAAGATTGTGATATCCCAAATTGAATTTGTGAAAGCATTTTATGGACATATGCTAGGTCCTAGATCAAGCATATACTAGGACAATCTAACTTATATAAACGATTACAGAGAAACTCAATTATGATTAGTCCTCTTGGACAATCTAACTTATATATGGTAGGACAAAGATGGTGGTGGTAATATAGTGTGTGTGTGTGTTTTAAGCAAGGTGGTGGTGGCCTTGCATGGGAGTGGGAAATCCAACTTTTTGTTTAATTTTTATCTTAAATTTTAGGGAGTCTTTTCAATAAGACTATTATATAACATGTTAGACAAATGAATTTGAACCCAACTATATTATATTAACCACCCATATATCAAAAATATATGCGACATATTTCCAATATGGAACTTAAGCTTTATATACTCACACATGTATACTCAACAATCTCTCTCTCTTACATGTGAGTCTATCACCAAATCGCTAGACTTCCCCTTAACGAAAACTTTATCAATCTTGTGTGGACTATGTGAGCTTTATCTATGTCATGCACCTTCGTCCTTTCTCTAATTGCAAAAGGGACTACTATCATCCACCATACCACTACATTTTTCCTTGAATGAAAGATTTATTAATTTTATAGGTCGTTTCTAGGATCACTTGTGAAGGCTATATGGATCCCTGCACCTTCTTCTAACTGCGAAAGGGACTCACACTCATACATGCACACCGTCTCCACTCCAATTTCAAAGAAACCACTATCATCCACAGCTAGCACACATTCATTGGCTTTGATATCAATTGTTAGCAAGAATTGACATATTTGAGAGTTCTTTTAAATGTGACACCTAACATTTCTACGCTCACAAATGTATACTCAACAATACCATGCTTGTCATTATTTAACAATTTAATTATATGGTTCTATGGTCCCTGAGGATTCAAAAATAAAGATATCATGCAGGCAGCAAAAAGCTCTCAAAAAAGCAATCCAAAAATACCATAATTATTTGGCCTAAATTTAATGTCAGGATTGAAATTCTGCCTTTTTAACAACACTAATCATAAATGACACCATCAATTTATGTTGCCTTTTTATGTAGAGGCCCTAGAGGGTGACATCAACACTATCTAATTATGAAAAGCTTAGAAGATGATTTCTCCAACTATAACTTCCCTTAGCAACTATACTGTTGCAATAATCAATTATTCTGTCAAGTGAGTGGCATAACAAACCTATTAACCAGATTGAGATCTCATGCAATAAGAAACGCAAATTTTTTAACACCCTTTAGTTTTTCGATCATTCGAAAGCCTCTTCATTTTCAGAGTTTCACTCTCTCTCTCTCTGGATCTATAGTTTCAAAACTTCTTCTGTGTCGTTTGCTGGGGGCGGATACGGGCAGATTCTGCCCTCAAGGTGGATACCAAAACCGCCCCTCATTGGAAGAGTGATACAAGAACAAGTTAAAGCTGAAATCCGCTCGTAAGAGGTGGTGCTCCGCCCTAAACAAATGCACTTTTACAAAGACATACAGGCCTGAAACCTAAAATACGAAAGCACTCTACTACAGAGATTCGTCTAAGCTCTAAGGGAAAAGACAACACCTCAATCACAAGAACCACCTGAATACGTGGAATATCGTAGAAATTACACTTTTGCGGCGGCAATAATTTGGATTATTCATTGTAGATACTCCTGATACTTAGATTTATAAATTTGGTGAACCTCAAAATTACCTAAATTAATAATATTTGAATTCACGACCTCATCCTCGATCTGATCATTTGAACATTTTAAATTTATAATCACACACTTGAGAAATATTTTCATTTCTCGAAAATAAAATGGTAAAGCTTCAAGAAACATAGCAGACAACCGGGCAAGGAGACTAAGAAGAGCATTCAAATATCATAATTTCAGAATAAAGTCAAGGTATTGATAATTCATACCGAAATCAACAAAATTGCATGCTGATTGGCGTTTAAGTAGCCACAAAAATTGCAAACCACAGTAACAGGTACGCTAGCATGTTCACAACAAAAGCCCCAAAAGCTGTTGGGCGGTCCAAAAGCAATTACAAATAACAAAATCTATATATATTCCGAAGCTTTCTTCATATGAAGATATTTCCAAGTGGAGGATAAGCATATTTGCTGGAATTGATCCCATATGAAGATTTGCAAAGGCTTCCCTGCGCATCTGACCCCGAAACCCAGCTCCAAGAAACTGATATTTTTTTAGTGTCAAAACAGTAGCACATGACCGAAGAAGACCATGCGCGATTCGATTAGACCCCCACCGCCAACCAGAATTGACTGCTCCGTCGACTAGGGTTTGGCATGTAAAAAGCACGGAACATGTACGGACTATACAAGGGGCAAAATATCTTCGAGCAAGATATTTAAAAGATATTTCTCTTTTAAAAACAAGAAAAGATATTTCAGATATTTTCCCTCGTATCTGACTCAAAGCTCAGACATGCGATTGTACGGAACGCACAGACGGACATGACATGGAGAGCGAAGAAGAGAGGACTTCGATAGCTGGGAGAGAGAGAGAGAGAGAGAGAGAAAGAGAAATGAACTATGTAACAGAGTGTGTGAAAAAAGTTCAAGAAAGGCCAACCTCTCTGTACTACAGAACTCGTAGAGCCTGCCTCGGTCGGAGAAGATCAAGAGCGCGACCTCCACGTCGCAGAGCACGGCGAGCTCTTTAGCCTTCTTCATCAGCCCGCCCTTCCGCTTCGAGAACGTCACTTGCCTGCTGATCTTGTCCTCGATACGCTTCAGCTGCACCTTCCCCCGCCCCATTTTCCCTCTCTGCAACCCTAACCCTCGGATCTTCTCCGTTGAGGATAGGATTTGGATCGAGTCAACAAATTGTATTTGTTGATGTTAATGTTTCCTTTTGCTGGGTGTGTTTTTATGAGTCTATTTTTTAAGTATTTTAAGATTGTTTGAAAAATTAGAAATAGGAGCATCTTTATCGCGATGACCATACATCCCACGTGGCAAGCATACCTTTTCTACGGTCCTGGTTTCACGATGAAATTTAGCCAAGTGTTAGATATTTTGGGCGCGTGTCGAAAAACCTGCGTCCTAGGATACGTCAGAGGTTTATTAAGGTCCGTCACGGTCTTATATAACGGTAGCCGTTTTAGGCCTGTGCATGGCGTGTGAATGCCAGGCCTTTCCATAGATAAAGCTCAATCATGGATGCTTACGTGATGGATTTGATCGCTCCCCACTTGACACAGCAATTTCATTGGTCTTCTTTTTGGGCCCAGATTTTTCGATGGGCCTTTTGGAATACACCGACTGGGAGCCCACACATTATTGGCTTTCTGACATCCCAAACCGCATTTACACACTCAATCATATTTTGATTGATTTTGGGTATAAATTTTAATTTAAAAAATTTTAAATATTTTAAGAATAAATGTCAATTTAATATATTAGATTGAATAGATTCTTTCAAACCAATTTAAAAGAATATTTTATCTTTGATTAGAATCTTCGAGATTGAAGTAATTGAAATCTCGAGTCGAATCATTAACCTTATTTATAAAAATAATTTGAGAACGATAGCGTAACTCTTAAATTCACAAAATACTTTATGTTTTGAAAGTGAATCAACATCTTATATTGATAAATGTACAATCTCATAGGCATGCTAGCCTAAAGTTTTGCGTGACATTGTTTTAGATGTGTAGTGTGCTACATATTGCACATGCATTTGTGATTAAAGAACCTATTTTATTATTAAGATTTTATTTTATTACATTTAAAGATGTACATGTTATGTCAATATATACACTATTAAATTTATAAACTATAGTATAAACCATAAAATGGAGAACCAACCCCCCTTGATTTTTCTCATATTTTGGAAATCATTTATAAGAAATTGAGGGCAGATGCCCATTACGTCAAACATCTTCTATTTTCTTCTCTTAAACGATTGAGAGAATTTGATTTGGAAATCTTATCAAAAGACTGAAAAAATAAACAAGTATATCATGGCTGAAGACCCGTTACCTATCTAGATTTTTAAGTGATCATGAGTAGCATGAAGTGGAAAAGACCCACCTTGACCCTCTTTCCCGTTCCCTGTTGTGATTCAAAAAAAAAAAAAAAGTGTAATATGTGACCTCTACTTATAAAAATAAATAAATAAAGTGATGTGCGACCTCCGCGACTTCGGGTCAATCATGCCACATTAACCAACCCTATTAATCAAGTGTCACATGCTAATGTTAAGACTTGCAAGGAAGAGAAAGCTGAGATCCTATAAAACTATAAATAATTCATCTATGAATGCTTGTGTCTTCTTATTATATTCAAATAATAGAAAGCTGTCCACTCAAAAATAAAAAATAAAAAGAATAGAAAGCTGTCTGATGAGCTGACTTTAGGTCCAAACACATGTATATTTTTGTCCAATTAAATGGGATCCTTTCACTACAAAAAATTAAAACGATGTTTAACATCACTTTTTGTGACATCATTTATTTATTTTTATTAAAAAAAAAAACAATGTAAAATTTTCATCGTTTGTGCCAAAAATACACTAAATTAATAAACATAAAATGGAACCCGACACTGAGCCCACTGTGCAAGCCCCACTGTGCAAGCCAAGGACCTGGACATGCTGAACTTTAAAAAGGAGTTGAAGCCCAATTTATAAGTAAGACTTTTGTCTTTTGTTTTTTATTTATGTTAATGTAATTTGACTTTTAAAATTATCATTGGCTTAAAATTCAATAATGATTCATCACAAATCTAATGATAATTTTAAAAGACACATCACATTTGAGGATAAAATCATAAAAGGGAGACAAAAGTCCTACTTATAGCATTACTCTTTACTTATATAAATTTCCTATAAATTGAGTTGTAGGAATTTTTCTAATTCAATTTCTAAAATTGTCATGTGTTTTTTAAAGATGTGAGAATCACATTTTTTTTTATTAATGCAATTAAAAAAGTATAAAAAACACATGCTATTAAAAATATATATAATTCTTGTAGGGCCTAAGAATTGCATAAAGCCCATGTCACTAGCTCATGGCCTACAAATTATGCTAGAAGACCAAGAGGGTCATATATATATAGGACTCAGGTATTATTCTATACACACAACAATCATCTCTTTCTCCCTCTCCTCTCTCATTTTCTCTCCAACTAACTTAGTCATCGGAGGGGCCCCACTGGCAAGCGCTAGTGAGCCACTCTAATGGTCTCCTCTCCTTTTGCAGGCAGAACTCCTCCCTGGAAGACAGCCTGAAGCCATTGTGAAAAACAGGACATCTACAGTTGGTGCCGTTTGTGGGAAGATGTTCACATCCCGTATACTTTTATTGAATCGGCATTCAATAGAGGCTACCCCAAGTTTATAGAAAATCTAGTTTCTTTCCGGCAAGCCACCCACAAACCTCTCCATACTGACAGCCCAAGCAATTAAAATTCTCATAGATGAATTTACTAATCATCTAAGGGAATTGGAGGACTCTTATAGGGCCCAAACAAACAAGAGACTCAAAGCAAGACCCATCAGTAGGCCCAGACACACACTTATAAAATTATCATAGATGAATTTACTAATCATCTAAGGAAATTTGGGGACTCCTGTAAGACCCAAACAAACAAAGACTTCAAGCAAAGCCTATTAGCAAACCCAGGCACACACTTATAAAATTTTCATAGATGGATTTACTAATCATCTAAGAGAATTTGAGGACTCTTGTAAGGCCTAAGAATTGCTTAAAACCCATGCCACTGGCTCACGGCCCACAGATTAGCTAGAGGACTAAGAGGGTCATATATATATATATATAGGACTCAAGTATTATTCTATACACAATAATAATCTCTTTCTCCTTTTTCTCTCTCCTCTCCTCTCAAATTGACTTAGCCATCGGAGGGGCCCCACTAGCAAGCGCCAGTGAGCCACTCTAATGGTCTCTTCTCCTTTTACAGGCAGAGCTCCTCTCTGGAAGGCGGCCTGAAGCCACTGTAGAAAACCAAACATCTACAGTTTTCACATGCTTAATAATACATGACACTTTTAAAAACTGAAAGAAATTTTTTTTCTTATAACTCAATTTATAAGAAATTTGTGGTCCATATAAATAGAGTTGATTATAATCATATTTGATGGTATCATACCTATCTACCTTAACTCTCCTATAAATATGAATATGTTGTATTGTAATACTATCAAATGAATAAAAGTAAAATATAGTTTTTAAAACTTTATCCTAACCGAACCACATAAAATATTTTGTTTATTTTTGGTGTCTTCCACTTTTCTATTTTATTCTATCTCAGTGCTATAGGCTAAACCCCAATTTTCGATCCTTTTAATTTCAATTTTATTTTACAGTATATTTTCTCATCATTTTGTCTCTAACTTCCACAGAGAGAACATGCAACATGATATATTATACTCATTGTTGCAGTTCTTCTTGCACGACAGTTTTAGACCCCACACCTTTTTCGTCCGTCCAAAAAAAAAAAAAACACAAAAAATCCTGTCGACTGTTCTCACCCGTTTGCATCGTCATACAGCCAACGTTTAGTGGTTCGGTAGTTTAGATTCAGAGAACCATCTTTCTTTCTTTTTTTACTCTTTTTTCTTTTTTCGCAGCAAGCTTTAATTTTATGCCTTTTGTTGTCTTTGAGTTCTGTTCTTCACCGCTGAAGTACTTTATCATCATCACCCTGCAATGAAGAAGAAGAGGACATTTGTTTGTTTCTGACTGACGAATCAAAGGTTGCTGAAATAATGTAGCTTTATCAGGTGGGATGGGATGGTTTGTACGAAAGATGAGTTACCAATGTTTGTTGCGTAATATATCATCCACAAGCGGACATTGGCGTCAGAAGGCAAGCTTTTTTGCATATCAAAAACAAAAAAAAAAAAGAGTGATCCCTGGTTTCCCAGTGGGCTTCATAGGAGCGCCATCATCAACTCCACTTGAACGTGGTGCCGACGTACGGTGCCGTTTGTGATTGGGCGTAGGTACGTCTCTATTTTTTTTTTTCATGTTTGTATAAATAAATAAAAAGAGTTGAAAAACAGAAAAAAAAAAAAATTAAAAGAGTCAAAGTTACTTATATTTAGATCATTTGTTGGCAAAATTATATGATTTATTGTTGGTCTTGTTGACCAAAACTCATTTTTTGGTCATTTGTTGGTCTACTCATTTGGCTTTTATGGTATTGTTTAAAGATAATAGGTTCATTTACGACCTATAGGTTGTCCCAATTTTGTGGCCCTTTGTTGACCTTATGATATGGTTTAAAGACTCGTACCCATTTTTATGGCTCATAGTTATCCTTGTTTTAACCCTTTGTTAGTTATCATTTTAGCCTATTATTAAACTTCTTTTAAAGATTCTCAGCCTATTATTGTTATAGGCCGAACACCAATTACCGCAATCGGATGCCACCAACTCCAGTGATTTTCAACCCTTACCACCAACCCTATGTAGTCGTCTCTAACACCAAAATAAAAATAAAAATAAAAAACCCTTCTTTTCAACCTTAAGCTATCATAATTTTTCACTTTGAATTTGAGAAGAATATTATAATATATATAAGATTTGATTGTAATTAATTGTAATCACCCAAAATCAGATTTGATGATAAGTATTATATCTATTTACTTCAATTCTTTTATATATAATAATATTTTGTATTGTAATATTATTAAGTGAATAATAATAAAATATAGCCTTTAAAACACTATAACGTAAACATAAATTATAAATCAAATCACATGTTTATTTTTTGTCTTTTTCGCTTTTTTATTTTAATGTAGTATCTTTTCTTCAATAAATATACGGCGCACGTCAGTGGACAGCTTTCACACTAAATGAGTAACGTCCACAAGGTTCGTTGAGTAACATGAACGTTAGTCGTTAGCCATTTCATTTCTTTTGTTCTTTTTGACATTATATAAGCCCATCGCATTATCAGGTTCGTCTCATATACACGTGGCATCATTTTTTTAAAAAAATTTCCTTGTACTTAAAGACCTCTGACAATACTTTTTTTTTTTTCTAATAAACCTTTGACAATACTTAAAAAAAAAAAAAAAAAACCTTAGACAATAGCTTTCACACATATTCTCATCATTAATGAAACTACGTAAAAGTAGAGTTATTGGCCTCCGGCTGTTAAACACTCTTCTCTCCTTTTTTATTTACTTTTTAAATAAATTTTATTTTTAATATTTTATCAATCACTTTTTAATAATTTTTTTTTTTTACTTTTTATATCACATCACTTATTTTTTATTATTATTCAAATATTTCTATACAAAAAATTCATAACATTTTTTCTACTTTATATTACATCATCACTTCTTATTATTATTAAAAAACAAAAACATTTCTAAACCTTTAACAAACACACCTCATATTGACCAAGAAAAACATGCATTTTGTTTAATCATTGTGCATATATGTGTTTTTCAACTATCCTTCCATGCCTCTCTCCCCCCTCTTACTTCTTTGCCTATTTTGTTCATTACCGTCAACATCATCGTCCCTCATCGCTATTGGAAGCAGCTCACGTCTTGACACTCTGGGTTTTTGGAATCGGTCAATGGAAACCCTTAATCCAACCCTTTGAGGGGATTGTTACCCTTTTTGGTCCGCAAAGAAATTGTAGATTATCAAATTATGTAATTCAGGTCGTTCCTTACATCAAACAACTTAAAAAATGTTATCTATTAAAAAAGTAGCATGTTAACAATAGCAAAAAAAAAAAAAAAAAAAAAAACGGAATCCTTCTAATAGGCTTTTTCTTCACTTTTTAAAATATGGTTATTTTTTAATAATTCAAAAAGCAATTTTTGGTTCAAAACCTTTCTACAACATAAAGCGCAATACTACTCAATTATTTTTGGTAACATGTCACATTTTTAATATATAGCATTTTACACACTGTTTCAATACAAAAAACAGTATAAATTTACATAATGTAAAAATCTACAATTTTTTAAAATTGCAAGACATCATTACCCTAAGTGAGCCTCCTTTTACATTCTCCTAATTACCTGGCCCCATTTTTCATTTTTCCACTATTTCATTTTGTAAATTTCATTGTTCGCCAGCTGTGAGAAACATAAATTGTGATCTTCTTTAACATTTTGTTTGAGAAGAGTCGATATCACCTCTTTTCAACGAAATGATTCAATGATCACATTCCTCTATGTAATAATAGGCAACACCCAGCATTTATTTTTGTAATGGGCCGGTTTTCCAATGGGGCGGCACTTGTTTAATAAAGTATCATGGGTGTGGGCCCAGTTTTGTCAGTTGGTTTCTTGAAGTTGAAACCAAATGCCACCAAAATTGACTAGCTGACTAACCACAATTATGTATCTTGGTGGACGAGCACCGATTGGCTTGGTTTCCTTTCTTGGGAAAGGTCGGTTTGGAAAAGGTCGGTTTGGATTTTGTAACAACACTCAAACTTAATAAATTAAAATTTAGATTTGATTCCAATTGTTTTTTTAAGTTAAATCTTATCCTTAATTTACTATAATTTAAGTGTTATTACAGTATTCAAGTCAAATTTCTCAAGAAATGCTAAGTTTTTTAAAAAAAATTCTAAAATTTTGGTGAAATGCTAGGTTTTTTTTTAAAAAAATAAAAAAATTTAAGGGCTTGTTTGGCAAACTCATTTTTTTTTTGTTTAACTCAATTCTTTTCAATTTTTCACAAAAGTCAACAATCTTCAACAACTCAAATTTTTTCAACTCAACTCAAATTTATTCCAACCAACTCAAAAATAATATAAAAAATTATATAAAAATTATATTTTTATTTTGAAAAAAAAAACTGAAAAAAGGAAAAAAAAATTTGATGGGTGGCCAAGCCACCCAGGGGGTGGTCCGGCCACCACCTGGGGGTGGTCCGGCCACCCCAACTTTTCTTTTTTTTAAAAAAAAAATTTAATAATTAAAATATAATATTTTATTATTTTTTTTAATATAATCACCTACTCAAATATTTTTTCTAAAACCATCCAAACATATATTCCAAATTTTTTTTTCTCGATATCTGTGAAGTCAACATAGAATCAAATAAAATTAAATTAAATTTGACACCCAAACGAGCCCTAAAAATTTGATTTTCAAATAATGTGTCATTATCTCATCACCTATACCTTTATTTTCTAAAATAATAGATCACATAAAGCAGAAACACATCATTTTAAAACTAACTTTTTGAGAAAAAAAAAATTGAAAAACCTAACATTTCTCTTGTGGTTTATAGTGACCTACACTATGCTTTAGTCATAAAAAAATTATTGAAAACCAATCGGCACCACTGTTGCTATTCTTTAAATTAGGTCATATGCTGACATAAAATAAAAAATTTTAATTTAATTTATTGGTATTTTAAATAATCCATTTAGTAATAAAATAACATGAGTACATGATTTATCATAAATGTAAGGTCAGGAATATAATTTTTTACATTCATAAATGAAATATAGTCTACCAACTAACTCGAACAATATAATTTTAATTATAATCTAAATAATTTTCATTAACATGGAAATTTGAAGGGGCACAAAAGTGGGAATTCAATTTCTATTTATACAATTTTTGCAATTTTTTGATAATAGAAGAAATAGAAATCTACGTTATTGATCGTATTTTCCCTCCACTGTTTAACTTGGAACTTGTTATCAAGCTTCATGGATTTGAGTTTTATCTTAAACCCAGTCTTCTATTCATTGTCTCACAATAACCCATGTTTTCAAATTAAAATATAGTCCAAAAAAAAAATTAAAAACCTGTCACCATGATTAAATTACATCAGCTTGAAGAAGCTAAAAGGAAAAAATATTACTAGCGAACCAATAGGTCTGAAACACTTGTCATCTCATGATTTGTCACGGATTGCTATTAATTACAATTCATTCTACTAAATCATTTTAATTGAACTCTTGTTAATATTTTTTAATTAATCACTTAACAAATTTTTATTTTGATCATTTGATCCATCCATGAAAAATTCCGTAGTCTAATTAAAGTTAATGAGATTGTCACTTTAATTCACTGCCTCTTATTATTAAGTACCCAACTTAATCATATAATTATTCTTTCACTTGTGAAATATCATTTCATTAAGTATATAAATATTTTAGTAATTCTTATTAAAATGCTCTGGCCAAGACTAAGACTAATTAATCTATTAAATTTATCTCAATGATAAATTTCTTATCTCTTTGATCTAGTCGAAGGATTTTGATTCTTTCTTGGGGATTGAGTTCTCACAATATTACATGTGATCACCCAACTCACCCAGAATTTTGACCGCAGTAAATATCTCACTCGTAAATACATCAAAGTGGCATCCACTTTACATTTGAGTTTGGAATGCTCTCAGGATTTAGAATCAATGCATAAGAAGTCTTGGAGTTTTACAACATTCATTTTGACAGTGTTTTAAAGGAATGAAAGCTCTGGTGGTCCATTCAGTGCGTTGAATCCCCACCAACACATCCATTCGAAGTCACCATTGCACATGATCAAAATAGGTCATTATGATTGATGTGCTATAATCTTATTAAATGGAATGCCCAGTTCCATTACTAAATGCAAACATTAAGTTGTAAACTGCAAGGTTTATGGTCTAAGATTTTTTGTATGATAATCTCATTACTCCCACCGTAGACCATATTTCAATGCAATCTAAGGACTATTTACATGGATATGACAAATAATAGTCATAAAGTAAAAGCATGTAAATATGTTATATGTCCAATGCTCATTATATATATCAGTGAATAAACAATTTTATTCTATTTAAATCAAAATATCTTACATTCTAATTGGAGTTTATGCACTATTCCTAACAATATTAGTCTAAATTTACATTTTTAAAACTAATATCTAATCCAAATATTCTTATCCTTATACTCAGCCTTAGGCAGTACAACAATGTGTCTACTTGTGTAAACATATCGCGTGCATGGCACTATTCACGTGCATGCATGAAAATAACACCTAAGTGTTATTATACTATCTTAGGCATATCACTATAGCCTCCCATTAATTTTAGCATTACAACAATATATCTAAAATATTATAATACTACTTGAGAATTAACGGTATATTTAACATATTATAATACTACTCGAGTATTATAACGACTATTTAGTTTTTTCACTATTTTCACACGAGCATTACTACAACATTAATATAATATTTAACTAATTCTTATAAAATTATTTGAGCATTACAACGGCACTATTGTAATATACCTAATTGTATTTAGGCATTACAACGACGCTATAGTTATATTCTAACAACATTTGGATATTATGACTATTATCAAAATATTCAATTAAACCTATTGGGGCTATTTAAGCATTAAAATGACATAATTTAACTCTAAAACCTTGAAATTATTAAAGCCAAGGCTAAAAGAATCATGCAAAGAGATTTCGCAAAAACGCTCCCCAACTCCAAAAAGGCACTTTGCCAAGCTCTCACAACTCAACTTAGAACTTTATCTTTGGAAGTGAGAAAAAATGGGAAAGGGACACTCCTATTTATAGGAGTGCATGAGCCATGGATGCAGCACATGTGTCCTTCATTGAGTAGCCAAGGGAGTGCCACGTGGCATGAGCTTGCAAGATTGCCACGTGGCAAGATGATGTCATCCAGTTGCCCCATGTCATGGTGACATCACACAGTGACGTCACACCTATCATGTCACAGTTTGACGTGGCAGTGTCGGTTGCTCCACATGCTGCCACATGGCAACCAACCATTGGCTGTCAACATCTACTGCTTTTCCGGTCAAACTGACCCTTAACCAAGCTTCGATTGACCTGAGATTTTAAAAGTAGTTAGATGACTCCAGGGCAAACGTTTTGATATATTACTCAAAGCGTATGGAGTTTTTTTTCTATTATTTCATGTGATCGAAGTTTATAGTCACAAAGTCAATTTGGTTTATTCATGACCCTTAAACCTATCTCGATTGATCTCATATCTTTATAGCATGTTTATAACACATATAAAGATATAATGACAATTTTGTTTTTTCATTTATTGGTGTTTCTCTATTATTTTAAGAGATCAAATTTCTCAGGTGTTACAAGTACAATGTCCATGCATAATACTATTTTAGAGTCCAAATGAACACGATTTTAAACTGGAGATAATTGAGAACTCTTATCTAAAAGTCTAGCTCTTGCACCTATCTTGAGAAACCTCTAATTGAACATAAAACCATAGCATGCAATATTGTCACACCCTAAACCCATAAGGGATAAGGAAGCTAGTGATCATATATATTTAGTTTGCAAAGAAAATTGAATGCCATATAACTTAACCGGAACAAAATACTTCATAAATTATAACTTCAAAATATTACAGTAATAACATCTATAACTTAATCCAACCCCAAATTTCAACTTGTTAGAAATATAATACAATAAAATACAACGGAATAACAAATTATTCGGTACCTCTCATGGACCGAATATAGGATTTGACGTAGTTGTTTCATGTGCCTTTGCTCTTAATTCTTCAGCATTTCTTTTCTCAGTGATGGAGCATATTACTAGAGCAATACCCACAATATCCAGAGTCTAAATGCTCCATACAATCGAAAACTAGATTATAGAGAGATGTATTTTCTTGCACACTTTTTCTATTGTCTTTCCACATCACTAACACACATTATATAACCAGCAACCTTTCATATATGAAACTGCTTAATTTAATGTGTATCAATGCTATGTAGAGTAACGGTTGAACGTTACAACACTTGAGCTGCCCACTAATGTGCGCCCTAAATGCTACATCTCCCACTCGCACATAGTGGGCATGGCCCAGCCACGCATCTCTCTATATGTTTCCAATCGTGTTCATACTGGCAAATAGACTGTGCGACTACCGAGCACACCTGCATAAAAGGTTGGGAGCACTATACCAAATCTTGTAAGGACCAGCATAGCACATCCATATAAGTGTCTCGTTATGCCCCAACTCGTTTGGTCACATCGAATTAAGCATCTATAATCCCTCTCGAGTCTGATATCTCAGAGCAATGCTTAACTCCACAAAAATATAATATACCCATAGTTATGTCGCAACATCCAATAAGCAACATAACTTGCCAACAGTGAATACAACACATAATACAGATATGTTACCAAATGGTCTTCCCCTTGCCCTCATGTCAGTCAATTTCAGTCTAGTCGCTTTTCCAGCAATACCCCTTTAGACCACATCATACATGGTCATAGACAACATGCCAAGGTAGCAGACATTAAAACTTCAACTTCATGACATAATAAAATGTCACAAAGAGCATAAATAAGGTCATTAACAATGACCTATGGGACTCACACGGTGAGGGAGCAAGGATCGATCCGCTCACCTCTATTATCGGTCGCATAAGCACATGTAGTATAAAATACATGCTACGGTGAAGTTCTCTTTTCAAAATAAAGAGCGTATGTCTAAACTCAATACACCGTACAGATCTTAGTCTAGTCGCTATCCAAGCGTCTAACTCGAGTCCTCTATTTGCTCACCACCTTTGGCGGCAAATTAAGGTCTCGCATCTGGCTAATCACATGCTACATGGATTGTGGGTTTTTTTTTTTTTTTTTTTTTTTTTTTTTTTTTTTTTTCTAATCAAAGCGGGAAAAAAGGGGTTACATGGGATCCAACCAGGAGGGGGTGGGCTCCCCCAACAATATACCCAAACGGAAAAAGCAATGCAAGAAAAGTAACAGTGACAGTAACCAGGAAATGGATCCATACATGATTCAAGAACCATGTACGAGCCGGTCCTATATAGGGGCCGCTAAAAAGCGGTATCCAAAGGCAAAGAGGCCGAAACCTCATAAGCAAACTGCAACAACTCCCGTGAGAAAGTTGTCGAGGGAGGGGCATTGCAGAAACACGTTCGGGGACATTCGTCAAGGAGATATGGACTCCGGTTACAAAATAGATCTCCACTTCAGGAATGAGCTTCAGAGGATCAGGGAGATCAGAACCCATCAAAAGCCATAAAAACATATAGGCAGAAAAACTAGAGAAATAAAACAGAGAAATTACAGCAATAATACAACAAAAAAACCCAACAAAAACTGCAGCGGTGGTGTGGATCGGCGGAAGGAGGCGCGTGCAGACCACTCGCCGGCGAGTGCTGATCACGCTCCGGCGCGTGCAGACCACGCTCCGGCGCGAGCAGGGTGGATGGAGGCGCTGGAGGCAGCGGGGCGAAGTGGAGAGGTCGGAGAGGCCAAATGGAAGGCGCGTCGGTGGGGGAACAAGACGGAAGATGCCAGATCTGGTTTTTAAAAACCGAGATCTGGTCTTCAGACCCCTCCCAGGTGCAGACCGGCGGCAGAGAACAGAGCATAAACAGAGGACGGAGGAGCAGAGGCCGACGGGGTGGAGCATGGCGTGGTTTAGGCGGAGGCGGCGGGTGGCGCAGCAAAGGTTGGGCAGCAAAACACTAGGAAAAACTAAAAAACTAGGGAGGATGAGGGAAGGAAAACAAGGGAAAACGAACCAAGGGAAGGGAGGAGGGAGGGTAACCAGCCCTCCTCCCTTGGGACAACCGCAGTGGGCGGCGGTGAGCCTCACGGGGGAGGAGGGAAAACTCTACTAAGAGAGAAGGGGGGGCTCTCGAGAGAGAGCGGTGTGTTGTCGAATACTGGACAGAAGTACGGTGCTACATGGATTGTGGGTTATCCATGCACAGTCTTAACAAAAAATAAAGACCTCATCTTAGCCCTCGCTAAGGCAACATATTTATGTGTCAACCAACTCTTTATGCTACATAAACATTAAAGGACACAATGTCTCATCTTTGCTCGCTACCTAAGCGCTAGAGGCGGTTGCTCGTGTGAGTGAGCCAACCTAAGCCTGTCGACATACCTTTTCACCATGACACCGAATACATGGTGAAGATGCGTGTGCTCTCTGAATGTTCATAATCATGCCACAATGATTATATAACAAACTATCATGTACACGGCGAGCAACATCATCAAGGAGAGAAATTATATCACATGGTTAACTACTAACACAAAAACTTTTAAGTAGTGTTTTATGACCATTTATCTCTATGCGCAATTATACATGTAGTGACATCCAGAAATAATGCGCCTACTATAATAAAACATGAGATTCAACTTTCATCCATAAAATGCCTTTTATTAGCGATTTTATTGCGATTTTTCATTTTTCGGTCAAACCTACAATGTGACCTTAGATTTCCGTCAGCAAATCATATTGCGACTTTAAGATCTTCACAAGGTAACCTTAAATTTAAGTCAACAAATCTTGTTGCGACTTTAAGGCATTAAAGAAATCTCTTGTAGTTAGTAGTAGCATGTGAGATAACCAACTTTTGAATTCATTTAGGGTAAAGTGATTTTGGACTATGTCCGCAAGGACAATCACAATGGGTTAGCCATTACCTTTAATGGTTTGTCCAAATCATACCGCAAATTCACTCATTTAAAGCAAAATAATGTTTACCCTCTAATGAAATTTGAACTACTAACTCCCATGAGCAAACCACACTGGAAACAAATAACTCAAAATGGTATGAATCATCTTATCCACAAAGTATAAAATATAGATTCTTCAGTATTTTCCATCTCATTAATTGTCTATGGGTTTTAAATATGAGCTACTAGAAACCATTTATGTTCAAACAGTTTCATAAGACCTTTAGTCTGAGCTAAATTTCATAAACCCACGTCCATTATTTCATAATAAGGACTACTATTCCTTAAGCGACAATTATCATTACAAGATAATTGAATCGTCAACAACATTCACTCACTTAAAATGATAATTTTCGAGGTTTGTTGATAGTATTCAAAAAACCCATTCTTATAGGAAAATCATTAATAATAACGACTAAGTATAATGGGTATCTTTGTATAGATGGTTGTTATAGGCCACGTGAAAATGTACGAGTTACAATTTATGTGCTCTTCGTACTTCGCGCCTCAAAATTTACAAATACCAACCATCTAATTCTCCTATGAGAATCAACTATCAAACTCCTTCCATAAAAGTTTCAAGATGTGTGACCGATGGTTATACCAAGACAACTCACTTAGTGCCACGAGATGGATCTATGCACTTACCAAGTCCACTTTACCAACGTTCACTACTATAACGCTTAGGTAAGATCAACAACCCTAGGTCGGATCAGTCAAGTGAAATGAATCTCATATTCTATACTAACAATTCCTATAATGTGATTTCAATACCTCTAGTGGAGCACATATAATAAATTATCTTCTATTCTCTACGTGATAAGAGAATAAATTATATATTGCTACCACACTACTTATTAAGGATTTTATACTATAGTAAAAATTTGAGAGTCATTCCTCTGTGGTATACTCCCACTCAAATGAAATATTCATTTAATGGTATACTTCCACTAGGCAAATGATCAATTACTTCCATTATTCTTGGCGACTTTTTAAATAAAAAATGTTTTTGAAATATTAATATTGAGGATATTAGGGTGGGATTAAACATTTTTCCAAAATAAAACGTTTTTTACAAAAATATTATAAAACATTTCAAATTAAAAATGCAATTTCCCACCATCGCCAAGAATAAGAGTAATTTCCTTGACTCAACCAAAACAAAGAAACTTAGATCCTTAATAGAAATTCACATTGCGCCAACTAATTTTATGATCACTCAACCATATTAGATAGGCGAATGAAAATTAATCTAAAGACCACTTGTTAGGACTAAGGCAGTAATACCTTATTACATCCATCCAAATGTGATGTAACAAATATTTTTGCGTCATTATTAACTTAACATGTTGTTCTCAGTAAATCACAATATTGTAAGATAATTGTTCTCATTATATAACTTTAGATAAGTTTTCAAAAAAAACTTATTCTAATTTTCTTACAAAAAAAAAATTGTGTCCAAAAAAAATATTTCTCTTCTCATTTTTTCAAACAAATTTCCATACATAAAAAATATTTTGGAATTTGTGAGAAGTAAAATTTTAATCATCTAGTATTTATATGATGAGACAATTTATAGTTCATGTCCTTAGAGTTATTAGTGCGCAAACATAAGAATTAATTAATTGTAGGAGATGCTCATTCTGCTTTTTATCATTAAATTGACTTTGCTAATTAAAGAAGAGAGTTCTCATAAGCGAGAAAACTTTCGATTTATCAAGCTTTCTTACCCATCATCCCATGCCCGATGGCTTAATTAGCGTATCATTTCTCCAAACAAGAAATAATATTATAGAGTCAATCTATGATCATTAAATTCTAAACCTCTTGGGATTCTCACTGACACCACTACCTTTTAAAAAACTTGAACCAACATAAGTACTGACTTCATTAAAATTGCTATATTTAAAGCACTTAAAAGATTGTAAAGGTGTGCAACTAATGCACTCCTTTGTGACTTTTCAGCTGCTGTCTAGAGATATTTCTTTATTTATCGCTCATCCAATCTATTTTCTTATCTACAATCTACTATAGGAGAGATAAGGAAAAATTTAGGCGAGAAATTATACGAGTCTTAAACCTTATTTGCCTCAATGCAACCACGAGCAATATGTTTAGGCTGATTAAGTCGTATCTGGTTGTCTTAGACTTTTGCCTTAAATACCATGCTTGCCTTCAAGGCGCCTGATATTTCATTACTCTCAAGTCATATCTCATGGAGCGCTCAAAATTTCGCATTTTTGCTTGGACTCATATGTCCCGCAAAAAAAAAATAATAATAAAAAAATTTGATCAATATTAGTAGTGCTATTAATCTTTGCCACAAAGGCGCACCGCTAATATTTTAAATTAATGTATTATCTAAATATTTTTAAATACTCTTATTGCATATTAAGATTTTAAAGCTCTCACTAACTAGTCAAACTAGCGAGTCTAATTAGACACACTAGCGACTCTTAGAGAGTATGCATCTATTTATGGGTTAATCTTGTATAAGTTGCTTAAAAAATTAATAATGCTCAACCCAAAATTGTGAGAGCAATTAATATTTGTATTACGAAAAAAACGCAACTTAACTTACTACCCAAAAAATTCTTAAAAGCAAAAATAGTGGTTTGCTTTCCATGTTAGTTAATCCCCTTTAATTTCTATGAAAATTGTAGTGCATACGACCTATGCTCATAACAATTTCATTTATGAAATTTTTGAGGTTTTCAAAATGATGATGGTTTGAGGCAATCTTACTCTAAAAAATATCAACACCTTATGTTTCCAACAATTGCTCCGGGAGGAGATCAATGCGCCATTTAAGTCACATACCAAATCTCTAGGTTTCTAGTTCATCTAGGTTATCTCAATGTCCCTACAATAACTATGCACAATAAATTATATATATATATAGCACACACATTTAATTTGCAGCATTAACCTAAATTAGAAAAATGATAATTTCCTGCAAGTCGCGAGATCGAAAATTTCGCTAAGCATATAATCATCTCCCACGCCGCATGTAGTACGTTATCACTTCTAATTCATTTAATGTGCAAATTGTGTATGAGAGAAGTTCAAAATATAAACTCTACTCAACCATACTCCCACTAAGTTCAAGAATCAATATGTAATTCTAGGCATACAAATTTATTCACTAATATAATGGATTAAATTATGAACAATCATATTAATGTCATGTCACACATCTCATATGGAATTACATGGATCATAACATGCATCTTTCAAAAATATAAACATTGGCATATTTTAAAATTTCTCAAAAAATATTATTTTAAAACATATTGGATATACAAACACAAAAAAAAATCCAATAAAATTTTTAAAATATGCCATCCATATTATGCATGTTATACATGGAATAAATCACACAGAAAATTCCAATCACAAATATATATGGAATAATCACATAGAAAATTTCATAAAATAAGCCACATGTGAGTCATGTTCCAAATAAAACATATTCATATTATAATATAAAACACAGTGAATGGATAAAGGACCAAACCTGATTTGGGGCTCAGTGGTTCATATGCTTGAAATTCTAACCCTGGGCTGGGGTTCTAACCACAACCTGCACAAAAGGACCCTTTTTTTTTTTTAATGGATCTGAGTCAAAATAACGGGTCAGTCCACGGACACCAATGGGTCCGGTCCAATGTTTTGGCCTGATCTGCTAGATCCGTTTGGGCTAGCCCTTTTTTTTTTTTAAAAAAAAAAAAACACGGCCGAGCCCATTCGGGTTTGGAACCCTACCTGAACCCAAAAAATATTGACTCGAAAATTCATATGTTCTTTTCTGCCAAAAAACAGCCGCCGCCGTTTTCTCCACACACGGCAGCCTCGCCGCCAGGTAGCATGGCAGCCACGAGAGGGGATCCACCGTCGTCCTCCACCAACGGTAGCCGCACTTCGGCTGGTCTGGGCAGCAGCAGCCGTTGCGCTACGGCTTGATCTGGCCGCGCGTAGCGGCCTATCATGGCCAGCCGCACGTAGCGATCTAGCCAGTCGCCACGCTGCGGCCTTGTTTGGCCGCGCGCTGGCCAGCGATTGCTTGCAGCGGACGGATCTGGCCGCGTGCAGCGGCTTAATCTAGCGTGCGCGGCGCACTATGGCCGGATCTGCCGTGCACCGTGGGGCTCGATGTGCACCACGCGCTGCGGCCTGGGTTGGCCAGTGGCAACACGCCGCAACCGAATCTGCCGCGCGCTGCGAATCTGGTGCGGCTGTGGTCGCGCGACCCTATGGCGCCAGCCAGTCTGCTACCTGCGGCTGTACATGGGCAGATATGCTACGTGGGTGGCTCTGCCACTTCTCTGGCAGTGCATCCGCTGCCCAGCGTTCACAAGGCAGATGCACGGTGGTGTTCTTGTTGCAATCGGGGAGCACTGCCAATTCTCTCTTGGTGGTGTAGCTGCTCACTTGCCGGAACAGTGCTCTCTCATGGAGATGCTCGGTGGTGTTGAAATTAACAAAAAACAAAAAAAATCACAAATGCAAATATTCCAAAAACAAGAATCAGTATTTGCATAAGATCAAAAAAATATACAGGAACAACTAACTATGGCTCTGATACCAATGTTAGAAATATAATACAATAAAATACAGCGGAATAACAAATTATTCGGTACCTCTCATGGACTGAATATAGGATTTGACGTAGTTGTTCTACGTGCCTTTGTTCTTAATTCTTCAGCATTTATTTTCTCAGTGATGGGGCATACTACTAGAGCAATACCCACAATATTCACAGTCTAAATGCCTCATATAATCGAACACTAGATTATAGAGAGATGTATTTTTTTGCACACTTTTTTCATTGTCTTTTCACATCACTAACACACATTATATAACCAGCAACCTTTCATATATGAAACTGCTCAATTTAATATGTATCAATGCTATGTAGAGTAACGGTTGAACGTTACAACACTTGAGCTGCCCACTAATGGGCGCCCTAAATACTACACAACTAAAACATAATGTCATAACCAAACAATACACTAAATTGCCAATGACTTATTCATTACTTCTAACTTGACAATCTACCTCGATCAAAACCTCGTGTCACATAATTCCCTTGATCCTTTATGCTATATGGAAGTTGGAAAAATAAAGGAGTGAGTCGACACTTAATATGTGAGTATGACTAAACTATATGTAACCTTGATCCATTGTTAGGAACATCAAACTTTATAAAACATAACAATCACAACTTAAAAACATTTTAGGTGAAAATTAAATATTAAATCTATATGTGAGTAGTAAGCATTTATCAACTGCCTTTTAAACTTCCCTAGCTAGGTCAATCACTCGTCATCATACAACTTGAATCCCCTATGACTAGGTTGCATGGTCCAACTATCGGGACCTAATGCATCCTTCGGCCAAAAGGTTGAGTAATATTCACAATGAGGCCCCCTATTAACCACAACTTCATTCTGTCTTCACCATGGGTTGCACCGAAAAAGTCTATTCTCATTAAACCACGTCTCTCAATGTCCTTTAGTGTGGGTTCATTATTTGTCCCATAGGATTCTCACATCATTAAGTTATGGTGACATGTACTTTCTTTACCTTGATCCTCAGCTTGCCATAGGGTTTTACAATTACCTTTAAGAATTTTTTTTAAGGAATATTCTTTTGAAGCCATGGTTGAAGTGGATTTCATTAAAATGAATTTTTTGGCTACTAAAAAGATTTTTTCACATAAAACCCAATTAGATGAATAAATTAGGAAAAAAAAAAAAAACAATTTGGGTCCAGAAAACTTGAAATTTATGTTTGGGGTCTGAGCGTGTATTTTGAACCTATACAAAAGTTGTTGGCCATTGAAAATAAAAATGGTCCTTAGAAATCGATTTTCTTAGTTATTGGGTCTAGGAAGCTTGTTTTGGGCCTAATTGTCGGCCCATTAAAGTTCATTTTGTGAGACGGTGAGAGCCACGACCATGCCTTCTTTGGAGGCTTTGAGAGCCTTCTAGAAATCTTGTTGGCAACTCTTGAGTGGCCCGAGGCTCTTCCAATCAAATCAAGGTAAGGTGGGCCATGAAACTATGGGTAAATCCACGGTTTATTATTATTTTTTTTTTTTTTAAAACACCAAGCCATGAAACACCCCTCACCCCCCAGTTCAGCACCAAGCCAACGTCATCGAGAGAGAGAGAAAAGCGACGGAAAAGACGGAAGAGGGAAGAAAAAAAAAAAAAAAGTGAGAAAAAGGCTAATTTTTGTAAGCCATTCTCTCCCAAGGAAAATAATTGCGTAAGATAAAGGCTTAATAAGTAAATTATCACATAATCGGTTTCTGTAATAAGCATTAAGTGACAGTTCATAACCGGAGAATATTGAACGTGAGTTTTCACAAATATCACATGTATTATTCTCATTATTATACCATTAAAAATGGGGATTTCTTTAAAATTAATGTGGCATAATCCTGGTAACGATCATGATATATATATCATTGTTACATCATTAATCATAATTTTCTTTTGTATGGTTTATTCGATTCGGGTTTACGCATTCTCGAAAGAATATCTGTTATAATATCAGTGCCTCGATGTGCACAATATATCGTATTATACTAGTAACCCAACAGATTCTGACCTCGGATGACTTACGCTACTAGTAAAGTCGTGACTGTGACTCTATCGGTATATAATGTGCTCGTCACAAAATAACCATTGAATCCAATGCCAAACATAAACATAAATATTTGTGACCATAGGGTCAAACTCGTATAATAATAAGCTTATGGCTGTTATACTGCACGTACAAGTAGACCATGTCATATGATGCAAATATTGTTAATTTATTATAAAAAATATATTATGCATTTGTTTGTTATAGCATATCTAAAATAGTAGGCTTATGACTTTATTGTTTTTGAAAAATAAAACATGCTCAGCTCGCTGACATATCACATGTTAAAATAAGTTTAGTTTTGCAAATATTTACTTATCTTGAATGCTTATCCACAAACTTGGACATCTTGATCTTTCCGGCACTACCAAATGCACCCTAATATTATACACAATACATTGACAATTCTAACCCATGCATGTAAAAACCTTAATAATGTAGTAGATACACTAATCCTATCATTAAAAACCCTAATTATTAATTTATGGTCATTGTCGAACATTTAGCTTATAGGTTGATCGTTCGACCATGAAGGGCAAACGTTCGGTCTTTATAGTGAAACGTTTGACAAAGGCTAGAATGCATGATTGACTCAAAACTAATACTCATAACACATTCTAACTTAACAAAAACTCATAATAACTTAGGTGAAATGCTCTACAGGTACTTGTGGTTTGGACTTAAATCAAATGGTCGTTTCAGTTTCAAAAAGTAATACATGTGGTACCTAATGTTAATCAAAAGCCTTACTTAGTACCTCCGTCAAAGTTCCATCCAATTTTTTAACGAAAATCTACCTAAGCACACCTAAAAGTGCAACACCTATCCTATGAGCTACATATGTACGCCAACTAAACAAATCTTATGATGTGGCAGTGTATCGATTTTTATACAGCGCAGGATGCAAAAAATAAGAAAAATAATAATTCAAAAAAAAAAAAAAAACGTCCATCCGTTTACTGTTTTCCAAATCATGGCTTTGGAATTAAGCAAACTTGAAAACGCCTATCCTTTTACTGTTTTGAGGAAGGATAAGGGTGCCCTGCATTTACAAGATCTTGGATAGAACTACAAGTGGAAGGATTATAGCCAGTAGGCTGGAGAAGAGAAGGGAGGAGAAACCATGCATATTGACATTCCCATGATTCAGCACAAATCTTCTCCCTCCAACTTCCCATCTCTACCTCCTTCTTCTTCTTCTTTCAATCTCAACCATCCAATTTCAGTCCCTTGTACTGGGCCTCTTAGAACATCTTGTTCTACTCCAAGCTGCTCCCGGCACAGTGAAACTAGTGGAAGACCGGAGACTGTAGATGGAACAGAACAAAAAAGAGCAACTGGGTCTCTCCATAATCTTGTTTTCGGACATGTTCCATCCCAATCGGAGGTTGAAAGTGCGATTAATGCTCTTTTGAAGTGAGTATTAGTTTTACAATCCTGCTTCTTTTGTGATTACACACGTTTCTGTTTTTAGATTTATAGGAAATTCTAGTGCTAGATTCATAGAAAATTCATCTAGTTCTAGTTGATCATTTTGTTAAAATTTTGAGTCAATATGATTCAATTTGAAGACTATTTTTTTTTTCCTGAATCTATATTGAAATTCCATTTTTGGCTTGCTAATTGGCCTATTCAGAAATATTTTACCAAATCAAAGAGCTCGGCAGCTGCTTTCCAGCTCTGCTACTATTCTGAAATTAGGTTATCTCCTTGCTCAGGATTCCACATGTTGAAAAGTACCAAATTAGGATATCTGCATCCTTATGCAGTGTCATGAAATTTTATTCAGATTTATCTAGGGAAAGTCTCCTTTTAAATTCACGGTTTATTCTTTAAGGTATAACATCCGTTGCATTCTAGAATTTAATTTTCTGCTGGCAAATATTTGCATCCTTTTGTTACTGTGAATGATTCCAGAAGTTGATGAGATCATGTGTGCTCCAGCACAAATTTCTGTTTCGAGTCATAAATCATTAGCAAGGTGATTGTAAGGACAAATTGGTTTTATTTCTTGGGTAAATTTTTGAAACCATTTCAGAATTGCATACGATTAAAGATTGATTACCATGTAGTTCAGACTGGACTTTTCTGATCAGATTGATATGGTAACCAGTTTTATAATTGGGGAATCCTCATCTGGGTCAGCGTTGAAATGCCTCCAGCAGAAGTTGGATTGCTTTGATCCAAGACAATTGCTATCTCATGGATACGGAAGAGTTTGTGATGCTTTTCGATTGCTGCAAACAGATCCTGCCATTAAGGTGCCTTTTTAGTTTTGACATTAAGTGAGCATTCTTCAAGCTGGGTCAAGGTTCAATTGTCCCTTTGGATAATCTTTTACTTAGAAACTTGTTTTAAAAAAGTAATTCTGTACATAAACGGGGAAGGAAGGAGAAAATGATTGACTCAAAGATGAGTCCTTCAGAAATTTTTGAATCTTACCAAAGTTCCACAGCCAAGGTTTGTTCCTGTTAATCCCTCTCCTCTTCTTTGCCGATGTTGATTTTTCATGGGATCTAACTTGTTACTCTGTCTTTAGATATCTTTTTTGATTATAAGGACAATATCATTTCGACTCTACAAACTTTTTTCCAACCCAACTTTTTATAAATCAAAAGATGGGTTTTCAAATACTTCAAATTGGTATTTTTTTGGTTTTCATTTTTATTTTCTGGACAGACAGAATTTTTCTGTTAATGTACGTCTCTTTAAGGGATCTAACTTAAATGCAGAGACTAGTGCTTTCGCTAGCAACTGATAAAGCTGTTTGGGATGCGGTTATGAAGAACGAGTTGGTTCAATTGCTTCGAGGGTCGCTCTACACAGGTTTGCACTCTGCTCATGACATATTTGGTTTTTGTTGATACTCTTTTCAAAGAAAATTTTCTTTGACCAAGTGACTCTGTCAATTGAAAATTGCTGTGCTCTCTTATGGCTGGATGCATCTCAACCGTTAAATGGCTTTCAGATATTATCTGTTTTGGGTGGTGTTATCAATTATGTTAATAAAGATATACAACTTTGGAGTAGATGTGTAGCATGGCAGCATCCGCAAAAATGAAGCCCAATAGAACTATGGAAACTAACACGGCTGTAGCCATTTGACACCACAAAACAGCCAAAAGAGTAGTGCCCTTGCTGCTATAAATTTGAATTGCTTGAAAATTACTTTTCAAGGCTAAGTCAATATAAGAATTCATGAAGAAGTACCAATGAAAGATCTCGACAAAAGTCTCAGCTTTGGTCTTTAGGTTTTATTTGTGTATGTGGATGTTGTTTTGGTTGAGTAAGAGGATTTTGTTGAATAATCTTAAGGTTGTGTTTTTTATAAACTGAAAAGAATACCTAGGAAATCATTTTTCTTCATTCTTGCACTGCAATTTTGTTTGAAGCAGAGAATGTGGTCGTTCAAAAGAGATTCCTTTATATTTTCTTATGGAATGTCGAAGACTATTTCTTGTGAGAATTGCTTCCTAGAGCACAGGCAATGGAAGTTACCAACCTAGTAAAGAGGCAAGCCAACACCAGCTGAAGGAAGGGCTTCATAGCCTTACTTTATTATTAGAGAAAGGGGAGATTATTATATATATATATAGAACAATAATAAGCTAAGGGGGCTGAGAATCGCAAGAATTTTCTGTTTCCAAAAAGTATCCTCCATGCAAAGCAATCTGTCCAAATCTTCTCGAGCAGCAGTTAAAGAATTGAACGTAGACTCATATATATTCTTTTTTTTTTTTGGGTAAATAGACTCATATATATTCTTGAGTCGTCTCTCACCCGGCTGAAAAACTACTCATGCCCCTTATGCCTTGGGCGACACTCTAATGGAAAGCATACCTAGTAGGGTCCTTTTCTGATGAATGATACTTGCTGCAGTAGTTTGATTGCTAGGCAAAACACAGAAAGTTCCAATGAAAGTAAGGGAATCCGGTATTAAATATTTTTCTTATAAAATAACAAAAAACAAAAATAAAAGCAATCTGATTTCCTGAATCTATTTCCCTGAAGTATAAAACGTTGTCAATATGAACAATGAAGTTGGAGATCAAAAGATGTGATGGAGAATATTAATACCTGCACAAAGGAATTATTGCTTTTCTTTTTGGGTTTGTGAGACTTGAGAGTTAACACTTAATACAACAATGTTGGGAAGCCATCTTAACCCCAAAAGCTTAACCCAGTAGTTTCAGTTTAACAATGTTATGTTCAATACTCACTCTTATCACACTATTATTTTATGTGGGACTCAACCATTTAATCTATCACATCTCTCACAGATGAACGTTACAAAACTTCTAGTTTCTATAAGTAACTCATTCACATTATGCACATGCAGTTGATTGCAAAAGGCCCCAGTGCTCTAATGAAGAACCAGACTTGGCTGCAAGCATTTTGAGGTGGATTTTGGATGCCACAAAAGCAAAAGTTTTAGAGCTCATTGAGAAATTTCTGTGGCTAGTGAATGATGTATTTCAACCTCCGAAGGGGGCGAAACCCAAAAATGGTAACAAGGAAGAGACAGAAGATAAAGTTAGATCCTCATTGCTTCTCTCCGTTGTGATCCTCTTCATTGTGGTTTTGGCTCGAGCCCAGAATGCTTGATCATAAAAAATCAGCAAAGGAATGTTCTAGGAATAAACCTTATTGTAGATTGATCAACATAAAGGGGTGCCACTAATGGATGAGTGACTACCTATTGATTTCATCCTCTTTTGTATATATATTACATAGATTGAAGAACAGTTTTGTCTTTGGAATAATGTCTTGAAGACCTACATTTGTATTAGTTGTTTGTGATTTAGCCTGCAATATACTACACTTAATTGAACAATGACATGAACACCACAGCTTGCAAAACCCTGCACCTACAATACACAGCCTGTCAAGAGCAGGGATCACTTTTTTCTTCCACTCACATGAACGAGTTACTCATCCATGGGGAAAAAAAGATTACTTTCCTTTTCTCAGGTGCCAAACAAGTAGCTGTCCTAGCCAAAGAGCCAGATTCATTTTGTCATGAGGGATGCTACTCTCATCACATGCGATGTTACAAAATTCTTTATTGTTAAATTATCAGTTGTTTTAAAAGTTTAAGCCGATAATAAATGGTAGAATTTAATTATTTAATTAATATTCTAATATTTATAAATACAAAGTCCTCCTCCTAGTCAAGGTGTGAGAGAAAAAAGAATACTTTACTAAAGGACTTGTGTTTGTATTAGAGAATAAGAGAAAGAAAGCTTCATGTTGGTTTTATGAGAATGGAAATGAGTTTGTTGGGGGACTAGCCAATGAGCTTTAAGAGAAACTTCACTTACCGTCATAACTTTTGCAACATTGCCACAAAGTTCAAAAGTTTATAATGTGGGTGTCCGATATATTAGCCATTTTCAATAATCACTTACCGTTAGAGTTATTCGTTAACTCAAATGGCTAACAAGTGAAATATTCTTTAAACTCTTATAAATGGGTGTATTTTGATCATTTTTGTCTTTTTCGTTAGGATTTAACAGAAAGTCCTAACAGAAGAGTTGGTATACCGAACTCTCACATTGCAAACTTTTGAACTTTAAAGGCGACATTACAAGAGCCATGATAGTTCGAGGGGATAAATGAAGTTTATCTAAACGTTTATAGTGATATATATATATATACAAGTTTGATAGTCTGATCCCACTTAAATTGTGTGATCATTGAGTTGTATGATAACGGATCCTATAACAAGTATTGCAACATTCTTTGTTTTTTATTTTATAGGTTGAACTTAGAAAGGCTAGTTTATAATAACAATAATGTCATTTAGTCTAAATTGCAGATTAAAAGAAAAGAAAAGACTCATTATACATGACAAATTTCAAGTTGGCCAATAGGCTGGTGAAATGTACTTCAAATTCCTATCATTTTGATTCCAAGAATGGATTGCAATCTATGTATAAATTCCTTTGCAAAAGAAAATTATCCTCTATTGCATGTGTTTCTCAGATAAAATTGGAAATCAACCACGAATTTGAAGGTTTTGAGTGTAGAAGTTCTTCAAATGTGAGAGGACAGGTGTCCGAACATTTCGAGCAGATGCTCTTATCGCATGCAATACGAACAGTTCATTGCACCTAATTTGGATCCTTGTTGGCCCACTTCTGCATCTGCATGCCAAAGTTGTCAGTGTCCTTCGCTTAGAACCCCATGGGCTGGGAGATTAAAGGCCAAGAATTCATTTGCGGTTTTGTTCATTTTCTGAGCTGCCTATAGATTGAAGTGAGAGTGTTTAAAATGTCTAGTATTATATGATAGGTCTACATGCAGATTTCACTTGAAAATGTCCTCTCTGCTTTTTTTAGCAGCCATACTAGGAGATCTTTTGAGACATTGGAATCAATATATATATATAAGAATACAGTTGTTGTTTCATGGTCAAATAAGAGTGTGACATTGTCTGCATCCCATTATGAGGGAAATGGTTCAATAAGAGTGACAGCTCAGCTTTTTTTTTAAAAAAAATTCTAGAGAGACAACTCAGTTGATGATTGTTTGGTTTTGCGTTTCGACTCGGGGCTTGTTTATAACCTTGGTGAGCTCCACTTTTTCCCTGGTCAAGATTTTAACATTGTTCACTGTAGAAAAATATACATGCTTTTTAAAGATTTTTAATTACACGTACACCAAAGAAAACATACATGCTTTTTTCTTTTTTTTTGGCCAGTAAGAAAAATATACATGTTGTCATAGCACTGTACTGAACGTTGAAAATCGTGTTTTTTAAAACCTACCCCTTGCTTATGTTTCCAAAACACATTTTTTTTACCTTGTCAAATTGGAATTTTTTTTAAAAACAAACTCTTAAATGATACATTTTCTGTAATTTAATTTAAAATCGCATTTTTGATCTACAAAATTATAATGTCAAACACACTTTAGGCATGCAACCCAAATATACAAAAATAAAAAATAAAAAAAGTAGAAAATAAAAATAGAGAATACCTTCTATTAGGACTTGACATAAACCTTATTTTTTGTGCCCTCCAATAAGAAATGGACACATCAATGTCTCACCAAATGAGAATAACACGAAAACACAAGATCAAAAGCCCCCTTTCACCATTCGATCAACAAAACCAGGAAGATAGGATCGTTACCCCCCTTTTTCAATTTCCCCTTGGTGGGATCAAGCAACTGGAGCTCCTATTAATGAGGGAAAGAATTCAAAGAAACATATATACATTTACACATGACAACAATAGGCATGGTCATCCATTTAATGAGGGAAGGGTGCATGTTAGCATAATCTGCATTTTCTACTGGCAGATTCAAACCGGAGAATATTTCAACAGATGGCTACAGATACACTAACCATTTTCTACAGAATTCCACTGCTAAACATCCCAAAAATGTTATTAGAAACAGAATATTAGTTCCTACAAATAGCAACACTCACCCATAGGCACTACAAATGCAGTCTATTGCCTGAAAAACGAAAGAGCTGTGTAACGAAACCTTTTCCTCTGCAATTATTAATCTTTACCCGGTAGAAGCAGGTTTTTGAAATGTTGAGGTAGTTTACAATTCCGGAGGTCAGGACCTCCAGAACTTTGGAGCCATCAATTCACGATCTGTGGCAGAACCTTGGGTGGCGAGTTTCTGAATGCGTGAAGAAAATTCCCCTGCCTGATAACATCAAGGACAGTGAGTGGTCTGGCGATGAATTAAAGCAGTATGCACACATTCCATATAGAGTAATGATAAATTCGTGTGAAAAATGGATGTATCCATCACATTTTACCTTCGTATTTTTTCTTGCTCTTCCTTTCTTTCTTTATTATTATTTTTTTTCCCTTGGGCACTGAGGGAATGAGAATGCCTTGGACCATTGGTATAGTAGGGTTTACAAAATGTTTGCAGTGTCTCAATTTCATGTGAAAAGTACAATTAAAGCAGAACAATAATTGCTCATAGCACAAGGACTTGCTAGAGTACTGCTAGAATGCTTTGGAAAGATTATACATGCTCCATTTGTAAATGCTTTTTAGATGGAGCTTTTTTTTTTTTAAAAAAAAAAGTGTTATGATTTGACATGATGGTGAAAGTAGTTTTGACTATTTTGAGTTTTCCAGTGTTTGTTAATGTTTTTGTTTTAAAAAGAGAAAACAAAAGGGAGAAGGAAAAAGTTTTATCAATAGAAGCATATGTTTCCTATTTACAGGAGCAAATAGTAAACAAGAAGTTAAAAGATATATAGACTAAATTATTAGTAATCTTTTTATTTTTAGAAAAGAAGTGCAGGATTTATTTGAAAATTGAGTGCACTTTGAAGTTTTTGAATTTATGAAACCGTTAGTAAACGTCAATGGTCAAAGTATTCTAAACAAGTACATGGGAATCACTGAATTACACAAAAACACACACATAGAAGAGCTAATCTACATGTCATGAAATTTTCAAACAAGCATTGAGATCTGTCAACAACTGACCTACAAACCCCACCTCGCCCCTCACAACTTGAGCTTAAAGCTCAAAGCTTTGGTCCACGAGGATGAAAATCTTAGCAAGTTTATTATATTTCTAAACGTGCTAATTACTAACGAACTAACAAGTGCAGCTATTGCCATGACCAATAAGCTATAGCTCAAATGACTTTTCCTTTCCTTATAATAACAAAGTGGATTGAGTTCGAAACTTATCAACAAAAAAAAGTGCATATTCCATAGATAATGAAATGACAAAAGGTAATGCAAAAGAAGATACTAACCTTCTCATCAATCCACATTAAAGAACTTAGTTGATTGTTTAAAATCCGGACTACTACATCTAGTGGTGTCATCCCATCAATTGCATCAAGTTCTCCGCCCTAAAGGAAACAACAAGGTAGGTTTCAACTGTTGGCATCTGTTGGAAAAAACCTTGTTCGGAGTGGAAACAATGAATTAGAGCATTTACCTGGTTGGCATTTAGGGCCTGAATAATTGATTTGATCTGTTCTGTCATCTGCTCTAATTCCCTCTCTATAAATTCAGACTGCTCATACCTGTACCAACACCGGGGGAAAGAAAAAGAACAAAGGTGACATCAATATATTAGCAAAATCCAGAAATTTTTCCTTAAAAAAATATGTAGCTTCTGCAAACCTGTAATGGGAACCTGAATCTAACCCATTTATAACCCGGGCATACAACTGAGCTATATGTGGCAGTGGTACAGCCCAGTCATGTACTTGGTTCCGTCAGATCAACTCAAACCAAATCAAAGAACTGAGTACTCACATTGCATCTCTTGTGGAAGCAGCTTCATCATCAAGAAGTGATCCACGCTCATCCTTGTAAATACGATCAGCTTCTTCTTCCATACTTTGCAAAGCCATATCAACCTAAAAAAAGAAAAGAGAATTATATTCTTGTTTACAGAATATCACACAAAATTATGTCTAGACATGAATATTTGGGGGCAAGAAAATACCATAGTTATAATTGTTCAAAGACTAATCTCCAAATTTCTAAAAAGTTACTAGTAAGATTTATAATAACATATATATTCTCCGGGCCTCAAGAAAATAAATAAATAAATAAACACCAATATTTATATAAGAGATTCTGCTTTTTGATTATGGCCAAAGAAAGGATTTACACAGTCCTGAAAATCCCCCCAATAATGACTTATGGACAATGTTTTTCCTGGTACATTTTGGCAACTAGACCAACATAGACAAAAGACCTTACTAAAATAAAATACCTCTTGTTGATGAGTCTCAATTAACTCCAGTTGCCGCTCCAAGTTAGTTTGGGTCTCAACCACTTTTGCCACTTCAATCTAAATTACAGATTATTTGCAAAACAAAATGAGTAGCCGTCAATGAAGTAAATCAAACCATTTGCTAATCATTAAACACTATTCCACAATGAAAATGTGAAGATACCACAATAAGCGAAGAATCAATCTATAATGACAGATACTATGTCTTGTGACCAGTCCTTTTCTTGCCAATTAAGGCAGCATAAGAACTAGTGTTTCAATATCAACAAGGCATATGATACACTATCTCAGTAAAATTGTCAACCCTTTGAAATTGAGGGCAAATAACTTCCAAGAAAATCTCATAAATGGTCTTACAACATAAAATAGAATAAATGGCGTTGTAAAGTTCATATATTTCACATTAATCTACAGTACACTTTTCTTTTGATAACCGAAAATCAATTACCTCGAGCCTAAGAAGAACATCACGATTCTGCAAAATTCTCCGGTCCCACTCAGCTATCGCGTTAGCCTGCTTTCTGAATTTTCCAGTACGCTCTTGTAGTTCAGCATTCCACTCCTTGATGATCTTCACAAAAAATAAAAAATAAATAAAAAATCACACCCTTACATGGAATAGAAAGAGCACGAACAGGAAAAAATTAGAAATAAGTCTACTAATATAAAAAAAATAGAAATAAGTCGGACTAAAATGGTGACCGAGGTTTGCTGAAATTGATCTCATACCTTTCTGCTTAAAAAATGAAAGTTGAATTTGATAAAAAGCTATGTGTAGGCATAACAGATTAATCTTCCTTTTCCTTTTTCTTTTCCAGATCTAGACTATCTCTTTAAGAAACCAGTTTCCTTATTCCCTCAGTTTAAAGACAAAAAAACAACAAAGGTTTATAGAAAGTTAAAAAAAGTAGTGTACAGTTAAGTATCCCATTTTACTCTCGCAAGGTTACTGCCCACCAAGACTATATATCTCTAGAAGAACCATTGTCCAAGATTCTTCTTTTCATAGATAGCAAAACTAATGCAACTGGTATATCATCTAAAATATCGCAATGTAAAAACGACAAGCCATGAAAACAACTTTATGAAATGAAGACATTAAATACCTCTTCAACAGTCTTCCCTGTGATCTCAGATGGTAATTTTGGTGCAGTAGATACCGTAGTGCTAACACTTGAAGTTGTCCTGTGGGACGAACAGAACAGAAGAGGATAAGCAGCAAATTCATATTTCTTGGAAAACCTTAACATATAATCAACTACAATCATCATGCTGTCAATGGCACATAGATTCAAGAGACTTTGGAAAAAATATATATATAGACTCCCCTCTGATATTTTTTTATGAATAATAATTTATTGAAATAAAAGGCAAAGCCCTCACACACGGAGAGTATACAAGATATACAACCACCCTAAAGGTGTCCAAAATAAAGAAGTTAACTAAATCTAAAAGATTCGAAGAGGTGAAATTAGGAACATAGATTACAACCTAATCCAAAAGAGATCTCAAAAGGACATATTTTAAACTAAGTACATTAGACTCATATTCCTCAAACAGACACCAATTCCTCTCTCTCTAGATGCTCCACATTAGGGCACTCACAATGACTTCCCTAAATTTGGATAAAACCCCCAAAATCTCACTCCAATGGCTTTCTTAGAGATTCACTAAACTACTATCCAGCTATAGTACCACTCTATATTTGGGGTGGCACTATAGCTCAATCTAAATTTTGTTTAATGCAAAAAATAGCTTGGTTCCCTGAGAAACCATTGTAAGTGCTCTTAAGGTGCAGGAATAACTTTCAAGACAGCCTCTTTGAGATGTCCCCGCCTTTGGGTTTTCCAGCAATGGAGCAACTTTAAGATATTGCTAGGCATATCCCACGAAACTCCGAATAAATTGAGAACCAAGTGTCAAAAATCACTAGAGTACTCACAATGGATGAGATAGCTAACTATCTCCTCATCCTTTTTGCCTAGGCAACACCAGTTAACAAGGGTGAAACCTCACTTACTAAGATTATCAAACGTGAGGGATCTACCCAAAGCCGTCGACCAAGTAAAAAAAGTAATGCAAGGTGGGGCCTTAACCTTCCAAACACTTCTCCAGGGTATCAAACCAGGCTCTCCAAACTATAAAGATCTATAATAGTTCTTCATATCAAAGCCATGATTGCTAGTTGGCATCCACAACATTCTATCTGCCTCCCCTGAAAGAAGTATAACAAATTAAGGAAAGAGTCAAGATTCCAGCACCCAGTCTTGGATTGCCCTGGTAAAAACTCGGGTTCCAATGAATTGAAGTGCCTAAGGAGTCCAAGTAACCCAACACAAAGGCCTCTTTGTCCCTAGCTATTGAATAAAGTTCTGGAAAATAAGACTTGAGAGTAGCTACTCCACACCACACATCATGCCAAAAGTAGATACAGGATCCATCCACAACCTTGAAGGAAACAAGGTTGGAGAAAGACCCTCAGCCATTCCTAATATTCTTCTCTTCCAAAGGCACACTCCATAGGGCCACTATCCATAGGGCCACTAACTTCCTCCAAACTCCAACCTCTTCTTTTGTACCCCATACTTCTCAGCAATAACCTATCTCTATAAACAATTCTTGTTGTACATAAATCTCCAAAGCCATTTCCCCAGTACAACTTTATCAAACAACATGAGATTCTTAACTCTCAACCCTCCTCTAGCCATCAGGGAACACATAGTCTTTCAGTTCATCAGGTGGAAGTTATGCTCAACTCCTAGTCCATCCCAAAGAAAGTCTCTTTGGAGAAACTCCAATCTCCTAGCTATACAAGCCGGTAAAGGAAAAAGGGACAAGTACGTTGGTAGACTGGATAACGTTCTCTTGATTAGAGGTAGGCGTCCACCCTGGGAGAAATAGATCTTCCAACTAGCTAGTCTTTTTTTTCATCTTCTTAACTACTCCCTTGACTTAAAAGAAGCACTCAGAGGAAGTCCCAAATATTTCAAGGGAATAGAAGAGATAATACAATTGAGAATATTGGCCTGCTCTTCCTGATGTAGAACCTACCCCATTGCAACTAATTCAAATTTTTGAAGATTGACCTTCAAGCCTAAAATGGCTTCAAAACACAGGAGTATGTGACTCGAATTATCGATTTGATCGCTATTTGCACACATAATAAAAGTATCATATGCAAAGAGAAGATGCAATATTTTTAGGGAGGTAGAATTTTTGGGTGGCTACCTGGAATCCTGATAGATAAACCCCTAGCCATAGCTCTAGATAGCATCCTACTGAGAGCCTCCATGACAATCACGAAGAGGAAAGGCAAGAGCGTACCCTTGGCAAAGTCCACGGGAACTACCAAATAAGCCATGCGAACTACCATTAATCTAGATAGAAAAGTGGGCCGTGGATACAAGCAACATCCAATTCCTCCATTTAGAACGAAAGCCAAGACGACCCATGAGATAGGAAAGGAACTCCCGGTTGACATGGTAGTAGGCTTTACCAAGTCTAGCTTGCAAATAACGCCAAAGATACCCAATTTCAAACTGCTGTCCAGACACTCATTAGCTATAAGTAATGAGTCTAGAATGTGTCGTCCCCCTATGAAGGCATTTTGATTGTTCAATATGAGCTCTCCCAATACCTGCTTCATTCTGATAGTAAGAAATTTTGCCAAAATCTTGAAAATACTCCCCACCAGGCTAATAGGTCTGAAATCCTTTCCTTCTAACTACCTAATCTTTTTGGGGATGAGAGCAATAAACCTAGTGTTGAAGCTCTTTTTGAATAACTCACGGTCATAAAAATAATGGAATGCCCGCATAAGGTCATCCTTCGCTATAGCCCAACAGCCTGGAAAAAAGTAATAGTGAAGCCGTCAGGGCCTGGCGTTTTGTCACCATCCATACCAAGAAAAGCCTGAAGAACTTCCTCCTCTTGGAACGATCTCTCCAACTAATCTGCTTCTATAGAGCGTAAACAAGGAAGCTACAATCCATCTATTTTGGGCTGCCAAGTAACAATTTCAATAAAGAGATTCTTGCAATACTAGATGATAGTGTCATTGATCTCCCCCTTGGGTAGAGGTAACAGTATTGTCAATACAAAGACTGGAGATAAAGTTATTTCCCCTATGAGAGTTGACAAGGCAATAAAAAATCATGCGATGTGATCCCCTTGTTTTAACCAAATCACCCTAAACTCCAGCCTCCAATAACTTCTTGCATAAGGACAACATTCTCTAAATATGCTTTCGTCTAGCTCTCTTGACTCTCTCCTTTTCTACAAGGTGTCTCATCTTCTAGTTGATCAAGAGATTGTACCTCCTCTAATAAGGATTTGTTCCTCTTCTCAACATTACCAAAGTCCTCCTTATTCCAGCGCTTTAAGTCAATTTTTAACCATTTTAGCTAACTGGTAAAGACAAAACATGAAGTGCCTAAGAACTGACATGAATCCCACCACTATTTCACTAGGTCTACAAAACCCTCAACTTTCAGTCGCATGTTTCACATATAAATAAGCGTGGTCTTCTAGATATGCCCCCACTCTTAAGCAAAATGGGAAAATGATATGATAAAGGTCGAGGAAGACAACGTTGAATTAGATCTAGGAAATGCTCTTTCCCCTCTCATATTGCTTGTCCACTTCACAAAATCCAACTTGACATCATTTAGTGCATTGTTTCTCAAATAAAAAAGAATAAATTTCAAATACTAGCGACCAGTAAAGCCACTGGAGAAGTATTTGATGCAGGAAGGTATTCATTGATGCACCTTTAGTTTAGCATCCACTTTTGTGCTCTGATGGCTTAGCACGAAGGTGCTTACGAGATGCTAATTGGAAAACATTAGGTACAGGCGGCTAGAGTTGGGAAGGATTAGGCGGCAAGCACATAGTCGATAAAGTAGATCTGGCCCAGGGTTAGAGAAGATCGGCTCTTGGGGCAGCCATTTAACACACATTTTAGCGAAACAAAGAGCAACGCAGATTGTAGTTGTTTTGATGATGTTTACCGATGGATTAATTAAGATCAAAACTAAAAAAATTCGGCCTTTACTGGCCTAATCCTAAAGCTCTGCTTTAGAGCAATCATATACTATGTTTGGCGTGAGATAAATTCAAGGTTTTTTTCAAGGGAATCCAAGCAGTAAGCATAACGTCGTTTTGGAGAATTGTAAGGGAAGTCAAACCGAGACTACATTCAGTTTCCTCTCAAATTAAACTTATTATGGACTAAATCTCTATGGCTTCTTTCTTTTCTTCCCTAGATTCCCTCTATAATCATTTATTGCACCTTATAAGACTTTTTTAGTGTATTTTTACTTCCTCGTCTTTTTGTGTGTTTGTGTGAGAGCTCCTTCGTGTATTGATTTGTAATGTGCCTACCATGTTCACTAACCCTTATTTGTGCCTTGCTTGGCTTGAACTTCTGAATTACCAATTGGCTACCTCCATAAAATGGTCAGACAAACTTACTAAAATAAATCAAGCCATTGAACTGTCAACAAAGCAAAGTGCACTTGGAAAGTTAAAGTTTGTACCGATCAACTTTCCAAACTAGACAATTTTTTGGACATTCCAAAATGTAATACTGGACAAACAATATGGGACAAAGTAGTAAAATAGCAAAGCATTATGATCTTTTAACTTCATTTTTTTAAAAAAATTCTAGAAGTAATGACAAAACCATGGAATAAGGCTCAATTTGTTGTGTTCAGAGTGGTTTTCAGTTTTGGCAACTTCAGAACTTTTCATACGTGGGACCAACATACAACATCTGACTAAGCAAGACCTATATGATTTCGAAGCTTAAAACATAAACATCTAAGGTTCAAAAAAGTTTTTAAATTAAGTTACTAGTTTATGAGTTATGGGCATAGTGCACAGGCAGACCTGAAATCTTATAAAATTCTGCACATAATTTTATTTTTAGAATTATTTCTTAATTATGTTTGGCCTACAATTGATGCAATGATTAGTGTTTTGAGTATCAACATGCATTATTTGGCTCACTGTTAATGTTCACGTTCACATCAAGAAAATTCCTCTTTTCTTCTCTTTGCAACCCCAAATCAACCTCATTGAAATCCTAAAAGCATACCTACTTTTTGTTATTATTTGTCACCAAATAACCCATTGAAACAACCCAAAAATCCTGATCACATTGTCCAGAATTTCTGGCAAGTAGATTCCTGATTCCCAACCTCTTTCAGCAACTAACATTCAATCTTTTCAAACCCTAAAAGACTTTTCCTTGCCATAACAAACCACAAGAGCATAACTTTTTGTAACGACTAAAAGAAAAGCGATAGCCACATTTGCGCTATCACCTCAAAAGTACTAGTTAATTTAAAGTTTCCCTAGAATTCCTTATAAAGTTCAATTTCACCTAACAACTTGGCAATATGGGACTTATCACTCATGACTATCTTTATAAACTACCCACTATATATGGGCTACTCCTCATTTTTCCAATATAGGATCAGGGTATTACAAACTCCCCTTCTTAAACTCCTGACGTTCTCGTTAGGGCCACATCATGCAGTGCTTCAGTACCACATGACTGGCGTTACTAGGTGGCTCTGATATCATTTGTAACAATCCACGGAAAAACGCTAGCCACATCTGCGCTATCACTCCAAAAGAACTAGTCAATTTGAAGCTTCCCTAAAATTTCTTATAAAGCTCAATTTCACCTAGCAACAAGACAATGTGGGGCTTAGTATTCATGACTATCTTTATAAACTACCCACTATATGTAGGCTACTCCTCATTTTCCCAATATGAAACCGGGGTATTACACGTTTCCTATCCTAGAGTCCACCACAAGCACATGCAGACAGATCCCCTAATATGTCCCATGTCAAGGGAAGTTATGTGGACAGAGAGCAAATGTATCAACAGTGAATATGTGCATCAAAGCACTGATTAATAAATACCAGATCTAAAACATAAAGCAGTAATCTACCAAAAAATTTAAAAAAATGAAAAGTAAATAGGTAATCTAGATACCAGGGAAAAAAAATGAACCAGTTTACTATTAAGAGTAAGCACACATACCCACTACTGGAGGCCACAACAAGAGATGATGATGTCTGAGCACCAGTAGTACTCAAACTGGAAGTTGTTGCAGCTGCAGGAGTTGAAGACACACCTACAAAATCAATTACGATCAAAGGATATTTGAACATCAAACACAAGTAACTGCTGCTTGATCTAGGCACTTAAGTAGTTAAACAAGTTATTGGAGAGGATATCACAATTTAATAGCTTAAGAATCTATAACACAATATAAAGCAATACGCAGATGCATAGAAAGGTGATGAGCCATACACTCCCACCAGCATAAACAAAGACAAAGCCGTTAGCATAAATATCATAAGTTCATAACCACCTCCTACAGAAGAAAAACAATAACATCGGAAACACAATTAAAAATGCCAAACTCACCAAACGCAGGAGCGGCAGTAGTCGAATGGGGTTGCAAGGTCGAAGCAGGCGTCGGCTGTTTGCTAAACGAAAAGCCCAAAGAAGCGGCCGAGCTGGCTGCTGCTGCTGTTGAAGCACTAGTTGCAGCCGAAGAAGAACTCACACCAAATGTAGGCAAAGAAAACGAAGTCTGTGTAGCAGTAGTAGTAGTACTACTAGTAGTAGCAGTCGGAGTGGAAGCACTCGTGGTGGTGACCGTTGAGAACAAAGGAGCCGCAGATGTTCCAAAGGACAGAGAAGAAGCCTTTGCTGCAGGTGCGGTAGAAACTGCAGTGGCTGCCGACGAGGCGGCGAACCCAAATGAAGGCTGAGAAGCTGGGGAAGATGGTGGGGCGAATGAGAAGACAGAAGAGGTTGTCGTTGTTGTTGAAGAGGAAGATACAGTAGCGGAAGGTGTAGTGGGTTTTGAAAAAGCTGAAGCATTTGAGAATGAAAACCCGGTAGAAGAAGCAGAGAAAGGCGAGGGTGTGGTTGAACTTGAAACTGAGCTTGAAGCGAATGGGAACGCAGGAGGAGTTGAAGCTGGAGCTGAAGATGAAGAAGAAGAAGAAGAGGCAAAAAGGGCGGTCGAAGTTGAAAATGGAGAAGCGGATGATGATGATCCAAGTAGGGATAAACTTGTACTCGCTGGTGAGGCTGCTGTTGCAAACAGGGTGGAACCAAAACCAGAAGGCGCCGCGGCGGACGACGTCGTTCCGAACAGAGACGAACCAGAGGTTGGTGCCGCGGAGGACGACGTCGTTCCGAATAGAGGTGAACCAGAAGTTGGAGCCGCGGAGAACGACGTCGTTCCGAACAGCGATGAACCAGAAGTTGGCGCCGCAACGGACGATGGCGTTCCGAACAGAGGTGAAGCAGAAGTTGGCGCCGCATAGGACGGCGTCGTTCCGAATAGAGGTGAAGCAGAAGTTGGCGCCGCAGACGACGGCGTCGTTCCGAACAGAGGTGAAGCAGAGGTTGGTGCCGCGGAGGACATGAGGGGACCAGACTTCGGAGCGGAGGTCGTTTGGAACAAGGGCGAACTGGTATTTGACGTCGATAGAGGCCCTCCGAACAAGGATGAACCGGAACCTGCCGCCGGCGAGGCTGAAGTATTAGCAAATGAGGCGGTCCCGAACAAGGAAAAACCAGAAGCAGCTGAACCGAATGGGGACGAACCTGAGGTCGCTGCAGATGAGATTGTCCCAAACGGGGACGGAGCGGAAGTTGCAGAGGACGAAGGCGCTCCTGCTCCGAACAAGGAGGTAGCGGAGCTTGAAGCGGAATTGAAGGGCAAGGAAAAGGAAGGAGCTGAAGAATAAGAAGAGGAAGTGGAAGTGGAGGATCCGAACATTCCGAATGGGGAAGAAGAGGTGGTGGTGGCGGCGGATCCGAATATGGGGGCGGAGGATCCGAATGCTAATCCGGTGGAGGTCGGGTTCGAGAGGGAGAATGCGGGCGTGGATTGTGAAGAAGAAGAGGCGGATGAAGATCCAAATGAGAAGCCCGACATGGTTTCTCCCTCGCTCTCGCTCGCCTCTGGTGGGTCTGTGCGAGTGATTGGGGGTTTTGAAATTGAGGGTTTTGGGGGGTAAAGCTGTCTCCAAGGGCTTTCTTTGGCAAAGCTTAAGCAGTAACTGAACCGGGCAATCCCGGTTTAAGCCGGCCTTCTTCTTCTTTCTTTTTTCTCTCTCTTTTTTTTTTTTTTTGGTTTCTTTCAAAATGACTCTTTCCTTTAAACTACGTACCAGCCTTCTGTCGTTTGCTCCTCTAACCTAATTTAAATTATAAATAATTATATAAGTCTAATAGTTTTATCTTAAAATTAGTGGCTAAGACGAATGAAATAAACAACTGAACGTAAAATTTCAAAATAAATTGCAAGTATTATTTATCTTTTTCCCTTTTTTCTGCTAAGCCAAAATAACCATCAACAATAATATTTAAATATTTTTTACCCATATCCTTAAAATTACAAAAATGTCACCTAGTCATTTCATTCACCAATTTTTGAGTTATAATTAAATGCTATGCTACTAATGATTAGTTTGAAAAAGGTTTTCCCCCGAGTTTGGCTACTTAGAAAATGCAGGAAAAGCAAAATAATAAACTCCAAATCTCAAAGCCAAGGAGAAACCAAAATTGATAGACGAAGAGAGGAAAATCTCATTTCTTTTTATTCTAAATTTTTTCTAATAAGAAAATCTCATTTCAGCATAAACTACTACCTCCCTTCCCAAAGAGTGCATCTTTTGCTTTAAAAAAGAAGGGAAAAAAATAAACTCAAAAAATTTCTTTTAGTTTCTTCCATTTTCTCAGGGACCAAACAAAAACACCCCCATAAAAAAAAATAAAGCAAGAACTCAAAGACAGTACTTAGTTTGAATAAATTATTAGAGGCTTAATACTCACTATATTGAATTATCTTCTCCTTTAATTCTATGATCCTAAGTAACCCACACGATTCATGTATAATTTTATTCATATGTATTTAAGTTTTTGAACACCTTTTTGTAAGCCGATTTTTAAGGATAAGTTATACATGATCAACCAACTCTATCATGCTGTAAACATCAGATTTGAAAGCGTGGTCGTCTGTTACGATGTTATGAATTCCACATACTTAAAGTACAATGTAAACTATGTGTACATAAATTTTTGGGCACCCTTTCCTTGAGTTCCTTCCTAGCAAATAAGAGTACACCAGAACAAAAAGAAAGAAGAAGAACACCATCTACTGCTGTTTACTACTAGCCTCATGGGTTTTTAGCAAACTAGAACAAAAAGAGAGGAGGAGGAGGAGGAAACTATGTGCAAAATCCATTTTTATATTCCACTCAACCATCACACCCCAAACCCATACTAGAAGAAACTAATCATCACAGCAGCCCTTCACTAAGATTACAACCCAAAAGACCCTTTTCTTCAGTTTTAGCTTTGATGGCCGCAACATCCCTTGCCAAATCCTCCCGTCGCAGCTCCATCTCCATCAAAGATGTTTTTGCAGCGTCAATTTGTTTGTCCAACTCATCCAACTCTTTAGAACATGCCTGATATTTAGTTGCCTTGATTTCATCCACCCTTTGCTGCAACCATTCCACACTGAACCCAACAGCAACTGCATCGACTACCTTTTGCTCCATGAGTTGAAGCTCATGTGAACTCAGAGTCTCCAAGGAATGGCCGCAAAGTTGGTTCACTACATCAGCCATCAAGTCTAGGAAAGCAAATTTTGCATCCAAACTCTTCAATATGCTCCCGTTTGTGATGTCCCCATATTTCTGCAAAATACGTTTGATTATTGGGACATTCTGGGCAGAAGAGACATGCCTGTCTACTTCTTCACAGAGAGATGATAAAGGGGAAGTCTGAGCACTTTCTTCATCTACTGGACTGAAATTCTCAGAAGCTGCAGCAGCAGAAACATTCATAGTCTCCTCTACAGAATTTGGACACATGGGCTTCTTCACTGCAGCAATAGAATCATTCTTAGTCTCCTCAACAGAATTTGGAGACATGGGCTTCTTTACTACCTCACGTCCCACCTGCTCACCAGCCTCGCACTCGACCTCGTCGCCTCCATCGCCTACACGAATTTTGAATAGCTTAGCAGAATACCCAATACAAATTGAGCGTTGAGATTCCCAGAGATAATCTATTTTCATTCAATTAATCGATTTTCAAATTGACTTGAATTCCCACAAGCATAGAGAAAGACATAGTTGAAATGATGAACATCATAATCATTTTCCTACTATGTACAGAAAAACCATAATGATCAAAGATCTCAAACACAGTTGAAAATGACGAACTCACCAAACGCCGGCGCGGATGATGAACTTGAAGCGAATGGGAATGCAGGAGTGGTTGAAGCTGAAGACGAAGAAGAAGAAGAGGCAAATAAGGATCTCGAAGTTGAAAATGGAGAAGCGGATGATGATGATCCGAATAGGGGTAAACCTGTACTCGCTGATGAGGCTGCTGTTCCAAACAGGGTGGAACCAAAACCAGAAGGCGCCGCGGCGGACGACGTCGTTCCGAACAGAGACGAACCAGAGGTTGGTGCCGCGGAGGACGACGTCGTTCCGAATAGAGGTGAACCAGAAGTTGGAGCCGCGGAGAACGACGTCGTTCCGAACAGCGATGAACCAGAAGTTGGCGCCGCAACGGACGACGGCGTTCCGAACAGAGGTGAAGCAGAAGTTGGCGCCGCAGAGGACGGCGTCGTTCCGAACAGAGGTGAAGCAGAGGTTGGTGCCGCGGAGGACATGAGGGGACCAGACTTCAGAGCGGAGGTCGTTTGGAACATGGGCGAACTGGTACTTGACGCCAATAGAGACCCTCCGAACAAGGATGGACCGGAACCTGCCGCCGGCGAGGCCGAAGTAGTAGCAGATGAGGCGGTCCCGAACATGGAAAAACCAGAAGCAGCTGAACAGAATAGGGACGAACCTGAGGTCGCCGCGGATGAGAAGGAAGGAGCTGAAGAATAAGAAGAGGAATTGAAGGGCAAGGAGAAGGAAGGAGCTGAAGAATAAGAAGAGGAAGTGGAAGTGGAGGATCCGAACATTCCGAATGGGGAAGAAGAGGTGGTGGTGGCGGCGGATCCGAATGCGGGGGCGGAGGATCCGAATGCTAATCCGGTGGAGGTCGGGTTCGAGAGGGAGAATGCGGGCGTGGATTGTGAAGAAGAAAAAGCGGATGCAGATACAAATGAGAAGCCCGACATGGTTTCTCCCTCTCTCTCTCTCTCTCCCTCCTCGCTTCTGGTGGGTCTGTGCGAGTGATTGAGGGTTTTTTTCGGCGGTCAAGCTTTCTCTAAGCAGTAACTGAACCGAGCAATCCCAGTAAGCCGGCCACGTTCTTCTTCTTCTTGCTTTTTTTATTTTTCAATTTTAATTTTCAAAATGACTATTTCCTATTTTCCTTTAAACTACCAGCCTTCTGTAACTCTGTCGCTTGCTCCTAAAATTAGTCGTTTAAGTTGATCAATGAAATAGACAACAGACGGTAAAATTTCAAAATAAAATTCCAAGAATTATTTATCTTCTTCTTTTTTCTTTCCTTTTTTCATTTTTCCTTTCTGCTAAACCAAACAACCATCATGCTTTCTCCTATAATTTTGCAATTCTTGATTATTGATTCTGTAAATTAAGAAATAATTTTATCAAAAAAAAAATATTAGATCTATAATTATTTTATAATTTATTAACACGTATTAACCTATAATTGAAATGTGTTAAACTTTTTTAGTAGCTGATGTCATGTAGCTCTAATACATTTTCTAGCAAGTTGTAAAAAGAGTTATAATTGTAATATGAGGGATGTTGTTACCCTTTTGATTCATGAACCAAAGGTACAAATTGTTGGCCTTCTTCTACCTTTTTTCTGTGCAAGCGTAGTACATATTTGATGCGACAACTGTAAGACGAAAGCACTACTTTATGAAGTCCTTATCTTGCCTTTTTTATTTTTGGCTTTTTTACTTTTTACTTTTTTTTTATATATTATATGATTATATAGGCTATATAGCCTTTTTTTTATTCTTTTTGTATTAATGTTAATTAAGCAATATAAAATTCGGACCAAAGAAATAAATAATTTGATATTAACACAAAAATATTCAGAATGTACAAATAGATAAAAGCCTATTTATTAAAGAACATTAGCATAAATGAGTTTGGAAATTTTTAAGCTGGGCCATCGGAAGGATTTTTTTTATTTATTAAAGAACAAAAATTTTCTACAAATCAATTTATTTATGTTTTTCTCGAAAGCAAAATTACTTGTTAGAGGCCCAAAAGCCATGAAAGCCAAGAGGAAAATTTAGGTGCTTGGGGACTTCAAGTCTTGCTACAAGGTGCATCGTCTTCTCCAATCCTTTTAGCTTTGATGGCCGCAACAAAATCCATTTTCACATTCCACTCAACCATCACAGCAGCCCTTCACTAAGATTAAAACCCAAAAGACCCTTTTCTTCAGTTTTAGCTTTGATGGCCGCAACATCCTTAGCCAAATCCTCCCGTCGCAGCTCCATCTCCATCAAAGATGTTTTTGCAGCCTCAATTTGTTGGTCCAACTCATCCAACTCTTTGGAACATGCCTGGTATTTAGCTGCCTTGATTTCATCCACCCTTTGCTGTAACCATTCCACACTGAACCCAACAGCAAGTGCATCGTCTACCTTTTCCTCCATGAGTTGAAGCTGATGTGAACTCAGAGTCTCCAAGGAATGGCTGCAAAGTTGGTTCACTACATCAGCCATCAAGTCTAGGAAAGCAAATTTTGCATCCAAACTCTTCAATATGCTCCCGTTTGTGATGTCCCCATATTTCTCCAAAATACGTTTGATTATTGGGACATTGTGGGCAGAAGTGACATGCCTGTCTACTTCTACACATAGAGATGACAAAGGGGAAGTCTGAGCACTTTCTGAAGCAGAAGCAGCAGCAGCAGAATCATTCATGGTCTCCTCTACAGAATTTGGAGACATGGACTTCTTTACTACCTCACACTCAACCTCGACGCCTCCATCGCCTGCACAAATTGAGGGTTAAGATTCCCAGAGATAATCTATTTTCATCTCAATTAATCTAAAATTCCCACAAGCATAGAGAAAGACATAGTTGAAAATGACGAACTCACCAAACGCCGGCGCGGATGATGAACTTGAAGCTGACATTGAAGCGAAAGAGAATGCAGGAGTGGTAGAAGCTGAAGACGAAGAAGAGGCGAAGACGGTGGTCGAAGATGAAAATGGAGGAGCGGATGATGTTCCGAATCGGGAGAAACCTATACTCGTTGATGAGGCGGTCGCGAACAAGGCAAAACCAGAAGTAGCTGAGGTCGCCGCGGATGAGATTGTCCCAAACGGGGACGGAGCGGAAGTTGCAGAGGACGAAGACGCTCCTGTTCCGAACAAGGAGGCAGCGGAGCTCGAAGCGGAATTGAAGGAGATGGAGAGGAAAGGAGCTGAAGAAGAAGAGGAAGTGGAAATGGAGGATCCGAACATTCCGAATGGGGAAGAAGAGGTGGTGGTGGCGGCGGATCCGAATGCTAATCCGATGGAGGGCGGGTTCGAGAGGGAGAATGCGGGCGTGGATTGCGAAGAAGAAGAGGCGGATGAAGATCCAAATGAGAAGCCCGCCATGGTTTCTCCCTCTCTCTCTCTCTCTCTCACTCCCTCGCTTCTGGTTTCTTTCGAGGGTAACTGTACCGGGCAATCCCAGTTAAGCTGGCCACATTCTTCTCTTCTTTCTTTTTCTTCTACTTTTTTTTTTTCTTTCGTTTTCTTCTACTTTTTTTTTATTTTTTTTTAATTCTAAAATGACTATTTTATTTAGGTATGATTTGATTTGCAGAATGATTAAGTTATTCCTTAAAAAAAAAAAAATTAAATAATTATTCATATTCTTTGATTTGATTATAACATTAAAATAAAATATTGAATAGATATTTTTTGTTTGGTAAAGTGCAATATACTGATTAATAAAATTATATTATAATTAAATTTTCTAAAACACCCTTATAATACAAAGGTAATTTAAAGACATTTTCTTTTTTATTTTTGAAACATAAAACGTTATCTTATAAATTCTTTTTTTTAAAAAAAAACAGAAAAAAGAAAAAATATACATGGCAAGGCATAGAAACGTATATCAGAGAGTGTTCATTAGAAAAGAAAAAAAAAAAAAACTTGTAAAGAGGGAAATATACTACCAGCCTTCTTTCGCTTGCTCTTTAGAATATACATTTTTTTCTATTTTACTTATTAATTTTTAATATCTTCTAAATTATTCATCTCATCCTTTATTTTTATTTTGTATTATTTTTTTAATGTATTTTTTATTATAAAAGTTGAGGGAGAAGGAGAAAGAGGGAAAGAGAAAGAAGAGAAATAATTAAAAAAAAAAAAAAAAAAAAAAGCTAGAACACTGCTAGAATAAACTTTCATATGTAGAGTCATAAAGTGGATCAAAATAGCTAAATATAGTTATTATAATCAATATAAAACTTTGAAGATTCTTAATGGACTTAACAAATAAACTTTTAACATTTCAAAAAAAAAAAAACAAAATAACTTTTTAGCTATTATGTTAAATAATTTAGCTAAAAGATGAAAAACTCTTTTCTAGTGAACTTAATATTTTAACCAAAAATTTGATATGTAAATAGTACTACTCATCAAATTTGGGTACTATTCACTTATCAAATCTTAAAAAATTAATATTTTCTCTTTCCTTTTTATTTTTTTATTTTTTTTTTGCCATTTTTTTTCTTCTTCCTTCCTCTCGCATGACAAAACTCACATAATAATAATAATAATAATAATAATAATAATAATAATTAATTTGTTAAGACTGTTACGTGTGCTTTAAAAAAATTAATAATTAAAAAAAAATTTAATTAAATTAACTAGTAAAATTTGTTGAATCCATTAAGAATGTTCTAATATGGTCAAGTTGATCAATGAAATAAACAACTGACGTTAAAATTTCAAAATAAATTCCAAGTATTATTTATCTTTCTCTTCTTTTTTTTTTGTTATTTTTCCTTTTCTGCTAAGCCAAATAACTAATCTTTCGGCTATGGTTTTTCCTGTTACTTCTCTGCATCATGCTTCCTCCTATAATTTTGCAATTCTTGATTATTGATTCTGTAAATCATTAAATAATTTTATTTAAAAAAAAATGTTATACTTACAACTATTTTACAATTTGTTAATACGAACATGCGATTGAAATGTGTGAAATTTTTTTAGTGGCCAATGTCATGTAGCTCTAATTAGATACTGAGTTTTACCAGCAAGTTGTAAAAAGAATTATAATCGTAATATTACTTGTTGTTACCGTGCACAATAATAATGAATAATATGGAATCGAAAAGAGAAAAAGAAAAAATTGAGATAAAAATTTACATAATTTAACAAGTTGTGTTTACGTCCACAAGGAGAATACGGTTATATTCACTATTGAATGTCTTAGGATTACATCATAACATATTTATAAGAAAACCCTAACTGTACGGACGCTATTTGAAAAACTCTAAAAATATCCTGTATCGTACCGTGGGGACAGTGCTCCCGCACCCCAACTAACTAATCGTCTCAAGTAACATAAACTTAATTACACCCAATGGGCTAATTGTCTCCACTACTCTCTATAACTGAGAGAATATGAGTCACTTGGTCATTCACAGTGCTACTCTCTATAACTGAGAGAATATGAATAACTTGTTCCAACATTACTCCATGAAGTGGTTTGTACCTTTACATGACTACAATTTATGTTAATACAAATCTTAACAGATTATGAATGTTGAGTTTGAATTTACAAAACCTAGCTATAAGGTAGACTTTTATTTAACGGATTAGGTCTTTTAATTTTAATCGATTAATTTTATATTAGATTAAAAATTGTCAAATTTAAATGTTGGGTTTGAATTGTGTCGAAATATGTGTATAAGACTATATAAATCAACCTTAATTTGACTTAATTAATTAAATAGGTTAAACCTTTCAACCATAATCCATTAATTTTATATTAAATTTGAATCGAATTTATCAATCATGTAAAGAATTATTAGCCTTCTTCTACTTTTTTTTGGTGCATGCATATTACACATTTGAATGCGACAACTATAAGAAAAGGGCACTACTTTATTATATGCTTATATATGTAATATGTTGCCTTTTTTCTTTTTCCATTTTCCTTTTCTGTTTTTCGTGTGTTTACAGTCACAGATGCAAACTTTACAATGACTTTGGGCTTTGATTTTGATTGAACCTCTAAAGTTATCACCTTTGTTTGATAAGATTTTAATAACCCATGAGGTCTCGAAATATAAAATGAAAGGATATAAAGTACGTTTATATTATATGATTATATAGGTTATATAGCCTTTTTTTTATTCTTTTCTTTTCTTTTCTTTTTTTTCCAGTTGTTCTTATTCTTTTTGTGTGTTTACCATCACAGATGCAAACTTAACCGGTTGATCCTCACCACACGAAGCTATAGTGGCATCATTCTTTATTTATATTTTCTTTTCAAATCATTTTATTAATGTTAATTAAGCAATATAAAATTCAGACCAAAGAAAGAAATAATTTGATATTAACACAAAAATACGTACTCAGACTGTATAAGTAGATAAAAGCCTATCTATTAAAGAACATGACTACATAGTATCTATTAAGCATAAGTGAGTTCGGAAAAAAATTCTTAAGCTGGTCCATCGGAAGGTTTTTTATTTATTGAATTACAGAAATTTTCTACAAACCAATGTATTTGTGGTTTTATCGAAAGCAAAATTACTTGTCACAGGCCCAAAAGCCATGAAAGCCAAGAGGAAAATTTAGGTGCTTGGGGACTTCAAGTCTTGCTACAAGTGCATCCTCTTCTCCAATCCTCTTAGGATCCAGAATCACAAGATAGCACCTTTGTATTGAAACTGCATACTGCAAAGTAAGGAGCAAAAAGAGAAAAAACAAAACTCATTTATATACAACTCAATAGAAATCAACTGTGAAATATTGTCACCAATGACCTATTACTATATAGTGACAAAATGCCTCAATGTTATTTATCACTAACATGTGACGGATTCTGATTTTGATGGCTAAATTTGACCCGAAGTGCTATTTAGAACAAAATAACAGTGTTTAAGAGCGAGTTGAGGAGCGAGTTGCAGTGAGTCAAAATTTTTGAATGTATTATGAATTGATAAGAATTATCTTTATTTCAAATGAAATTGATAGTATACATTTAATAGTCAGAATTTAAAATTGGTACATATAACGGTGTATATGATTCAACGTTATTTAAATTTTTTAAAAGACGTGTTAACATTTACTTTATATATATTTTTAGATGCACAAATTTTAAATCTTAATTATAAAATAAATATTATCTATTTCATTTGAAATATAAAGAATTCTGTTATATGAAAGAGGTGATAGTTTGGGGACAAAGTGAAATTTATCCAATATATTATTTTAAGGCTAAGCTTAAAAACTCGTTAAATATTTATCTTTCATAATTAAAAGTGGGTTTAACACTGCGATTTTGCAAACTAAAAATGTGATTTTAAGCTAAATCGCATAAAATATATCATTTGAGACTGCATTTAAAAAAAAAATTAGATTTTAAAAACGTAGGCAGGTGTTTGCCTTTTACTTTTTACCAAACACTTAACTGCATTTAAAAAATCACACATTTTAAAATCACAAACCTAAACGGACCTTAAGCGTAACTAAAAGGATGTGCTATATTCATATGGAAAGATACAATGATCAAAGACATTTGCTCACCTCAACCACGAGAAGGTATCCATCGTCTTCTTCATCCCCTTTGGGAACAAAAATGGGCTCACCGATAAACCTCCGACCACCAACGGACCATGTATGGACAGACTTGTTTAACAAGTTCAACTTCACCACACTATCAAACGGAAAATGTGGTAATGTTGGGCGAGACCCAGAAGAAGTTGCTGCATAAATGTATGTGTTTTTGCTCCCAGAGAAGGCTGGGTTAATTGCAGGAAAATCGGATGAACTTTTCCATTGATTCAAGGCCTCCACACTACATTTCGTGGCCTGTCCCATCAGCGTCTAATTCAATAAATACCTGCATGCATGATGATAGATATTAGTTAAATTTGATAGATATATATATATAGTATAGAGTATTATATATATAGTTATTATGTATATATAGTATATATAGTATAGTATATATATATATATATATATTGATTTAAGCTAGTCTACCATGATTACTCAAAAACTTTTTCAATGTACACCATAATCTGAATTGCGCAGCAATTTTTTATTTTTTTCTTCATTGATATTAAGAAAAAAATTTAGTAATCTTAGGGTCTGTTTAAGTTTATGACTCCATAACATACGATTTTAAAATAACGATTTGAAAACATAATTTTTAAAAACGCAGTTAAATATTTAGTAAATTAAATCGCAATTTGACTTTTACAATAGCAATTTAGCCTTTAAAAACGTACTCATTGCCTACAATTTGAAAATACAAATTTTTCTATGTTTTCAAATGCAATTTAACTTTTAAAATAGCAGCTACACAGGAACTCCGAATTGCGCAGCAAAAATAATATTTTTTCTTCACTAGTGTTAAGGAAAAATATAGTAATCTTAATTAGTTTCCTTCTTTCTTTATAAAATCTTAAACTAATTTAGTATGTATACAACGTAAAAATGTAAAAGCCTATTAGGATATATAATGTCCATGCTATGCATGGCTCTATTACATAGAGAGAGAGAGAACCTTAGCAAGATGAGGTAGGAACTCATTTTCACCTTCATTTACGTTCATAGTTGAAGGGTCTAGCTTACCGCTTTGCCAATTATATCCTGTCCAATGGAAAAAGTGTCCATATTTTCTGTCAAAAGATGCCAAAAGATGTCCAATGTTGATGTGACAATTTAAATTATTATTTTTATTATTATTATTTTTGTTTTAACAAGAACTTGAGATTGAAACTTTCAAATAACAATTGTGTAATAAAAATATAATTTTTAATATTATTCGTTTGAAAATTATAAAACAGAAGTCATTAGTTCGTTCAAATTTCTTTTCCTTCTTTCTCCCTTTTTGGGTGGACATGCCAAAAATAAAAAAATCACTCTATTCCCAATTAGGATTACAATTATTTTTGAAGCCAATTCTCTACCAGTTTATTTATTTTTATTTTTATTTTATGGCTGCTTTCTCTTTCCTTTTTTTCTAATAAAAAATAAATAAATGCAACCAAATGAAGTAATTTTTTTTAAGATTCTCTTTACCAGTCGGGCCTGTTATTACCTGTTTCCTCCAAAGACACACACCCTTCCCCGAAAAAAAAAAAAGGGAAGGGAGAAAAAAAAAAGACAAAACAAATAACAAATTCCTTTAACTGCATGGCCAAAATCAACAAAAACTAAAATATTTGAGAAATAAATAACGTACCAAATACTTTATGAAAGTTGAACCAGTGATAAGAGCAAGTGACAGCGTGTATTTGGATCTGTAAATTCCCATTGAGATCCTTAACCTCAAAAGCATTGCCAACGTGTAGCAGCCAAAACTGTGAAGGAGCTTCAACAGGCACTCTCCAATCTCGAGCTTCTTCACCAAATTCATCTGGAAATCGAGGAAGCAAATATATGGAAGATGTTGGTTTACTAGGGTTCACTGCTATTGCTGATATCATTGGGGATATCCCACACACTGCTGCCATTGAACCTGCACTTGCATTAATTGTACAAATCATATTATTCTCAATCTCATTCACTAAAATCAAAGGGCTCATGATTTGCTGATGTTTTTAGAACCTGCTTTTTGCTTTTTTTTTTTATACGAAATAAAGGTAAAAGTAGTTTTGTGAGTGTTTTATATGTTGAGTTGTTTGTTAATATTTTTACTTTTATTTTTATTATTTTTGTTTATAAAAAATAAAAAACTGTAGCAAACGAACCCTTTATCTTTTGTAGCAACATCAAAAAAAAAGTTGTAATCCACCATTTTCTTTTGGCTTTTGCTAACTTTCAAGGTTTTTTTGTTTTTATTTTTTTATTTTTTATTCCTAGCTCCCTTATGACCAAATGGAGTTGTAATTATAAGTATTCTTCATTGCAAACAAATCATTTCTAGCAAGCAAGACTTTATGAACCAATAATGTTCTTGGACCAATTCAAATCATTTACAATCTTATTTCCATATATGTATATATATTAATTAATATTAAAATACTAATTAAATAATTAAATTTATTATTTTCTATTATCTTAAGCTTTTGAGATAAAATAAGTGAGGCTCAATACGTAGAATATTTATTAATTAATATTAAAATACTAATTAAATAATTAAATTTATTATTTTCTATTATCTTAAGCTTTTGAGATAAAATAAGTGAGGCCCAATACGTAGAACATTTAACTGAAAAACTTACGACCTCTAACTCTAATATCATGTTAAATCACCACTTATTTCGAAATGTTTAAACTGACAGGAAGTGGTGAATTAATATTATAATTGAAGTTAGGTTATATTCTATAAGCAGAAGAATTTGCATAATAAAAAACTTAAGGTGTTCTCCTACTCTAAATGGGAGATTGAGGTTTTTCTCTACCCTAAAGGAAGACTGATTCGTTTAAGACAAAAAAAAAAAAAAAAGTTGATGTGTTTTTTTCGAGAAAATACACATATCCCTTTCAAACTACCACTACATTATTAATGTGCCCTACAATAAAAAAATACTCTTCATTAAAATTAAACAAAAAAAAAACTAGGGGTGCCGAACTATCCCCTTAATGGCCAGGGGTTGGTTCGGCACGCCGCTCGTTTTTAGAAAAAAGAAAAAAGAAAAATGGGGGTGGCCGAACCATCCCCTGGCCATTTGGGGATGGTTCGGCCACCCCCAGATATGCCAAATATTAATTTTTAATTCTATGAAGAGTATTTTATTATTAAAGGTACATTACATTTTTTTTTATTAATTTATGAAAAACATTGAATTAGACACAATTAATAATTTGAGGCACATTGACCATTCGACTTCATTACCTACAACATTTTTATGTGGCATTTCATTATCTTTTTTATGTGTACTTTCTCCCCCCCCCCCCCCCCCTTTTTTTTTGGCATCACTCTGTGTGCATTTCATTACCTACAACATAAGCTTAATGCGATTGCGGAATAGTATATAATGAGTATCCGTGAAGGCCAATCATGGATCATTTATGTGTTCAGGGATGTTGAAGTCTCGCTTCTTCAACTGCTTGAATTCTGAATCAAATTCTGCACAACCCAATTAATTATACCATCAAATTTATATGTATGTATGTATGTATGATAGTAAAGCATGCATTATATGTAGTTGTTTACCATAAAATGTAAAGGAACTGCGCGGCAGTAGCATGTCCTCAGCATTGCATGAGGCTGTAAGAAGTCGATTCATGCGAGCATCGATCTTATAATGAGACAGCAGTCGTTTTGGAGGCATTTTAAATACTCCTGTGGAAGTTAAGCCAAAAAATTAAAAAAAATAAATCATAAATCATAAATGGTGCCCCTATTTTGATTCATAAATCATAAATGGTGCCCCTATTCCGTTTGATTTACGGAATAGGTCCTGAAATTGAATGATTATTCCTATGGAATAGTCGTTCCTTTATTTGGTAAGAGCCTATTCATAGGAATAATTATTCCTATAGGAATACTTATTCCCTTACGAAGAGGAATATGTATTCCATTTAAAAATGAGAGGAAGACATATTCCTTTCCTACAGGAATAGAATTATTACAGCATCTTCTCATAAAAGCCCCTCACACTCCAACATCAATTTTTTTTTTTTTAGTATTATGAAACCACTTTGGTGATGTGCTTTTCGTTTTTTTTTTTTTTTTTTAAATAAATTGATGGTAAATATGATGATTTGTTGATATGCTTTTTTTTTGTTTTACAAAAAAAAAAAAAAAAAAAAAAAAAAACTTGAACTTTTTTTAGAAAAAAAAAAAAAAAAAACTACGACTTTTTTTAAAAAACTTGACAGTTTTTTTTTTTTTTTTTTTTTTTTTTTTTTTTCTAAAAAAAGTATAATATAACGTTTTGTTTAAAAATAAAGAAGAAAACGTCTTTAAATTCTAGTTCTGTATTATAAGGGTATTTTAAGAAATTTGATTACAATATGATTCTATTCATCAGCATATTCCACTATACCAAATAAAAGAATATATATTCAGTATTCTATTCCATCGTTACAACCAAACTAAGGAATAGGAATAACTATTTTATTTCACCTTCTTCTATTCCAAGGAATAACTATTCATTTTTCTAATGGAATAGTTATTCCGCAAACCAAACGAGGCTTAAATGTTATCTATATTCCCAAAAAAAAAAAGTTATCTAATTAAAAGACTTCCCTTCTCAAAATACAATTGTTTTTGTTTTTGTTAAATGACTACTAATTATCTCAAAAGCTTAAACTGTTAAAAAATGGTAGACTTGATCATTTAAATTATATTCTAACATTCTTTTTATGTGGGCTAAAACTCCCCAGCAATCAGTGTTGGACGTAAACTTAATCATTTAAATTATATTTTAACACTCTCTCTTACATGTAGGTTCAAACTCTCTAATAATTAATTAATGAGGTTCAACAAATAAATAAGAGGTGAATGATGAAGACAAGGTTCGAACTGATAATCTTTGTCAGATACTATGTTAAATAACTATTTATCTCAAAATCTTAAACAAATAAAAAATGGATAGACTTAATCATCTATATTATATTATATATAACAATTTGATTTCAATAGAATGCTTGTCAATGAGTTTTTTTTTTCTTCATATGTATTTCAGGACAAGAAAAAAAAATTATAGCAAGCTTCTATTAAAATATATAAAACTACTAAAAAAAATTATCTTGAGTTCTAGCAATGTATAAACTAGAGTTCCTCAAATTATAACAATAATTTTCAAATCAAATAATTTAAATTTTGTTACCTCAGCATTTATCATACGATATGCTGAGGTTTAGATTTTAAAAATTCTTAATTTTTTGTTAAATCCTTGTATATCATTATATTATATGCGATAAATGTTAAGATAATAAGTCGTCTAAACCATTTAATTTAAGAATAATAATTAAGATTTTTTTTTAAAAAAAATCTGAAAAACAAAGTTTCGTAATAATTATAGAAGATCCTGATGCAACAAATAAATTATTGAAAAAAGAAAATAATTTTCATACAAATAACTATCATAAAACGTTTGCCCTTCCCCTTTCCCCGATCTTGCTAAGAAAAAAAGTAAAAGGAAAAAAAAAAAAAAACTATCACAAAACGTTTATATATATACAAAGCAAATGCATTTCACACGAGGGCACTTTCCTACATATTTCATTCTGTACAAAATTCTTGTTTTCAAATTTATTAATATGCAAAAACATTTTTCTTTGAAGGAAAAAAAAAATGATAATATTGTGTCTTTATTGGCATCAATAGTAGGCTACATAGGTAACCTTTTTCCCTTCCTAATTGCAGCCTTTCTCAATTATAGGTAAAATTTACCATTTGGTTAAAATAATAGTTAATCTTTTGATTTTTGTGAAATCTTATTAATTTAATAACATAATTACAAGTTGTAATTTTGGTAGCTATCTTAATTACTATGAAATTAATAATATAGCTAGATGCTTCATATAATTGTTTTAAACTCTGAAAACTATATGATAAAGAGTAGTGAGAGACGTGCAACTCTTTTACAACTTGCCAAACATGTTATGACCATGTGATTGAAGTCATAATCAGCCACAAAATATTTTTTTGACACTTTTTAATTACATGTTGACACGAGTTAGCAAATTGTAAAAGAGTTATAGATCTAATACCGATTAACGTGATGTGTATTAAGCGATTTTTCATATGAGTCTCTTAAAAAATAAAAAAAAATAATGTTGGCAGATATGTAATGAGTATGAAGAACATTATTAATGTTACTCAACATATTTCTACGATAAAAAAGCTAATTAATTCCAATTTTTTCAGATATTAATATTATGAGTAGCTGTCATTTTACAAAATGGATGCAACCTGCATGTGACGTTAGCTTCAGTACCCCATGCTTAATCCATAATTGATAATTCATATACGTACGTACCATACAAAATTGGCTTCAGCAGGCCGGCAGCTACGTCCCATATATCACCACTATTCTTTCCACTGTCCGGCAACGAATCATCACAACCGCCCATCACATCAAACCTCCCAACCGTATCCAACGTCCCAGATTCAATCTCATACGGCTCCCCACCTTCCCACAAACACAATAGCCTCCCTCCCCACCTCAACACACTAGTATTAGCCACATTTTTCATCACCTTGGTATTACCAACCTTCTGTCCCCCTTTCAACACCGAAAACGGACCCCGGTGGGTGAACCGCCACGTGTCGGTCACGGGGTCGTGCTCCTCCACCTGAGCATGGGTCTTCACGTACCTAGCCATGAACTTCACCTCCCTCGACACGTCATCGAACGTGAAGGCCCTAAGGTACCCATGGCCATCTAGCGGGTGCACCGTCGAGCCATGGTCGTCGGAGAAAAGCCCCGGTCCGGCCAAATAATACGTGCCGGAGGGAAAGTCATGAGGTATTTCACCGTCGACGACAGGAAGAGTAATGGGTTTCGCCGTCTCCGACCGTTGTGACACAAAAAGAAACTGGTAGTCCCAAAATGCAGCTACAGAATCATCAAGCACATGCTTGATGGTGGGGTTTGAAACAACGTTGTTTGAAACAAGTTTAGCTGTTGGTGGCCGGAGCCGGTGCTGCACTACCGGAGTTAGCTTCACCGGCGAAGGAAAACTTGTCGGAATGAAATGGTGGGGTTTGAGTAGCATCTTTGGGCAAGCTGCATATGAAGGTGGCTTGGGTATTTGCTTTTAATACGTACAGATTTGTCATCCTTTGTGGTATGTGCTTTTTTTAATGTGCATGGTGGGGTATATTTCGCATATACATCATGGAGGACATGGAGAAATTTGCAAAGTGAATGTGGCAGACATAATGCTTGAGTTTTTTTTTTTTTTCCTTGTTTTTTATTACCCCGGTATTTGGATCCAGCTTCACCCCGACTAGATTTTTGATACATCATATAAAGAATTGTTGTTAGGCTATATGAAACCGGCCTCATCTACGATAGACGTAGTACAGTTTTAATGAGTTTTTTTTTTAGGTTTAGTAAATTTTTTTGACTCGTTTCGATGTTTTCACCCAGTTGATGATTTTTTTATAGTTGTTTCTGTTTTAGGGTTTTGTGATATTGTAATTAATGTCTCATTATATTGCTTTTCGATAAATAGTAAAATTTCGCTGCAACTTAGTACACGTAGCCCTTAGTGATGAATAACATAAATCTGTGTTGTATGATTGTTTTTTTTAAATAAATTTTTTTTTTTTTCGCTTTTCACAGGTTCTAAAAAAATGGAAACAAATTTCCTAACAACTGTCCTGGCCTTCATGACACAAGTCATGTAAAACTCGAGCTTTCACCCGCAAACATGACCTAAAGAATTATTTATACTCTAGGCACCATAATTGAGAGCCAAGTGACTTAGCACGCGGAACTAGAAATTTTTATCGAGGAGGGTCGAAGTGTAAATGAGAAATATATTAAAATGGGAGAGCCAAATACTAATATTCTTGCTATTTCATTTTTCATTTATAGGATTTTGCCTTTACTAATCACAGTTTTTTTTAGTTATTCCCTAAACTAATCATTGGTAGAGATTTATCTCATGGTGCATAATTTGTTGTACCCTCAAGAAGCTTCTAACTACGATCATGTGAAAGAGAGAATTTCTGAAATTTTGTATTAAATTTCGTTTGTGATAATATAGGTCTAGCTATTATAATTGATAAGATTGGTTTAGTTATTTGTACTTGGATTAATGCTTCTCTGAGTTGAATCTGTATGTTTTCCTGAGAAGCGGTATTTGGGTTCTATAGTTTACCACACGTTTATTGTTCAGTTTGTTGTGAAATTGGTTAAATTTAAGCAATCGAGGGGTTTTAATAATTAATCAAACAAGAAATGGGTTGCACATTGACTCATTCTTGTCAAAATTTCAAAAAAAAAAAAAATCAAATACCCAAAATCAATTATAGCAAATATAACTCCAATTTCTTAACACAATAACACCTAAGAAAATTTCGGACAAATACTCAACAAAATCCTAAAAATTTCAAACGTCATTTCTCCATAACTAAGAATATCAAAATCAACTCAAAATTTCATTCTAAAACACTTAAATCATCCAATAAATTAATGGCAAAAAAGAAAAAAAAATTACCTTAGAAAATAAACCACCACAACCGAATGTTCAAATTCGTCCGAATACCTTCTTTGATTCTTCCTCTCTCTCTTTCTCCTTTCTCTTTTCTTCTCTTTCTCCCTTGGACCCTTTTTCTGTTTCTTTTCTACTGACGGTAGTCCCTTTTGGCTTTTTCTCTATCACATTATCACTAGAAATGGGAGAGTGGCGGAGAGTTGCCACCCGTCAACTCTCCCTTTTTTTTTTTAATGAAATTTAAAAAAAAATCAAAAATCAAAAATCAAAACCAGGGGGCCCTGGACCTCAGAGACGTAGGCAGAGAAAAAAAAAATAATTCAAAACCAGGGGGGCCATGCTCAGAGACGTAGGCCAGGAAAAAAAA